>CM046435.1:55163664-55346213 GCA_025506505.1 Flaveria sonorensis
AAAAAAATACTTTAAAAAAAAGTATACATGAAAACGTACAAGAAAAAAAGGTAGTTCAATATAATTAAACATAAAAAAAGTAGAAGAGATAGAAGAGAAAAACAAACAAACAAACTATATATAAAAACTGTGAGATTTAAACCCACATCTAATAGGTATGACTTACAATACCAACCATTCTTCACATCTAATCTTGTCGTTAACAACTGAGATAAAAAATCATGGGCCATACTCGGAACCGAGTAGAAACGGGTCTATGCCCACCGGCTTTTTTGGACCCGGGGTACACCTAAAAACCGGGTAGGAACCGGCCGGGTATGAGGATACCTCAATACAATACCCAGTGTACTCAGTTAGGATAGGGTTGGGCCCGGGTCTAGTATGAAACTAGGTACAATCCGGTATTGTGTACATTTTTTTTTGTGAATATTTTCGAACATTTGAAAGCTATAAATTAGACTGTTATGGTTTTTTTGTACTAAAAATATAACTAAATAACTTACAAATTTACACTCTAACTCATTCTTTATCTTCTACAACAAATCCACAATCAAACATAACTAAAAACCTAAAAATGTTAAGATTTTAGTCTAACGATGGTGTTTCTTATGCGGTTCTCTTACTAGCTTGCCTCGCGTGTAACCATGAGCCTACTATGTGAATTCAAATAAAACAAAAGGATCGATTTACAATTTCATATTTCTTTAATTATATGAGGACTTATTGTTTTATTAGGTTTTTTTGTCGTCATTATAATATTATGTTTATAGGATAAACATGTTACCAAAAACACATCAAGAAATGAAGTTACATGATAATCAGATCTTACCTCGATTCGTAAAAAACCGGGTCTAATATTGCGAATACAACGTGATATGTATAGTTTCATTTGTTTTAGAAAATGATTAAGAAAAAGATATTAAATATTTTCAAAGAATCCTAAATTTGACAGCATACATAAATAGGTTATGAAATATGAGTGAAATTCTAAAAGTGTATTTTTGGTACAAAATGTGATAAGACACAATGATTTAAAAAGTCACAAAAAATCATAAAAAATTATATCTCACAATATAAATCAAATTTCAAAAAAAGTACTTTGGAGTCTGTGTTCTTCTCGTCGTCCTCTTTCGGAAAAAAAATCAAAAAATCAAAAAATTAAATTTTTTTTCATTGTGTCTTTCATAAATGACATAATAAAAAAACGTAATTTTTTATTTTTTGTTTATTTTTCTTAGTGAGTACGGCTAGGGGAACAAAAGCTCGGAATTACTTTTTAAAATTCGTTTATATTGTGATATATATTTTTTTGTGACTTTTTTTGACTCATTGTGTCTTCTCATAATTTCTAGTAAAAATACACTTTGTATTTAAACCTTTTTCTATTTTAAGATTCAAAATATAGTCAATGCATAAACCACGAATCAAACAGCATGTTTTTTTTACATATTTTATTACAAGTATAAATAATTAATAAAATTAGTGATTGTTATAGATCACTATGTTAAATATTTAATTGTATATATATGGTCATGACATTTATATTAGAATTAAGGTTGGTTTTGCTCCCTTAAGGTTTGACAAAATAACCATTTTTCTTCAAAATACTATAAACTCAATCTATCTTCAAAAGCTTCATCAATTTATTTTATTTTAGTCGAAAAGTTTCATTAGTTGTTTCAACTTAAATCCACAATAATGAATCTTTTGGATTGAAATTGAAATCACTTATGAAACTATTGAAGACAAATTGATATCTAATTTTTGAAAGAAAATAATTATTTTTGTTAAACCTTAGGTGTCAAAACTGAAAAGATTACTTCTATAATTATGACATAAGTGAAAATCCTGAAGTATTCGTCAATTAACACAAATGTCTTAAAAGTACGAATGTGATTCGATACGTTATACTTTTATAAATATCTACTTGATAAAAACTTAACGTACTAAAATAATAATTGCATAAACTAGATGTTATTTGTACACTAAAAAATTAGCTTTTTTTTTCTAGCGAATAGATGAAAGGTTTAAATTGTATAAAGGATAGGTATTTAATTAAAGAAATTGTAATGTTATTTTTCAAAACTGAATAAACATAAATTATAAAATTGTAATTTGAATTTTATATTGGAAACCACGTAAGAACCGGTCCGGGTTGGGTCAGGGTATATTCCGGGTAGGGTCGGGTTTAGGTGCTCTATGGAAGAAGGAACAGGGTAGGAATAGGCGGTTACAAATGTGTAGGATCGGGTATGGTACCCCTAGGTAGGAACCGAAACTGGTTCCGGGTATTACTTATCGGTTCGGGTCCATACCCAATTTTTCTGTACATCTCAATGTTAACTATTTTTTCTTCTTTTCGTTTTATTGCACTTTAATAAATTTTTGTGAGAATTTATAATGAAGTACATCATTTGGTTTGAAGCAAATGACCCATGCTCTAATCCAGGAAACGCTTAAGATTTTGCACTTATTTTTTTGTTTTTCTTTATCTTTTATTTAACTAAATTATTAAGTTACTCAAACGCACTGAAATGGAATACATCATTTGGTTTAGTGTTTGGGCTTTATATTTGAAGCAAATGACCATGTTCTAATCTAGGAAACGCTTAAGATTTTGCACTTATTTTTTTGTTTTCTTCTTTATCTTTTATTTTACTAAATTATTAACTTACTCAAACGCATTGAAATGGAGCTTGTAGCTATGTTCAAAACACGTGGTAAATGACGTTGGTATCATCTTTTTCAAAATCGTTGGTTGAACGATGTTAGAGATTAGGAGGATGAAAAACAAATAAAGATAGTGAGTCGGTCGAATGGGATTAGCCAACATTGATTACACTTGAATGGTAGGTCGATCGGTGTCCACCGACCATGATGGGAGAGAAGACGGAATATCGAAATCTTGGACGAGGAAAAGATAATCATTATGTTACAAAAGAAGGCTGCGGCAATGCGCGGGTTTTAAATTCTAGTTGGAATAAAAATAAAAAAAAAACGAGAAACCACCAACACTTATACTTCTAGTTGAGTACATATATAATTTTCGTTTTTATAGAAGATGAATTTTTAAAAAAAAAAATATTTAAAGCAACTACAAAAAATAATAAGGAAACCTCTTATTGGGCCGGGGATTGGTCTTGCATTCTCTATTCCTTTTTCTGAGAAAAAAATTTAATTCGTTGGATCAGATAATCTAAGCCGTTGGTGGCAAAAGAAAATAATAGTGGCTTGAGATAAAGATGCCAAAAGAAACAAACAGAGGTCTGGTGTTAGTCGATAACACACTTGAAATATTCCTCTACTTTACTCCTACCCAATAAGAAACATCTTGAATCAATACTTAACTTTTTCACACTTTTTTAATCATATGAATGTGATTCATCTTTTTAATAATATATCAAACATTCCATAACAAAGGGTCGGTTCCCACTAGAATCTCGAACCTTACAACCACATATATAGCATAACATCACAACATACTAGACACAAATACACACGTAACAAGAGATGGGTTGGTTCATAAGAGATGGAAGATCAGGGCTAAGTTGGGCTGACCAGACCCTCGGTTCAATATCCGCACCACCAATGCAGCTGCTAGCCTTTTTGGGTCTAGTCATACTCTTGATGTCCATGTCAACTTACACCGAGTTTAAGGTCCATATCGAACGGGAGAAGATGGCCCTCAAGTTATTCTTTTACTTGTTGCCATTGGCTTTGTTCCTTATAACCTAGTCATGATGAGGCATCGGTTGGCGTATGTGGCTCGAGCCGCAAGTCTGTCAATGGATTCAGGAAAGAAAGATGGTTGTTCGCCGTGGGGGGTGGCGCTTATGGTCATATTGGTTTTGGTTTTGGTCAAGTATCATTCATCGGTTCAGTCGGGTTGGTTTTGAAACATATGCTAAGAGTCTTGGACCATGAGTGGCACTTTTGACATGCGCTGTGGATTTGTACTCGTTGGAAATATGAAGTTGAGATATGAGAAATTTTGCTTATGTTTGTATGTTATTTTAACTTTTTTATCGTTGATGTTTGTAAATAAACATTTTATCATTTAAAATATTTCTCTTTAAGCTTTTTAAAATCTATAAACATAATTTTGCTTATTATTTTCTCAATATATATTCCAAAATAAAATTAAATGAAAAGCGAGTTGTTTTCAAAATAATATTTTTTTTTTGGCTTGTAAGTGTTTTGGCATGTGCTCCACTAAACAACCGAGACGATTTTGATAATTAACTACTTGTAGTAAAGCACTATAAACGATGTGTAAAAATGGGGTGTAGACGTGCCCAAAAGAGGACCTCAAAAAGAAATAAACTACATGTTGTACTATGTGTATATAAGGAGGTAAATCACTGTTCACATGAGCTCCAAGTATAATATTTATAATTATATCCAAACTAAAATTAAGCCTTTTACGTTGCGATCGGTAAAACCGTGTCAAAGAGTATTAATGTCACATCATCGTCAGCTACCACTAACACTAACATTGTGATGTGTTAATACGAAGAAATTAGACCAAAACGTAAACATAGAAAAGTATAAGTAACTAGATCTAGGACCAGCGCGTTGCAACAAACCTATCAAATGCAAAAAACAGATTTAAAAACATTGAACCACACACGTACATCACAAATTTTGAACAAAACCTAAAACAAAATGTAAAAATATTAAATCACACATACATGTTGCATCGTGTTAACTTGCAAAACTTAAAATGAAACTTAAAACGAAAATTTATGAAAGATGAAAAAGTACAGGGGATAAAGGTTGAAAGTAAAAAAGTTGTGAGGTTAAAATGCAAACGATGAAAAGATTTAAGTTAAAAGTAAAAAAATTAAATTTTTTGAGGTTATATTGCAAAAAAATAAAAAGCTTTGGGCTATAAGTTAAAAATCATTTTTTTTGAAAAACACCCGAAGCATAAAATACAACATAATAAAGCATAACAATTTGATAAATAGTATAATTTCTATAGATCTCGTGGAATGTAATGAAAATACATGCAAAATGATAATAACTAGTATTTTACACCCGCGCTTCGCGGCGGGAAAAACGAACTCGAAACGTAAACGAATCGAAGCTAAAAACAAATCGATTCAGATCTACAATCATCATTATTGTTTCAGAGCAAACCATTTCAGACACTATCGACGTCACCACCAACAGATCATCGTGAAACAGAAACATGAACACCACCAACACAAGCACCGCAAACAAAACTAATAAAAATATAAAACCAATTAACTCAGATCCGCAATGATCATCATCGTTGCTAAACCAATAGACTCAGATGCCTTTACGGCTGCAACCAAATTTGCCACGCCAGGTAGTAGGCCACCATCATCATCACAATAATCAACTCAGATCTACAATCATCATCATCGTTGTAAAACAAAGGGGCTCAGATGCATAGCAGTCCACCGTCATCGCCACAACAATTAAACCGCATAATGTATAGATGTCTGAAAAA
Organism: Flaveria sonorensis; assembly: GCA_025506505.1. Classification (NCBI taxonomy): domain Eukaryota; kingdom Viridiplantae; phylum Streptophyta; class Magnoliopsida; order Asterales; family Asteraceae; genus Flaveria; species Flaveria sonorensis. The sequence continues at coordinate 55,169,144 of CM046435.1, forward strand.
TATATATTTAATTCATTAACAAAACCTTTTTCACAAATTAGTTTTAAAATTGAAATTCCCAACTAAACTTCTCACAAACGAAAGTGTACCGGTCGTGATATAGTAAAGTTTAGGTAAGTCCGGATATCGAACCCTAAAGACACGTTTTGACGGCTCTCGATAATAGACCTCTATCGACTTCTAACCTAATTAATTACACTATTTAAATAATTATCAATAAACAAAATAAACAATTTAAATAAAACTAATTAATCTAAACACGACGAAAGAAGTAAACAATTCAGAATTCAAACTTGGAAACTTGAATACGATCAAATATGTGAAATAACTATCTAGGTAGAAATCCAACTAATATGTAATGACATAAAGGGAATGACTCGTATGACTATCTCTAAAAATACAAATCTATGGTTAACTAGGTATGTTGTTACTCACTAAGAAAGCCAAAGACACGTGTGAAGCACAAGATAGATTTATTAAAATGTCTAATGGAAGATCGCCCCTACGTTTGCTACTACAATATCTTCAAGATTATATTTTCTAACCCTAAGATAAATGACAACTTAATTAAATTCAATTAAATACCCTAAAACACTAACACCACGAATGAAAGGCAAAATACGGTCTCGCGAAATCTAAACCTAACAAGCAATGGGTAAGAGGTTTTAAGCAATATCTATCATCCTTAGGTTCTAGATAATGTAGCACATTACAAATACTATCAAAATCACAGCCAAAACTCCTAAGATCATCTCTAATTAAAGTTTAAAATTAAAAATACTGAGTAATTAATTTTAACGTGTAAAACCTAATCTAGATTTCACGCAATCTATCAAGATCAAGCATACACGAGCATGACAATAATATTTTTAGGCATTAAATAATAAACATGTTCATATTTAATTGAGAAAATAAATAAGTTCTAAGATTAATAAACAATATACGAAATCAAACCATATATTTAGTCAAAACATATTAGTTTTTATCCCAACCTAGGTAGTACTAAAAAGTTAGCTACTCATAACGTTCAAGAACATCAAAAATAATAATAAAGTTGTAAAATTTAATAACATTAACGAGAGAAACAATCAATGAGACAAACAAAAATAATTTATAACGAGACGAAACCGAATGATTTTCAATTCTTAAATCAATTCTATTATTTCAAATATTGTTCTTCGCTTCAAAATTATTCTTTAATCATACTCAAAACTCCAAATTCAACTTGAAACAATGAAATATATATATTTCTTCCTCTCTCTTTGTGGTTGCCGTCGATGCCTTGTATATATACCATGAGAATTAGGTTTTTTTGTTTTTTTCTTTTTTGCGCTTATCCTCTCTTACTTTTCACGGGACCCACTACTCAACAAATATTAATTGTATCCATTCAATTCTAAATCCTCTGGAATTGGGCCTGCAATAAAAACATGTTGAGTTAATTACGCAATTTGTAATAAGTTAAGGTATTAACACTAACGGACGTTAACTTTTCTGTTAACCTAAGGGTATTTTTGTCTTATCACTTTACATGGACTATTAATATACTTGAAAGGACTATTTATATCATTTAGTATATATAAGGGACTGCTTGTGTATTTAATATACATACATATATATATATACATATATATATATATATACATATATATATATATATATTAAATTACTAAGGTTTCAGAATAATTTCAATTTCTTCACCACCACCGCCAGCCCTCCACCGTCGGTGATGGGTGCTGAACAGACTATAAAAATCAACTAAATAATACTCTCTATGCTAAACACTAAAAAGCTTTAATTCTAGACTCGACTTAAAACCACACAATCGGAAAGTGTACCGATCACTATAGTATCACCCTAGGAAGTCCGGATATCGAACCACGAGACTCTATGTATCACGTAAACTAGACTCTAATGGACACCGACAGACACGACTGAAACTTGTTTAATTATTTTGGGGGGGGGGGGGGTACGGAAAATCTAAAGAAATCTATTTAAAGTAAGTATTAAACTAAGAACTAGACTAAATACGAAAGAAGACAAGGCTTTTCTTATATGACGAACGAGACCACCTAGACTAGAATCCTGGATTGATTTTAAGAGATTACCAATTAAGTTAGATGCATGATTTATGGAACCGGGATCTTAAAGTACTAAACCTATTAAGACACCAATTAAGCCCCTCAACCCTTCTCGAGGTGAAACTTATGGCGCTACCTAGGCCGTTAATCCTACCGGTTATTAGGCGTCTTTCCAGTTGTCTAATTATTGTGTAAGTACCCTAATATTGACCTACTCTTTTCCAATCATAGATCTAGGGTAGTTTGATTTCTCAATTTGACTTGATAGACTAATAAACCGACGGGGCAACTAAGGCACGACCTTTTCCAAGGACTGTCTAAAGCAATTCGCCGGGTAAGACCTATCAATAGCCCCGCACCTTCCAGCTATAAGGACTAGCAGAACACTAAAACCTAGCAAATTACTAACGATTACATCTAGGGGTTATTTGCGCAAAGAGTTAAGATTTATTTTGTGATATAGACACTCACCAAAATTCTAAACCCTAGCATGACTCTATATTGTGATAAAGACCGTCACTAAGAATCTTACGAAGCAATTGATAACAAGAAACCAAGTTAAAGTATGCATATACATCAAATCAATAGACCAAACTTTTTACTAAGCACAATTAATCCATAACATTCATGCAATTAACGGAAAAGGTAAAAACTTCATATCAATCCATTCATCAAGTCTAGGTGGCTTAAATGTTTAGCCAAGCATGTCAAATAACGAAAACAAATCAAAGATGTTCAACAAAGAATTCATGATAACAAGTTTCGTAAGAAAAATCAAAAACAAAGAACTAGAAAACCCATATAGTCTTCGATCCTTCGTCCCGAACTCGTACCACTGATTCGTAAGCTTCAAGATCTCCAAAATTGCTCCAGACGTGCTCTCAAAATCGCCCCAGATGATCTCCAATCGTAAAATTTTTTTTATGTTTCTTCAGATTTTATAGTTAACCCTAGAGATTAACGAATTATCGCCGTCAGATTAACCCGTCGCGTCGCGCGACGGGTGAGAGCATTCGTGGTCGCACAACGCGACAATATAGAAATCCATAAATTCCTTGTTTAAATGTTGGCGCTACGCGACGGTAAGGGAGATTCGTGGTGGCGCGATGCCACAGCTTCAAATGAACAAAATGTTGCAAAAAATCACCAGCTTCAACTCTCAAAATCTCCAAAGTAATTCTAACTCTTTTATCAACTAGTTCCGGAACTTGGCATTCAGTATTTTGGCTCGTTTTCACTCCATTTTCAGCAATATTCAGTACCAAGACCTGGAAAACTCAAATTTATCAATAGTACGCACATTCTAACGTAAACTAAACTAGAAATAACGAGAAATAATAAAAACTATACACGAATAAAGGATGTATTTTGCATTACATCAAATATCCCCACACTTACTCTTTTTTCGTCCTCGAAAAAGAATTATGCAACGGAATCATAAATAAATGATCACTCGGGTCAAAAGCATATGTATATGTTATTAAAACCAAAGCTTGCGTTAGCCGCGATTGCGAATATACTTGTCCCCTTAAACCCGAATCCAATCTCAAACCCTTATCATGTGAATTTAATTTAAGTGCGGTCAGTCTACCTAGGGTCTCACGCTAGAATCTACAGTCTACCTATTCCCGCCTCAAGCTTATAGAACTAAAGGAATGATCACTGGACCAATTCCCAACCGTCTTATATCAAAACCAAGAGAGTTTACAATCAAATTTTTTATTTTATTATTTTTTTTTTTTGTTTTTTTTTTCAATGAGCGTAGACGTTGCTTTCCCTAACCAAGAGGCATTCCTGCTATAGAGTTGCTATCCCCAACTCGGATTACTTAGGTTTCAGTACTTTTTTACTTTTCTTTGCAAGGTCGATTTCACACACCCTAGCGGTAATCCGGTTGTAAAGTCACTATCCCCAACCCAGACTACTTAGAAATGAGCTACTTTCATTCAGTTTCTAGCTCATTTGTTTTTAACTATTTTTGCATGATCACAAATTCTAACGGTTCTAACTTATAACGGTGTCCCTTATACTATCATCGGCAGTTTCAATTTCCCATATCTCCCAGGTGAAAACCCACTAGTAGACCGACAATTAAGGTGTATTAACTCAAAGGGACTTAAAACCAAACTCGGGCCTATCCACATATCCCTAACTAGACACAAGCTCGATTTATTTAAATCTCATATTATTATTATTTGAACCCGAATAAAAACTCATCTTTTCTATCATTTTCCGTTTTAGTATGCAAACTTCTCATTTCAAAGGATATTTTTCTGATTTTTCATTTTTTTAATTAATTTTTTTTTTGGTATTTTTCATATTTAAGACTCGACTATTTACATGTATCCCATCTCCACACTTAGAGATTGCATTGTCCCTAATACAAGAACTGAAATACGACTCAACAACTACCTAAACACTAGAAACGAATAACGAAATAAATAAATAAATACAAAAGAATACAAGGGAAATGACTTAGCTGATATGTGAGACTGTCAAAGTGCCAGTCGTTTCCACAAAAGCCCTCCAATTCGAAACGCGCTCAGCAAACAACTCCTAACCTCGGACACGCTAACGAAAGCGGCTAAACATCAACCTGGAATGTTGTTTTCTTCACAAATTCAGCTCCTCAATGGTATGATTCCTGCAAAATTACTCAAACACACAAAACACAAACACACAAAACACAAACACGAAAAACTACGAAAAATACGAAAAATCATGAAATTACAAACGGTACAAACTCTACACTCGGGATTTCATCCCAAAACACTAATTGGCGGCTTTGGATGGGATTTCGAGAGGAGTTTCCTCCATCTCGTCCTTGTTTATCGCTCCTCCAATGTAATGCTTCAAACGGTGGCCATTCACTTTCCAACTTCGGCCATCCGATTCATCCATGATCTCCACCGCTCCATACGGAAAGACGTAGTGAACCATATAAGGTCCCGACCACTTCGATTTCAATTTTCCCGCAAATAACTTCAATCTTGAGTTGTAAAGAAGCACTTTGTCGCCTTTGCTAAACTCCTTCACTTTTCTCAAATTTCTATCATGCAGAACCTTCGTTTTCTCCTTGATTCCCAACGATCGAGCATAAGCCGCATCCCTAAGCTCCTCTAGCTCATGGATTTGAAAGAACCGCTTCTTAGCGGCTTCAGTCATGTCAAGATTAATGGTTTTCAATGCCCAAAGTGCTCTATGCTCTAACTCTACGAGAAGGTGACAAGCTTTTCTATAGACGATAATAAATGGTGTGGTTCCTAAAGGTGTCTTGTAGGCGGTTCTAAACGCCCACAATGCATCGTCTAGCTTGTCAGACCAATCCTTCCTATTCTTACCGACTGTTTTCTCTAAGATTCGTTTGATACTGCGATTTGCATTCTCCACTTGACCACTCGTCTGTGGATGATATGCGGTAGACAAACGATGAGTGACTCCGTAGCGTGCAAGCAATTTTTCCGTTAATGCATTGCAAAAGTGAGTGCCACGGTCACTAAATAGGGCTTTTGGTGTATCGAATCTGGAGAAGAGTTTCTTAAGGAATTTCAACACTACTCGGGCTTCATTTGTGGGAAGAGCTTGAGCCTCTACCCACTTGGACATGTAGTCAATCGCCACGAGTATGTAACGATTTCCTTTGGAGTTAGGAAAGGGTCCTATGAAATCGATGCCCCAAACGTCAAAAACCTCCAACACTTGGATAGGATTTTGAGGCATCTCATCTTTGGCGGAATATTGCCGGTTCGTTGACACGCATCACATGTCTTCACGAACTCAACGGCATCTCGAAGTATGCTAGGCCAATAAAAACCGCAATCGAACACTTTTTGAGCGGTGGCATATGCACCATGATGTCCTCCCGTGAGGCCCTCATGCACATGTTTGATGATGTTCCAACCTTCCTCTCTCGACACACAACGTCTTAAAACCCTATCTCCCCCTATCCTAAAGAGAAATCGATCATCCCACACATACTTTCTCGATTCACTAAGGAATTTCCTACGTTGTTGTGTGGTCATCTCCCTCACAATATTGTCACTAGAAAGATAGTTCGCTAAGTCACAAAACCAAGGCAATCCCTCTTTTTCGGCTTCTATGAACTCAATAGATTCGTGGGGGAACGTATCTCCAATCTCCTCCTCACGAATCTCTTCTCTCTTGGGGTCCTCTAGACGCGATTGATGATCGGTCGTGACGTTTTCGGCCCCTCTCTTGTCTCTAATCTCAATATCAAACTCGCTAAGTAATAGAATCCACCAAATAAGTAGGGGTTTGGCTTCTTTCTTTTGAAAAAGAAAACGCAACGTGGAATGATCGGTGAAAACTATGGTCTTGGATAGAAAAAGGTATAAGTGGAATTTATCGAAAGCAAATACTACGGCTAAGAGTTCTTTCTCCGTGGTGGTGTAGTTCTCTTGAGCATCATTTAGCGTTTTTCTTGTGTAGTATATAGGGTGGAAGTGCTTGTCCTTTCTTTGTCCTAGTACCGCTCCAACGGCATAGTCACTCGCATCGCACATGAGCTCAAACGGCAAGCTCCAATCGGGCGAGATAAGAATAGGTGCACTCACAAGTTGTTCCTTCAAAAAGTTGAAGGCTTTAAGACATTCCTCATCAAAGACGAATGGAACATCTTTCTCTAGCAAACGGGTCATGGGGCGAGTAATTTTTGAGAAATCCCTAATAAAGCATCTATAGAAACCCGCATGCCCTAGAAAACTCCGGATTGACTTCATACTCGTGGGTGGAGGTAACCTACTAATAGTATCTATTTTCACACGATCTACCTCAATACCCTCTCTAGAGATCTTATGTCCTAACACAATGCCTTCCGTCACCATAAAATGATACTTCTCCCAATTCAACATAAGTTTTGTCTCGACACATCGCTTCAACATCTTGTCGAGATTCTTCAAACACTCATCAAATGAGTTGCCATATACCGAAAAATCATCCATGGAACTCTCTATCATATCCTGAAATATGGCAACCATGCACCGCTGAAAGGTAGCTGGAGTGTTACATAGCCCAAATGGCATGCGTCGGTACGTATAGGTGCCATAGGGGCATGTAAAAGTGGTCTTATTCTGATCCTCCGGTGCTATGGGGATCTGGAAGTACCCAGAAAAACCATCGAGAAAACAATAGAATTGTTGACCAGCGAGACGCTCCAACATTTGATCGATGAAGGGCAATGGGAAGTGGTCTTTTCGGCTGGCATCATTCAACTTTCGGTAGTCGATGCACACGCGCCAACCCGTGACCGTACGTGAAGGGATAAGCTCGTTCTTTGAATTCATGACAACGGTCATCCCTCCCTTCTTAGGGGAAACCTGAGTAGGACTCACCCAAGGTGAGTCAAAGATGGGATATATCATCCCGACATCTAGGAGTTTAAGAACCTCCTTCTTCACAACATCTTGCATGTTGGGGTTGAGCCGCCTTTGAGGTTGCACCACCGGTTTATAATCATCCTCCATGAGTATCCGGTGGGTGCAATAAGAAGGGCTTATGCCTTTGATGTCGGAAAACCTCCATGCAATGGCCTCTTTGTTGGCCCTCAACACCTCCAACAATCTCAACTTCTCATCCTCTCCCAACTTTGATGAGATAATGACGGGTAGCTCGGAACCCTCCCCTAAGAAAGCATACTCTAAATGCGATGGAAGTACCTAAAGCTCTAAGGGTGGGGTTTGGGTGGTGTCCTCACTAACGGCTAAGACTTCGGGAATTAAAGGAATTCCCTCAACTTCAACTTACTCTACAAACTTCAACTCCTCTTCTACCTTCTCTCCTACCACTAGGTCCGCACCACTAATATACTCTAAACAATGATCGATACAAGAGATGAATGAATTCAAGAAGTAGACGGAACGGCAAGGACCACTATAGTCATCGAAACCACTCGGGTGGTTCATGGAACGCTCTATCTCAAAGGTGACTCTCTCCTCACCGACCCTAAGGGTGATCTTACCATCATAAACGTCTATAAGTGCCTTGGCGGTCCGTAAGAATGGACGACCAAGGATAATGGGAACTTTCTCATCCGCTTCCATATCGAGAATGATGAAATCGGCGGGAAACACAGACTTGTCTACCTTAACTAGCAAATTCTCAACTATGCCTCTAGGGTATTTAATGGACCGATCGGCTAAGGACAATGTCATTCGGGTATGTGAAAGCTCTCCTAGGTCTAGCTTCTCATAAAGAGAAAAGGGCATCAAATTGATGCTAGCACCTAAGTCGGCTAAGGCTCTAGTGTTGGTATTACTACCGAATAGACAAGGAATAGTTAAAATACCGAGATCGGTAAGCTTCTCGGGAAGCTTATTTAAAACAACGGCCGAACACCCTACATTCAATGGGACATTAGACAACTCCCCTAACTTTTCTTTGTTCCTAAGAAGGTCTTTAAAAATTTCGCATACTTAGGCATGGACTGGAGTGCCTCAATAAAAGGAAGATTAATCTTCAATTACTTGAAGGTATCTAAAAATTGCCCGTATACCCTTGAGTATTTTTGGTTCCTAAGACGGGTAGGAAACGGGACACGCGAATGGTCAACTAGAGGTGAAGGCCTAACATAAACTGGTGTTTTCTCAACTTGAGACTCACCGGGCTGTGCGGTACTTGCTGGGCTTAGCCTCGGTTGCACTTTGCCGGGAGCCTCCATCTCGATCTCTTCGTCTACGATCTCCTCATCTTCCTCAACTACCCTCTCCTCTACTCTAGGGTTCCCTATGGTTTTGCCACTACGAGTGGTAATGGCTTTAGCATGAGCATTAGGGTTCGTTTGGGTGTTACCCACAAAATGACGGGTAGTCTCTCTTCTAGCTTCCTAGACATATCTCCTACGACCCTTTGGAGGTCTTAGAAAGAGGCTTGATGGTTCTTAAGCATAAGGTCATGTTCACTAAGTGTCTTTTGGGTGGTTTGGTCCCTAACAACTAATTGGCTCATCATAGCCTCCATTCTCTCTAGGCTACCCCTAGATCATAACTTGGACCTTGACCTGGTTGAACCTGATTATTTGACCCCCCATCCTTGACCTGCCCATTGAACCCCTTGTTGAACTGCCCATTTGAACCCCCACCAAAAAGTGAACCTTGACCCCTATTTGGATTTTGAGCTATTTGAAAACCAGGGGGTCCATTTGAGCAAAAATTATTATTATTAGCAAAGTTATTATTATTATTATTATTTCGCCAACCCGAACCAAAATTATTATTACCAAACCCACTAGGTTGACCTCTACCGAAACCTCCTCCTACCAAATCAATTTGCTCCTCACCAACTAGCAATAGACACGCACTCGTATCATGACCCCCTCGGCAAAACTCACACTTATCTACCTTGGCCTTAATCTCCTTGAGCTCCCTAGTCACATTTTCCAACACAGCGGCTAAACTAGGGTCCATGGTGACATGGTTCACCCCTCGGGCGGGTGCACTAGTAGTGGTATTTGAATTACCACTTTGATACCGCTGATCGGCTCGCGATTGAGACTGAGATTGGGCAAATGCCTCGAAACGCTCTAAACACTCAGCAAGAGTAAGAATACCCATCATGTGACCCCCCGCATTAGTATCAAACCGATCACGAGTCTCTTGGTTGAGACCGTTATAGAATTTCTCACATAGAGCCCAATCGGATAGACCATGCTGGGAGCAACGAGCACAAAGGTTTTGGAAACGCTCCCAAGCAAGGTAATAAGGCTCGTCGGGCTCCATGCGGAAAGAGTGAATTTGATCATGAAGACGTGAGGCCTTCGCGGGGGAAAGTACTTGTTCAGGAAAGCTTGATGGAGGCCCGCCCACGTGGTAAAGGTACCGATTGGCTAGGAGTCCAACCAAGTAGCCGCACGGCCGGCTAATGAAAATGGGAAGAGTTGCAAGTAAGTAGCATCATTCGGGACTCCGTGAAGGCTAAAAGTAGCAAGGATACGGGAGAAACGGTTTATGTGGGCTGGGGCGTCCTCGTCCTCGCGGCCATGAAACTAAATGCTGTTGGTAATGGCTTGCATGGCATAAGATGGAATCTGCCATGAGTTTTTGCTAACGATAGGTGGAATGGTGATGGGTGAAGCAAGACCAGTGAAATTCTGAGTGGCTTGCTGATGGACGGTTTGCCTAGCCTTGGCCATGTTTTCTAAGTTTTCTGGGATGCTAAAGGTGCTAGAAGTAGGGCTATCGGGTGGGGAAACCTTAGGTGATGTTTTAGGTGAATGAGGTGGGGTGGGTAATAGAGTGGAATCGAAATTGGAAACTGAGACGTGGATGAAATACTAACCTATGGGCCTTGGCCCAAACGAGATGATGATGACTCGGTGACTGGCGGCTTCGGAGGCGGTCCGTGAGAGCGCAGATGTGTCATCCACTACAAGCAAAAACCTGAATGTGAGAAAAGCAAACACTAATCACTAAGACTCAAGACGAAAATAAAAAAAAAATACAAGACTCAAAACAAATAAAACATGTAGCATGTATATGTCAATCAAGTCTATCAAAGCTAATGAGCGCGATTGCCAAGAGTCCCCGGCAACAGCGCCAAAAACTTGATGTGTGCTAAGCAGACTATAAAAATCAACTAAATAAGACTCTCTATGCTAGACACTAAAAAGCTTTAATTCTAGACTCGACCTAAAACCACACAATCGACAAGTGTACCGATCACTGTAGTATCACCCTAGGAAGTCCGGATATCGAACCACGAGACTCTATGTATCACGTAAACTAGACTCTAATAGACACCGACAGACACGACTGAAACTTGTTTAATTGTTTTTTTTTGGGGGGGGGGGGGTACGGAAAATCTAAAGAAATCTATTTAAACTAAGTATTAAACTAAGAACTAGACTAAATACGAAAGAAGACAAGGCTTTTCTTATATGACGAACGAGACCACCTAGACTAGAATCCTGGATTGATTTTAAGAGATTACCAATTAAGTTAGATGCATGATTTATGGAACCGGGATCTTAAAGTACTAAACCTATTAAGACACCAATTAAGCCCCTCAACCCTTCTCGAGGTGAAACTTATGGCGCTACCTAGGCCGTTAATCCTACCGGTTATTAGACGTCTTTCCAGTTGTCTAATTATTGTGTAAGTACCCTAATATTGACCTACTCTTTTCCAATCATAGATCTAGGGTAGTTTGATTTCTCAATTTGACTTGATAGACTAATAAACTGACGGGGCAACTAAGGCACGACCTTTTCCAAGGACTGTCTAAAGCAATTCGCCGGGTAAAACCTATCAATAGCCCCGCACCTTCCAGCTATAAGGACTAGCAGAACACTAAAACCTAGCAAATTACTAACAATTACTTCTAGGGGTTATTTGCGCAATTTCACCCTAAAGAGTTAAGATTTATTTTGTGACACAGACCTTCACCAAAATTCTAAACCCTAGCATGACTCTATATTGTGATAAAGGCCGTCACTAAGAATCTTACGAAGCAATTGATAACAAGAAACCAAGTTAAAGTATGCATATACATCAAATCAATAGACCAAACTTTTTACTAAGCACAATTAATCCATAACATTCATGCAATTAACGGAAAAGGTAAAAACTTCATATCAATCCATTCATCAAGTCTAGGTGGCTTAAATGTTTTGCCAAGCATGTCAAATGACGAAAACAAATCAAAGATGTTCAACAAAGAATTCATGATAACAAGTTTCGTAAGAAAAATCAAAAACAAAGAACTAGAAAACCCATATAGTCTTCGATCCTTCGTCCCGAACTCGTACCACTGATTCGTAAGCTTCAAGATCTCCGAAATTGCTCCAGATGTGCTCTCAAAATCGCCCCAGATGATCTCCAATCGTAATTTTTTTTATGTTTCTTCGGATTTTATAGTTAACCCTAGAGATTAATGAATTATCGCCGTCAGATTACCCCGTCGCGTCGCGCGACGGGTGAGAGCATTCGTGGTCGCACAACGCGACAATATAGAAATCCATAAATTCCTTGTTTAAATGCTGGCGCTACGCGACGGTAAGGGAGATTCGTGGTGGCGCGACGCCACAGCTTCAAATGAACAGAATGTTGCAAAAAATCACCAGCTTCAACTCTCAAAATCTCCAAAGTAATTCTAACTCTTTTATCAACTAGTTTCGGAACTTGGCATTCAGCATTTTGACTCGTTTTCACTCCATTTTCAGCAATATTCAGTACCAAGACCTGGAAAAATCAAATTTATCAATAGTACGCACATTCTAACGTAAACTAAACTAGGAATAACAAGAAATAATACAAACTATACACGAAATAAAGGATGTATTTTGCAATACATCAGTCGGCCACCACCGGCCACCACCACCAACAGCCTCCACTGTCGGCCACTATCACCAACAGCCTCACCGTCAACCACCACCACCAACAGCGCTCACCGTCGACCACCACCCCTTCACATCGTCCTCACCACCACCACATTTTCTTCAACTCTTTATATGAAACAATACCATCTTCATCGTCGCATCATCACCACCATCAAAAAATCCAGCGTTGCTTCGTCTCCATTGGATTACTACATTTACATACAATCCCCAAAACCAAGAATCCCCAATTCGATTTTAGGGTTTTGAGAAAAAGTTGAGGTGGGGGGAACCGATGGTGTAGTTGGTACTGGTTGTGGTGGTTTTGTCGAATGTGTGTGGTCGGACGCAATGGTGGTGATGGTGAGCGATGGTAGTGGCTAGATGGCGATGGTGGTGATGGAGAGCGGTGGTCGTGGTCGTGGTCTAATTTAGGAGTGGGAGGGAGACAACAGTGGGTAGGTTGGGGTATTTGATATGCGGCGCCGACGGTGGATTTAATGGTGATTTGGGGTCTGAACTAAGCTTTGATGCTTGTGGTAGTGGGCGACAACGATGATGGGTAACAGTGTTGTGGATTTACGTTGGTGGTGGTCTGATTTTCAAATGAGATGGTGGGTGGTCATCGTGGTGCTTGTGGGTGTTCGATGGTGGGCTGGTGGCTGGTGGGCCGGAGGGTTGGGTGGTGAGTCTGGTGGCTGATTGCCGACGTAGAGTGATGGTGGGTAGATGGTGGTGATGGTGTGTAGATGGTGGTGATGTTGTGTAGAAGGTGGGTAGGGGTTGGATTTTTCTAACTTATAGGTATTTACACAAATGGTCCCTGAAGAAAACAGACATATATAGTTACTAAAGTAGTCCCTCCAGGGGTATTTTAATTATTTTATTTTAATTTAACAGAAAAACAAACGTCTGTTAGTCTTAATACTCATTCTCGTTACAAAACTGAAAATACAATACTTCAACCTGTTACAAAAAACCCTTAACACCCAAACCTATTATTTTTGATAAACCACATGGACCATTTATGTAATTAACTCAAACATGTTATTATAAATTAGATACATAGTTTGCTTATGTATATATTTATTCATTTATATTTGTATCTTATTAACCTCACGTGGCTTACCCCAATTTATTCCAAAGAATCATCATTATTCAAATTTGAACCTCAAGTGTAGTAACATATATTCATTACTTTTTTTATATTAAGCAAGTATTATTTAAAAATCTATTTTGTTAACGTAAAAGAGAACTATAAGATATATTTCATTTATCTTAAGTTTCACTCATCGATTTTAAAATTCATCAACATGCATCATTTTTGCTTGACGTCTAAACTTTAGTTAAAAAAATATCTTACTGAAGCTCGTGGTCTTTTGAAATCCTTAAAATGCAAATCTAAACGAATTATGAATGATATTTTATAAAAATAGCTCACAACTAATTAAATTGTATGGAAATATATGTATATTTTATGTACAATATAACGACCATAATCGTTGGATAACAAAAACATCCGTTCTCATCCGCCCTCAACAGCGATTCCCATCCGTTCTTTGGTCGTCGATTGGTCTACCAAAAGTTGCGGAAATCGCGCACGGCGACATCGACGACCAAAGAAGGACGTCATCCACCCAAATGACTCCACGGGTTCCAGATTTAGACATGGGCGGCCACCGTCAACCACAGTTTAAAGGCGACATCCACGTAAATTGTGACGGCTAAAGGGGCGGCCTCCATCATCTCCGGCATCGCCTCCGAAACCCTTGAGTAGATCGGAAGCACGGAAGCCACCACGGTCGCCGACCTCCGGCGACATCGAAGAAAACGAAAGCCATCGGGCGGATAGGAGCCAACGAAACCCTTGGGCTATCCTTGGCGGTCAGCTTTCGGCAACATAAAAGAAGACGAAACCCACTGGCCGGTGTTGAGGCAACAAACCCTTCGACTACCCTCGCCGGAAATCCGCTACCACATGCAACATCGAAGAGGGTGAAACCGAACGCACATCCACCACGCCAGCGTGAAAGAAGCCGGTGGAAAGAGGGCAGAGATGAGGCAGAGAAGTGAGAGAACAACTGATTTTCTCTCCCTAAGTAGGAGAAACGTACGTGCAGTGAGGAGTGGTACTATGTGCTTCATAAGCAGTACCATTAGCTACAGTAAACTCCCTCACTCACATGAGAAAGTTGGAGTTTAACAGAACTAGTGTGTAGCACCAGCGCTACGCGACGAGAACAAATTGATTTTAAACAATATTTAAATGGAAATGTAGACGGAATAAACAAAAAATATATAATAGAGTTAATTACATAAATAGTTCCTGTGGTTTATGTAAAATAACAGATTTGAGTACTAAGCAAAAAAAGTAACAAATTTGAGTACTCACGTTTAAATTTGTAACAAGTTTGAGTATTAACACTAGCAGGTGTTAGATTTTCTGTTAAGTTTAAGGGCAATTTAGTCTTTTCACATTATAGGATTATTTATGTAAATTAGAGGGACTATTTGTGTAATTTAATTAAAATATTATTTTTATATATAACTCTACATACACACAGATATAAAAACCTAAACGCCGGTCACCACCGCACCGGTACCTTTCCCCTGTTATCTTCCAACGCCTGTCACCACCGTCGGTCTCATCGCCGGTCACCACCTTCGCCATCACCGCCGGTCACCACCGCACCGGTACCTTCACACCACCGCACCAATACCCTCACACCACTGCATCTTTCTGGAGCATCCTCATCGTCATCACCAAATCCCCTTCCCTTTCCCCTATAAAAGCCTAAACCCAAATCGACCACCCAACACCGGCCTGTACCATCATGTACCACTCAATGCCTTGATTGAGATCTAAACCTAGCTGCCTCACGACCTCCAAACACCCTAATTTTAGGGTTTTTTTTATAATTTAAAGGTTAACAGGGGAAAGGAAAAGGGGATTTGGTGAGATGATGATGATGGTGCGATGGTGGAGGCGGGGATGATGACGACGATGATGGTGATGTTGCGATGGTGGTGATGATGCAGTGATTGTTATGATATGGCGATAGTGATGATGCGATGATTATGGTGATGTTACGATGGTGGTGATATTGCGGTGATGGTGGGTAGATGGTGGTAACTATGGTCTTTGTGGGTGTTTAGTGATGGCTGGTGGGCAGGAGGCGTCGGTGGTGGTGAGATGGGTAGATGGTGGTGGTAGTGGGTAGATGGTGGTGATTGTGGCCAATAGGGGAAAGGGGGTTAGGTTTTTTAAAGTTAGAGTTAATTACAGTAATGGTCCCTGGATAAAAGAAATATATAAAATTACAAAAGTAGTCCCTCAAAGGGTATTTTAGTCATTTTACTTAAACTTAACAGAAAAACTAACGTCTATTAGTCTTAGTACCTTAACTCGTTATAAAATTTGAAACACAGTACCCCAACCTGTTACAAAAAAATCTTAGTACCCAAACATGTTATTTTGGATATACCACAGGGACAATTTATGTAATTAACTCTATATAATATTTGACTTGTTTGATATAAATAAAATCTATATAAAAACATAGATAAAAATAAGCATTTGTTTGTATGCGTAATGAAATATTTTAAATTTAGAAAAATATTGTATTTTAAAAGTTATAATAATAACACAAAACATATTTAAGACTAATTATAATAAAAAATGTGGGAGCAATAAAAATATTCAATGTAAACTATTTCAATCACCAAAGGAAATGACAAAGTAATATGAAAGGGTTATTTGTGTATAAGAGGTTTTTAAAAAAGAAGTTTGAAATTAAAAAAATAAAACTTCGTGGTCAAAGTAAAAGTTTATTAAAATATACTGTAGCTAACTTTCCTTTTTTATATAGATAGATAATATTATAATTTCTAAATTTTACTGTCTTTTAATATCTATAATCATTAACGTGTTATTTTTATATTTTAAAATTAGATTATTTATTTATTTTTAAATTAAAGTTGTATTAATGAGTTCATATTAAATTAAAGAAATAATTTAAAAAAATGCTTTAAGATTGTGAAAGATGGTCTATCTTAGAGGTACAAACCGGTTTTTTTGTCGTGGGGTCAAACCGGTTTTTTTTCAAACCGGTTCGGGTTACAAACCGATTTGGCTCACCGGATACTCAAACCTGTCAAAACGATTTGGATCGGTTTGAAATCGGTTTTTTTTAATAAACCTGTTTTAGCCAATTGGTCACTACGGGTGTGCCTCCAACAGAGTCGGGCATGCCCTACCAATTGTTAAGCCACGAGTTGCTTGATGGATACACATTGCTTTTGCTGGTGATTAATTACACACAAGAATGCCTTACCTGGCACGTGTGCCTTACATGACAAAAGTCTTGCATGGTCATGCCTTGTTTGCAAAGACATGTTTTTTTTTTCATACTATTGTATCAAATTTGGGGTATTACATTTTCTCCCTTCGATGAAGGCGATCCCCTAGCCTTTTAGAAGAAGATGGTGGTCATCGTGGTAAAGACCTGGAATTGTTAGAAAAATATGTCATATTATGATGATAGAATGGTATGTGCAAACACAACTACACGGAAATCGGTACGAACGGATTAAAATATCAAGTATAACCTGTAAATTCATCAAGGCTACGTTTTGAGCAAACTAACTGGACGCCTAAATAGCTTGATTTTACAACTAGGTCTACTAGTTGATATGACGTAATTTAAGGAACCCACTACTTTTACACTTAATATTCAAGATGTGAGACATTATTAATTTTAATATAACTTGATGTCTTATGAAGGAAATTGATTTTTTCAGTTTATTTGATTTTCAAATTTTCATACATCTATCTGAAATCAAGCGAATCAAATTAGAAAATTTTCTAACCAAACTGATTTCAACCGAAGTTAATTTGGTTGGGTTTCAATACGTTGTAAACCAAATAAACCAATTTCAATCAATTTCAACCGAATTAACTTCGTTCCTTGAGTGCGTTCCAGACAGCAGCAAAAGATTTTAAACAATAAATATTTTTAACAATCCTAAAGCCAAAGTCCAAGACTTTAAAATCACATTAAAACATACTTAACCGGAAAATTGTCTTTAAACAAAAATAAAAACAACAAGAAATCAAGAATAAACTTATGATGGGTTGATGGGTCCTTTTTTTTTATATAATTGAGAAGATTTCTATTTGGTAAAATAAAATAATAAAAATCTATGTATTTGTATATATTTTATATTTTCTCTAACCATCTCTTTGTTGTTCTTTGTTAGAAGTGGAGCTTCAACTTGAAAGTGACTTTTGAAGCTAGATGAAACTACCACTTAAATTCTAATATCTTCGTTTGATGCAAGTAATCTATAAAACTTGCTACACATATATATATTCATAATATAGCAAGTATTATCATACTTTAGTGAACGCGTGTAGAAGGACCTTGCTTATAATTAATAATGACATTTTTGTTTTAATTTCACTAATTTCTTTAAGAGCTATAAGTTATATGCATTCTATGTTTTTTCTCTCATCAAAAGACGAAACTTTTCATAGATTATATATTAAATTAAACTCTTAAATGATTTTCACTAAAAACAACTAGACTTCACGACTAAGCTACTTTTTCTGATGGTATAACATTTTTAATAAATGTCGCTTTAGACCTCAAAACAAATTTTGATAATTCCAATACTAAAAGATTCAGTGTACATAATTTAAGCAAACAAACAAATATACGAATTTTTTTCGCATTGTAAACGGCGTTGTTGGCTCAATGGCTTCAAAGAGGTTTCATACTTTAATATAAGGTTTGTTTATATCGAATTGATACAAAATGAAAATGTCAATAACGGCATAATAACATATATTATGGGGGCCACATAATAATTCATTATGTAAAACATTTGACCCAAAACATAATAATAAGAAATTGACACAAAAGAAAAAATAACATTCACACCTGTTTATGATGGGGCCAACCCATAACATATATTCCACTAAGTTTAGTGGGTAACCTTTATATCAAATGTAAAATCAGCTGATCCGACGACATAGGGTAATCCCATCACCAACAGGAAGCATACATATTTCTATTCTTGGGTCCGCAGCTAAAGCTTTGTTAAGCTCTAACACGAAATCTCTGTAATATCGGACATACTTTCTCAATGGTGCATCGGGTGGTGCCACAACAGAACCGTTCCATAGGGTGTTATCATAACCAATCAACCCACCAACCTTGACTAAATCAATCAACCGTTTGTGGTAGTTAAGGTAGTTATCCTTATCGGCATCCACAAATATGAAATCAAATGTCCCGTTATATTTTCCCTGGATATTCATGAACATGTTTAATACCGATATCAAGTATAAGAAAACATCTAAACTTTAGAAACAATGTAGTGTTTGCTTTTATCTTACATCGGCTAGCATTTGATCAAGGACCGGTAAGGCGGGGCCTTCCCTAAAGTCGATTTTGTGGGCAACTCCGGCCTTCTCTATGATGGGGCGTCCCACTTCGTAGTTTTCTCTGTTTATATCCATCGCCAAAATCTATATTTATGAAAAATAAACTTAAAAGTTACTTGTTTGATATGAATATTTTTATCGATTATAGTTAAAGGACAAATGAAGTAAAGTATAATATGTATATAGAAAACTCAGATTACCATACCTTGCCATCATCTGGAAGGGCAAGGGCGGTAGCCAGAAGAGAGTAACCCGTGAAAACACCGATCTCCATCGTGTTTTTAGCATTTAATAATTTCAATAACATATTCAAGAATTGCCCCTCGTCGGCTGATGTTGTCATAATATTCCTGAAATTTTTACAACAAAACACATATAGTTATAAGTGAAAGAATTTTATATGGTATACGCGAAAAATAAAAAAGTTAAAGTAAAGTTTGTTAGATTTCTAAGAACAAAACAATAAACAAGAAAAGTTACATATATGGTCTATAAGATAAGATATGGTCCCAGAATTAACTATCATGAAGTATAAATAGTTAAATACTCGATTAAATACCAGCTTAGGCCCAAAACTTTAAATGTCTTGGACTCTTGGTTCTTTATTTATTAAATTCATCTAAATGTTTTTAAATTTATTTGTAATTTTATTATATATAATCGGCGTAATATTAGAATGTATGATCTCCATTAATTCTTCTATTATCAATATTTACAATCATGATCTATAGTTTGATGATCCATCGATGACGACGAAACTTACCATGGGTGTTTTGCCGTGATCTCTCTAAGCTCCTTCATGGGTTCAGGCTCCCTTGGATACACACTTGTTTCAAGAATATACTGCAAAAAACGAACACACTTTTTTAGTCGGAGGGTAATCATAAGGTTATGTTTTCTATCGACTGTGACTGCAGATAGATACAACTCATGTTTTTCTTAAAAAATCTCAGCTTTTGTATTTAAAAAATTTTACGATTTAGACCGCGATCAATGAGCCTAGCTCTTAACCCTCCCTTGATAAAAACGTACCTGATATAGAGCATCACTCTGCAAAAGACTCTTGTGGCCAACCTCTTGGTGTCGGCTCACTTGCTCTCCGTTAGTCGCCTCGGTTTTCGTCTCTACATTGGTTGACTCGACTTTCGTCGCTCCGTTGGTTGCCATTTGTTGCTCCTTTAGCCGGTCCTGCTTGTGTTCTAAGGTTTCTTGAACGGGTTGAAAAGCTAATTAACCTGAGTTTTCAAGGCAACATAGATAGGGGTATATATGGATGTGAAAGCCCGGTTCAACTCGGTAGTTAGGAACGTGAACCGGCCATTAACCCGGTCGGGGGTTGGTGAGTTCCTGTTGGACCCCACCGTGTGGTTCCCTATCAATTCGTTATTGTTGGAAACTTGTAGTGGATGGAGCTTTGGAGTATTGTTTGGTATCTTTAGTTGTTAATCGGTTTTTCTTTTATTATTTTCTCTATATAGCAAGTGTTAAATACAAAGCTTGATTAGAAAGTTGTTAGAGTTATAAGTATCATAAGTTAAGTCTTTATTTTTATATAAGAAAACTAAATAGAGTAATGCATGATTATGTAAATATTTTATTAAATTGGTCACCAGTTAATCAGTTATTTTATGAATTGATAGCATCATCCTTTTTTTTTATATCATTGATTGAGTTAATTTTAAATAAACAATTATTATATAATGAAATGACATGTTAAGTTATCATTTATGCTCAAATCTGTTTTCATCTCTTTTCAGATATGTATCATTTATTATATTATGATTGAGTTAATTTTAGTTAACGTTTATGATATTATGAAATCTATGTATATGCTAATGGTTAAATACATAACACATTGTGTAATACTTTCATATATTTTATAATTTAAATATCTCATTGTCCATGGGGACATTTGTGGTAATATGCATGCTTCTCTTCAATTTTTAGAGGTGTAAGGTCAAATTATATAAACTGCAGGTATAAGTAATGAATAAGAGTAAGTAATAGATTAATAGCCTGAAAATATTAAAATATCACTTTAACACATTCAAAATTAATGAACACATTGATGAAATATTAATGGTACAAGTTTAACAACGCGTGTAGTATTCTACACGGGTTGAATGGAAATATTAAATTATTAATTATCATTTAAAAATTATAAAATATTTATTTATCAAACAATTGTTTTTTTTTTAAAGTTTCTTGTACTAAACAAATCTTCATTTTCATTACAAAAAAATTATTAAAAAGTTACGCTTTTCACAAAAAACATTTTTAATTTACTAAAAAATATATTTTATATTTTGGAAAGGATATTAACAAGATCATAATTATAAGCATTTAATATGATTATTAAATAATTAAATTGTTATTTAGTGACATGTGACAAGATAATTATAAAAATATGACATGTTACGTATAAACATTTGTTTTTATTAGGATAGATTTACAGTACTTCTAATTCTATCACAACATGACGCATAATATATATTTTCTTCGATATTAGTTATATTTACAAAGAAACTCATTAAATATAGTTTTTTTAGAGCGACAAGACAAAATGCATTAATAAAAAATAGCAAGGCGCTATAAATGTAGTTTGTTAGTATTTTCACTAAGCAATGTCTAAATATGGCAAAATAAATATATGCCTATTAAAGTCTTCAAGTTTTAACAAGGGAAAACAACTTGCGTAGGTATATGGATTCAGTTTACACGTTCATTACTTCACTCTTCATAAATTTATCTTTGAACTTTAATAAACTAATAAAACATATTCTACAATATTGTTCTAAACGATATAATACTTTTTTTATAAAATGTAAAAATTAGTTATCCATTAAAACATGATTCAAACAAAAATTGTTTAGTTAATTTTCTGATTATTTACATATTGTTATCTATTTGTGTGTGTATTTTTATGACATCATGAAAAATATACATGATGTCGAAAAGAATCAAAATGGTAAATAAATCGAAAAAGGGAGCTCGGAGGATGCATCTTTTTGTAGTTGCCCACACAAAAGAAACATTATGGTGGACGGTGGTCAATGAGGAGTTGGTAAACCACATCAAAGAACCACAAAATATTTAGAATATTAATTTTTAGAAGAAAAGTTCCATTTGATAAAGATAAGAGTTGGTGAGCACCAATCACACACCAAACAGTTGGATAAACAACACCATTCTTTCTCTTATTTATTAAGCAAATTGTTAAGGTAAGTTGGATAGTTCTACTCTAAAATGAAAAATAAATTACTGAGTTTTTTAATTACTTCTGTTATTTTTATCGTAGTTATGATGTGAATATTATGTATTTGTTTTTCGTATTTTTTAATTACATATTGTTTCAAAAAGTGAAGTTAATGCAACAATCGTAATACATTGCATAGGTCTTGAAAGTTGCATCATGCCTTGAAAATATTGCATTAGCTTAAAATAATTATTGTTACCAAAAGTTTTATTATGTGAAGTTATATTAATTAGATCTAAAGTAACATTTTTGTTAGATGATGTAATTTTTTTGTAAGCTGATACAACCTTTTGTGTTGTACATGTAATCTTTTTTAAAATTTGTTTTTAAATGTTACATTAAGCTCAGTTTTCTAGCTAGTAATGAAAAGTTTGTTGTAAAACTAACTAAAATATAAACAGGAAAGTTGAAATATTCAAGAAATGTATTGTTGAAATTGATATCATAGTCTAATACTTATATCATAGTCTGATACTGATTTAACTTTTTTTGTTTAGCTTGGTGTAAGTGAGAAGATGGATCTGCCATGCATGCAAGAGGACCTTAAATCAAACCATTTGCTGGTAACATCATGGCTCATCCCTTTGTAACATTGAGAAGAGGAGGGACTCAAACGTTAAGCAATCAAGAACAATACCAATTAAAGCCACTAAGAGTATGTTTTTTATTTGCTTGATGTGTTTGTATTTTGGAAAAACAGGAACTGGAGGATCTAAAAGCAATACTAACAGAAATTCCTCCCTTTCAAGGGGATGATAAGTGACGGTGGACTGCCTCAAGGGGTGGTTCTTTTTCTGTGGGTTTTGTTCGATCTCTTCCTTACGCGTATAATTTAGATCTGAACCAATCTCATAGTATATTTTGATGCAAATGGTTACCTTACAAAGTTGGTTGCTTCGCTTGGCGATGTTCTCTTAATCATATTCTGGTCCATGAAAACTTAGTAAAGAGAAACATTAAAATAGCTTCCCCTAGTTGTGTATGGTGTATTAACTCGATGGATCATTGTCTTTTCTCATCTCATTTGGATGCTAATACATGAGACTTGGTATCAAAATGGTGGGGCTAGAACTTCAATCATATTGATTCGACAAAGGGGCTATTTGAGGTTGTTTCTTTAAGAACTTTGTTTGCAAATGCGTAGGGTATGGTTCATAAAAAACAAAACAAAAGATGGTCGTGAGCATTGTATACTCTCCCTTGTGGTTCCTTTGGAAGGCAAGAAGCGGGAAGGTTAGGGAGGAAAAGACAAACGCACATAAGATATTTGATGAAATCAAGGCTCAATCTTTTGTATGGTTATCGGCTAGATCTTCTTTTTGTGGAACTTGGGCGTTATGGTGTTGTCTCCAGATAGTTGCTTCAAGGTTGTTGATTAATAAGCAACACATGATTTAGTTAGTAATATTTGGAGATTTCATGTTTTTCTTTTTTTCCTTGTATGTATTCCCTTTTTCCAACAACCTAATGATTGTTTTATTGATGAAATGGTCGCTGTAAAAAAAAAAAAAAAAAAAACACCCTAATTGACTTTGAATGTTTTTATGTCTATATTTATTACTCTCTTGAAAATGGTTGCTACACATTTGGTGTCAAATATAAATAGTACATCAAACAACCTTCCTAGAACATTTCGTGAAGCCGAATTGACACTTAACGGAGTCCAAACGTAAGTTTGTCTGTATACAGATTTTGAAATATTTTATAGCCCAGATAGTAAAATATAAATGCTACCTTTTATTGAGACTTGGTTACTGTAAATATGATTTTGACGATATAATTCAACCCACCGCAACGTATGGAGTTACGGACATTGGTTACTAGCATTATAATATGTTCATTTCCTTTAGCTATTAATTATTAGAGTAAATTATCATTTGCATCCCTACGTTTTTCTATTTTAATCACTTGTATCCTTGCACTTCAGAGTCTTGATTTGCCCCCTAACATTTTATTTTTGTCTCCATTTGAATCCAAATGATTAACTCCGTTAAATTATTCTGTTAACTCTTTGTGAAAAAGACTAAATTGCCCTTAATAAAAAAAAAAAAAAAAATTTTGTGGGACCACCCACATCATCTTCTTCTTCTCCTTTGACCCACACCACCTCCACACCTCACGCATACCACCACCCATTACCGCCCATCAACACACACAACACCACCTCCACTACCGCTGGCCACCTCAACCCACACCACCTCCACTGTTGCTGGCCTCCACAACCCCCACCAACTCCACTACCGCCGGCTTCTACAACCCCCACCACCACCTCCACTGCCGCCGGCCACCTCAACCCACACCACCTCCACTGCCGCCGTCCACCTCAACCCACACCACCTCCATTGTCGTCAGCTTCCATAACCCCAACCACCTCCACTACTGCCGGTCACCTCAACCCACACCACCCACTGTCGCCGGCCACCACAACCACCACCACCTCCATTTCCGCCGGCCTCCACAACCCCCACCACCTCCACTGGCGCCGACCACCGCAACCCACACTTCCTCACTATTGCGTGCCACCACAACCCAGACCACCTCCACTGCCGCCCATCACCACAACCCTCACCACACCCACACCACCTCCACACCTCACCCATACCACCGCTCAACACCACTACTACCGACCATAAACACAACCGGCACCACCTCCACTGCCGCCCGCCACCACCCTGTCACCTCAACCAACATCGCCTTTACTGTCGCCTATCACCACAACCACTCCACCATCGTCAAACGTGTAAATCACCACCATCACCATTACATGCTCTTTTCTAGGGTTCTTACCTCCAAATCGATTAAAGCCTGACGGTGCTGGTGGCGGTGCAGGGGTGGTGGGGTGGCGGTGGTGGTGTTGAGAGAGAGAGAGAGAGGGGTGGTGGGAGAGGAGAGAGTGGGTGAGTGTGAGTGTGTGTAGTGAGAGAGAGAAGAGAGAGAGAGAGTGAGAGAGGAGAGAGAGGAGAGAGAGAGAGAGATAAGTGGGTAGATGGAGGCTTTTTTTAGTAAATTAATATTATTAATGGATATGATTTAAGGGTAGTTTTGTCATTTTATAAAAAGTTAACCGGACAAGTTAACGGAGTTAGTAATTTGGATTCAAATGGAAACAAAAATGAAACTTTAGGTGGCAAATCAAGACTTTAAAATTGCAGGGATGCAAATGGTAATTTATTCTAATTATTATCATAATGTCAAGATTGATAATCTGTGTGGTTTCAAAGCAATGTGCCAATGCACACGTTTCTGTAGAAATGCAAAAATGTGTAATTGTAACATTTAACGTATCAAGTTTCAAGTTTTAACTTAACTAAGGTATATAAATAAAATAGGATCATAAGGCAAAAGTATTCCTCATATTATATGATGGAAACGTGTCATCTAGTTAACCAAGAGGTATCATTATGTTGTATTGCTATCTCTTGCTAAGCGTTAAGAAGATCAGTTGAGAAAACTTAGATCTTTACCACTTCATGTAAACAAATTGTCAGGGATTCGTTTAGAAAACATCTTGAAACAACTAAAAAACAAAATGTGAAAGATTAATAGTGTTTCATCGTAAAAAGGAGAGTTAATTTCTGTTTGCTCCTTGTGGTTTGACAATTTTAATGATTTTACCCCAACAGTTTAAAAATAGTCAAAACTCTCCTTAAAATCATATTTTTTTTCTTCAAATTGCTCTCTGCCCTAACTCCATTTAATTCTCACATTAAAAAGGACCAAAAAAAAGACATAATTGTCTCTCGTGTGAGGGGCACGTGGGTCTCATTTAACGTGAGAATTAAACGGAGTTAGGGACAGAGAGTAATTTGGAGAAAAAATAGTGACTTTAATGAGGGTTTTGGTTATTTTTAAACTATTGGGACAAAGCCGTTAATATGGTCAAACTACGAGTAACAAAACTGAAATTAACTCTAAAAACGAAAAGAAAACACAAAATGAAATAATTCATTTCATTGAAATGGATAAGTCACTATTTACATGGGTTTAATATTAATCTATACTACTATGTAATACAACCATTTGAAGACAATTGGCATTTTATAAACATCTAACACAACTTATTATAGTTTATATTGCTCTCATTTATAAAATCCTTCTAATTATATATTATTTAATACATATTATTAATACATTATTTAATAATGTGAGATTATTTAATTCACTACTCTAATTGTGATCTTATTTATAATACTTTAAATTAACATTTAAATTACATTTACTACTATTTTTATAATTAAATACTATCTAACCAATGTATTATCTTATTTAAATATTTTAAAAATAAACTTACATAATAATTTTAATATAATAATAATAAGAATAATAATACCCCAATATAATCATTGTTTAAGACAGGTCAAAAAATAGTCTCAATGGTTGCCATTGCATCGCGCGAAACCGCGCGTTATATATAACAAATAGAGAAGATGATGAATAATGAAAGTGTAGTTTTTCTCAATATTTTCACAAATGGTTTTCTTTTTCTTCAAAGCAATCAAAAACCTATTTTATTTTTTCTATAATTTTACACTTTAACCTTTAGAGATTTTTTAAAACTAACCGCGATACTTTTTTTTTCTTTTTTAAATTGGCTACGTACTCATTTTGTCATCTATATATCTTATTGCTATATAAAGCAGGAGAGGCGGGTAGAAGAGTAATTTCCCACATCTCGTAAGACATGCCCGTTCAACTACGCCTCATTCGCCCTCGACTTCGCCTCCTCTGGCTGTTCACCTCCAGCTCTTGATGTCCTTTGGCCGTTCACCTCGGACGTTACCCATCTCCCCAATTATATCTCTTCAATGCAAGCAATAAAGAGCCTTTTGCAATACCTACGAGTATATCTACAACCATATCATTTATATGTGGTTCAAACCGAGGAGATCCTTTCTACTAATTTATGGTGATGTTTTGATTCCAGTCTTACCTTTGTTTGTCTGATTAAATTTTTGATTTGGACTCTTCTTCCAGTCATTGGAGTCTTCTTCTTGTCATGTGTTGATTTTGGTTTGCTGTTGATTCTGAGTGAAATTTGTCATTGTGAATCAGGGTCACAAAAAGAGCAATGGAGTTCTTGTAGTTCGATTTTATTAATTAGGTCAGCTCGCGACCAACACCTTCCACCGGCAACATCTTCTTCTAGGTATCTATTTTGTTATGCAGCACATCTACATTAACATAATGAGCTCCAGGGGGCATTGATGATAAGTAGAAATATTAATTGTTTATCAACAATGTGTTTCTTGGTCAATTCGATTGAAGTACTTCTTAATTTTATGGTCAATACCCGATTCCCAAGTTTTCTTTTTTGTTTGGTGTTCATTGTTTGATGTTGAAATAGGGTATGCTTTACGTTGAATAAAGAATTTATGGGGGCTGATCTGATATGACCTAGGGAAATTCAAAATTGATTTTTGGGTGAATTGGATTTTTGTATTTTGAATGTTTGATGTGTTTTGAATGTTAATTATCATTTTGTTCGGCTTTGGGGTTGAATATTATAGTCAATAGTGCTGCAAAGTGGGAAATCAACAGAATTTGTGGTTGGTATTGGATTAATCACTTAGGGTTCTTTATTGGTTTTCATCTATTATTATCAATTTCATTGGGAATTATTTGTCATGATTTCCAATTATACAAATCATAGTGTAGGTGAGTCTTTGGTGTTAACTTCGTAGTTAATTGACTAATGCCTAGGTTTATTTGTGATTGACTACCGAGTTTAATTTGATACATTGGAGGGGTTAATCAGAATTATTCAATTTGATGATTTTTAAGAACTTTAATTTTCCTTCTTATTTTTTTTTGTCTGAAGTTTTGGGTCTTTTGGTTGTTTTGATTGTAATATTCATGTAGGTTTGTCTATTTACTTTTCACTTTTTTGTCTGGGTAAGGCTACTACCTTTTATTTTTGTTTTGGCTAATTCATGCTTTTATTTTTTATATTCCTTTTGCCTAATTCATGTTATTCTTTTGACTAATTCATGTTAGCATCAAAGTGGTTGATGGAACAGTTCCTATAGGTAAGAAATCACAGTGAATTTCATAGTCAATATTGTTTAACTTAAGAACATATATTTCACTTCAGTGCAATTAAAACATAAATGCTATAGCTTGATCTCTCTTTTGCTCATACAGGGTCCGGGCTATCAAGCTCTGCTGCTTTTGTGTGTTCTTCCACAATTGCCATAATGGCTGCCCACAATGTCAATCTTCTTAAGGTATTCTCATTATCCCATAAAATTTAAAGATATTGCTTATATTAAGTTACAATATATCTAAGTTTCTGATGGTTATTTCTTATTATATATGATGTCTATTTGACACTTCTTTATAATATTATTTATGTTAAAAGTAAGTAATATGGCATTCTTTCAAAATGTTATGTTTGAAAGAAATTATGTATTTCTCTATTGCAGAAAAAACTTGCTCAGCTAACATGTGAATGTGAAGACACATTGGGACATAATCCGGTGGGATGGACCAAATATATATGCAATGTAATTTCCTATTTTGATTAATTATATTTTCTTTTAATTGAATGGTTATAATTTAACTATGTGTGCTTACTGAAGTAGGCAATATCTATTATGGCTAAAACTAGGTTTGCTGAGCTCATTAATTTCAACCCGATCTATGCAATAGATGTGCAACTTCCAGCTCGTGGTTCTTTTGTGATAGCCCATTCACTTGCTGAATCTCAGAAAGCAGTAACTGCTGCAACTAAGTATAACAATCGGGTTGTTGAATGTCATTTAGCTGCTGTAAGTCCAAAACCATTCTTTACTTTTGTTATTTTTTTATTTTTTGGTTGAAAAATATTGGCTCTTTAATGTTATATAAAGCAAGAAAATACAAGCGAATCTATTAAAATATTATTATTATTAACTTTTCAATCATCATTATTATTTATGGAAACTTTTCAGATTGTTTTTGGTATAAAACTTGGAATGGAGCCTGATCAAGCAACATCAAAAGTAAAAACACTTTCGGATGTCGAAGGTTTATGTGCATCCTTTGTAGGCACTTGTGGGTCTTTTGATCCAACACTTGTTAAGGTATTGGATTACAAATATGATTAAATATAGGTGACAGTTTCCTACTTAAATTACTTTACTTGGGTTGTAATTGTTAATAGTTTTTTCTATTACAGAAATATCTAACAGAAGAACCATATACAAGTTAAGAAATAGAGAAAATAACTGGTAAAAGTATGGTTTCATATTTTTTGACTTGGCTTCCTCACTAGGTGTGCTAAAATCTACTAAACATTACAAGTTATTCCAGGTAATTCTTTATCTAATATGAAGCATTGTCAAAAAGATTCTCTACATGTCCTTTAGAAATAATATTTTATCCATCCACTTTGGATAGAACTTGCCATTCATTCCTAAGTGTTTTTTGTCATAATTATTTATTTATTGATGAACCGGGTGATGACAGACTTTTTATAGAACATTTTTACATTTGTGTTATCAGAGAGCTTCTCATGTTTACTCTGAAGCAAAGCGTATATATGCTTTTAAGGATGTTGTATCATCAAATTCTAAGTGAGTTTATTTAGTTTCTATAAACCTAATATATCCAAAAAAACATTTTTATATTTAACTTAAGCGCAGAACTTGTAAGGTAACTTTAGGATTGTTTTACAGTGAGGAGGACAAGCTGAGAAAACTTGGAAAACTTATGAATAATAGCCACCATAGTTGCACTGTTCTATTTGAGTGCAGGTATGTATGCATATCAGTAGATATGTATACATACATACATATTATACATCTACATAATCATGATCATGTTTTTCCAAAAACTTGGTTTGGGTAAATTTTTTCCTTTCTAATTGGCTAATTTGGGCCATACATACTATAATGGTCAAAAATCAAAATAGGTCACTCCTAAGAAATTTACTACTTTATAATGAGTCCATATTGATATGGGTCATCACCACCTATCATCACTGGCTACAGCCACCTACCTGGCGCCACCATAACCGCATTTGACTGACATCGCCATTAGATGCTATAAGACAGTTATAGCAGGTTAACCCATTTTGATACTTTATTAAAAAATAGCCTATTAGCTGGCCCGACCTGACCCATCTGTTTTGCCATGCATGCTTGAATACATCCATTTTGATACATCCCTTTGAAAGCTGGTCCACAACAAAAGGGTTTGTAAGAAAAGCTATAAATGCAAGCGAGTCGAGTTCTTTATTTAATTCCATGATTTGTTAAATAGCAAACTATTTTTCAATTGAAAAATCAACATACGACATTGTTTCTTTAAAGTTGCTGGTAGCATGGGTTCTTTATTTCATTGCATTTTTGGTTAGATGTATGGATCTAATTAACCTAACAATGGTGTGGTTAAATTTGATGCAAGTTTTTTATAACGAGTCTAGAGGCTCAAATGATGTGTCACAGGTAACATAATGGATGCTAAACCAAAAAATTAAGTGCCTTGCCCATAATTTTAGTTGTTGCTTACTTTAGATACTAGAAAAAAAGGGATAGTACCAAAAATTATGGAGTGGTTAAATTTGATGCAAGTTTTTTTAATGAGTTTGGAGGTTTAAATGATGCGTCACATCTAACATAATGGATACTAAACCAAATATTAAGTGTCTTGCCCATAATTTTAGTTGTTGCTTACTTTGGGTACTAGGAAAAGAAGGGATAGTAGTGAAAATTAAGTGAAGGTAGAGGCTGCCATTAACAGACTGAATGATTGATGCTTTACGACGCTATTGTTGAGTGTAGAGCACAGGCTTCACGGTGGAATTCAGGTAAATTTTCTAGGTTATTGTTATTGGTTTCTTTTTAGCTTTTGACCCAACTTTCTCCTTGATTTTCATAAAAGTACAACCTTTTGTGTGAATTCTATCATCTTATGGATCTAATTAGCCTACTAATGGAGTGTGTAAATCGAATATCTAAGTTCTTAATGAGTTTGGTGGACCGGATGGTGTGTCACATCTAACAAGATGGATTCAAGAATATGAACTTCTCAGATGACTCTCTTGAGTTTCTCTAAACATGCTCTTAGACGATAGGATTATTACTTTTGCTCACCAATTTGGTCTGTTTGGTAATGATTGTTTCAATAACTTGAATAAGTGTTACTTTCTTCCTAATCTGCAATGTTATTTTTCATCAAAAGCTCATGGTTTAGTGTTCTACTTTTGGTAGTATGGTAAACATGGGTTCATCACACCAAACCAATAAAAAAGAAAAAACCACTAAAGATCAGCAGGTATGTGCCAGTTACAGGGAAAGAAAAATCTAGGCATGTATGTTATGATACTCATATATCAGTCATTAACAATAACTTTTAAACTTGTTTGTTTTGTATTGTGTAGAATTTATATGACATCTCATTTGTTGGGAATCT
The DNA here is from genome assembly GCA_025506505.1 of Flaveria sonorensis. Lineage (NCBI taxonomy): Eukaryota > Viridiplantae > Streptophyta > Magnoliopsida > Asterales > Asteraceae > Flaveria > Flaveria sonorensis. The sequence goes on from CM046435.1 coordinate 55,200,649, forward strand.
ATGCATTATTGGTTAATCACAAACTTGCAGCCAACCTGCCACCTTATTTTTTATAGGTGAATCACAGTTTACACAACTGATACACTTCATGCACATATTGCTTGGTTTAAGGTTTCCTTACAGATTAAATAGTCTGTAATTTTTTTTAAAGAAACTGATATTGTATTGAAAAAAATTGTTGTGTTATTTATGTTTTCAACTTATATGAGATTTCATACAATAAGTCTATGCATCAGACCATAATCATAGAGTTGTAGCATTATTTCATACGTATTATATGATACATACGGTGTAACGAATCCAACTGTTCATAAACCCATCTGTTTTAATCAAACAAGTTTCTACTACTATATCAGTTGCCATGCATATTTCTATCCAAACATTTACTTATTCTAATAATATATCTCAACATATAACCCATTGGCTATACTATAAATAACAATATACATTTGCAGTATGCCTAAAAATATGCTACATTCTATACTACCTTGTTACTTACATAAAGAACTTATTTAGTTATATGCTACGTAAAGTTAAATATTGAGTCCCTAAGAAGCTGTATTTGATTATTTGTAACTATATCATTAGTGTATATATCAAAATTTCAAAGATTATAAGTAGAATCCATCTACCAGCAAGTATTTTGAAATCATGAGGTGTGAAGTTTCTAGACTGTGCTCAAGCTGTGATACCATACAGGATGAAATGGTAGTCGTACCTGATAATGTTGGTGATTAAATTTACTTATTTTAGATGTGGCAATTTCAATCCATTTATCTATAAACGGGTTTCTTGGGTTACATTTATTCTTATAATAGGTAAATGGGGTTATGAAAAAAAATCAACTAAACGAAAACATATCATACGTGTTCAAGATGCATTTAACTTGATTTATGTTTATTCTCTTGTCAATTGGGTTAAGCTAAAAGATTTAAAGGAAAGAAAATGAGCCAAATGGATTTCAAGTACATTAAATTAACCTGCTAATAGTTTTATTAAACAAAAGAAAAGTTGCAAAACAAAGTAACATAAGATGGCAAAGTATATAATTACTAAATATTTTCACACTTATAATAACAATAATAATATAATAATTATAATAATAGTAAAATAATATCTATAAACTTTTCTATAATACCCAAATAACCATTTAAGCATAGTGTACGAATAATCTGAGTATAATAAGCATTTTGTTGGATCATATGAGGCTGGTGCAACCAAAACAATACTTAGAACAATTTTGTGTACAAGTTGAAGAAGTCTTCCGAAGACAAAAACTACTCTTCCGTAGCTATGTCAAAGATCTTCCGAAGCATTATGTCTGAAGAGCTTCCGGAGGAAAACTACGTCTTCTGAGATTAAGTAGTTTTTCTTTCGAAGTATATGAAGAACTTTCGAAGGATAGAACAAAGTCTTCCGAAGACCAAGCAGTTCTCCTTCCGAAGTATTCACACTTAGAAGATCCAAGACAAAGTCTTCCGAAGAATAAAGTCATAAAGACCTATAAAAGACTCGGAAGAAGTTGTTGCTTCCGAAGTATAAATGGCCTCGAAAGAACTTATTCTTTTGAAGCCATTTAGCTTTAGAAGAATCAACTATGAACCAGTGGACATAAGTATGGTCTGTCTGACAGACTCTGATACACTGCATGGTGCTTTTCCTAACCCATGTAGTTGACCATACTTTAATCCACTGTTCACCTTTTCAACTTAGTACAGATGTCATCCTTAGTTGGTGACTAAAGGTAAGTCATGGACCTGTCATGACTACCTTATCTAGAATATTATTTTATCTTAGATATTTTACTTCTAGCAATGTAGTATTTGTCTAGTTGTAGATTCCAGCTGGTTTTCCAAGTATAACCAGCTGTAGATAGAAGTATATATAGTTTCTCATTATAACTTAAGTAGGATGAGCTTAAGAATATTGTAATACTGAGTTGAGAAGTAATATATACAAGTATCTTGAAAACCGTTCTCTTGTTCATTAACTTCGTATATTATTATCAACTTTAGTTTGATATTCTGTGTTTCATCTATCAAGTGAGACTTAGTGAGTTCTGTGTTTAGAGTCAAAACCGATCCTGCAATTGGTATCAGAGCTTCCAGGCTCTTGATTCTGAGATCTAACCATCCCAAATCACCCTTGCTTCTTCACACTCACTCACTTCACTTTAATGGATCTTAACCATAAATTTTCTGAGTCCAAAATAGGAACCATGACTAAGGCTCCTATCATCACTCCAGATGATTTTGGAACTTGGTGCAAACGTATTGAAGGGTTCATCAAGTATCAAGATAGCCGCATGTGGAAATCTGTCACTCATGGTCCTTACCTCCCTAAGGTAGCAGCCCCAGCGGGAAATGGTGCCATGATAAAGAAGGCCGTTGAAGACTACTCTGATGAAGACTTCAAGAAAATAGACATTGACTGCAAAGCAATGACTGTTTTGCTTACAGCCATAACAAACTCCATAATGGTTGGCTTTCAGCAATGCGAGTCAGCTAAAGAACTCTTTGACGCTTTGAAGCTTATGTACTCTGGTTCTACTGAATCCAAGGAATCCAAGGAGTCCAAGAAGGATGTACTGAAGCAGAAGTTTGAAAAACTTCACATATATCATTGGTGAGACCTTGAGCCAACAATACTTCAGGTACATGAACTTGATCACCTCTCTTCAGTCTATGGGAGTGGATATTCAGAAGAGAGACATTGTAAGGAAATTCATGAGTGTACTTCCTCATGAATAGACTTTCTATTGTGTTTCTATCAAGAGAACTGAGAATCTTAACACTCTCACCATGACTGAACTGTACGGAATCCTGCTATCAGCAATGCTCTACATGTTGCTGAAGGATCAAGACAACCTCAGTTGTACCTGAACTATCCCCAACAACCATCATCTTCCTCTGGGCCATACATCACTTTACCTGAGACACTCAGGTCTCAACAGGATCAACACACTCCTTTTCAGGATAGTTGTGCCTTTGTCTCAGGAAGTGAACACTCTGTAGATTTTCAATTCTGCTTTGATGATCTAGATTGCTTTAGCCCAGATGACATTAAGTGCATGGACATTTTCCAACAGATGGCTCTCCTCACCTATAGAGCAAAAACGTTCTTCAAAAGAACAGGAAGGCAGTTCCCTTATAATCCAACCAACAGCAAATTTGGATTTGATAAAAGCAAAGCCAAGTGTTACAACTGTAACCAGCTTGGTCACTTTGCTAAGGAATGCAAAGCTCCAAGATCCAATCCTAGAGCAACTCAAGCCTCCCAACATCCTACCACCTCAAAGGCTGCACCAAAACCTACTGAGCAGCAAACTGTGGTTGTTGCTCAAGAGGTTGACTGGAGTTTCATGGTGCAAGATGTCACTCCTGCTCATGCTCTCATGGCCGGAACTGAAGACAGCAAGGTATATGAAAACCTCTGTACTCCAGCTTGTATTGCTAAGGTTAAACTTTATCAGGATTATAACATGGAAATTAAATCTGATATTGAGTCCTTAAACATCCAAAAATCTGATTTCAAGAAAGCAGAATCTGACTATAAACTTAAAATTAAAGAGTTAGATAAAACTGTTTTCTTTTTAAAACATGAACATACAAACTACAAGACTCAAATAAAGGATTTGATTTCTAAGTTGACCCCAGCTAGTAATAGCTGAGGCTAAAGCAAAGAAGTATGCTATTGAAGAGCATAACTTCAACACCATCATTGCATCATGCTCCCACTTAAAGGTGTGTTATCAGAACAAAAGTGGGTTGGGAACCAATAAATTGCTTCACCACACTCTTATGTGTCTGTTAGACAGCCAAGATGTGGCACTCATGAGCAAAAGGTTCCAACTGCTGACCCACTACCCAATGAGCAAAAGAATGATGCAACTATGGTGACCACCACAGGGAAGGATAAGATAGAAAACCTCATTCCCACCGCTGATGTCCTACCCCTAACCACCAAAGAGAGAAAGAACAAAATCAAGGCAGCAAAGAAAACTGCCAAGAATGTGACTGAGTCTAGGATGAAGATAGATCCCAGACAAAAGGGCGTATTCATTTCAGCCATATTCCAAGTGGTTGGAAACTCTGACTCAGGAAAGGAATGTAGTACCAGCATTCCTGTCCAACTGAAGGATCAGAAGTTAAAAGGAAAAGCTGTTAAAGAAAAGGAGTGCAAGAACCAATAGCCATCATGCCCCATCAAGAGTAGCATTGGGTGCATAATCTGTGGTCTGCATAACCACATGGCTAAAGATTGTTACTACAATTCTACAAGCACACATTATGCAACCAATGTTAAAAGAGAAGGAGTCAAGAAAGGTTTCACATTTGGACCTTATCACATGGTCCAAGTGACAAGGAAAGGAAAGCTTATTTTCGAAGCTAAGTTGCTTTCGGAAGAAAATTATTCTTCCGAAAGAAAAATAGCTTCGGAAGACAAGCCAAAGAACAAACAAAGGAACAAAAATAATCCTTTGAAATCTTTCAAAAAGAAAGTAGTCTCAGAAGAAGGTCATGCTGCTCAATCCTCTTCAGGATCATCTACACTGGTCAACCATAGGATGGTATGGAAGAACAGAACAAATGTTGCAGCCAGTACCTCTTCTTCACAAACACAAATTGAACCCACTTGCCTATACTTTGGTTCAATTAAATCATCTACATTGGAAGAACCCAAGACCAATAAGGCTTGGGTTTCCAATAGTAACTAATCATCTCACTTTATGTGCAGGGACATCTACATGACAAGAATGGAAATATATGGATTGTGGATAGCGGATGCTCCAGGCACATGACAGGGAACAAATCTCTTCTTCAACAATTTGAACATTTTGATGGAGGTCCTGTTCAGTTTGGAGGTGAAGCCGGAGGATACATTTCTGGTAGAGGTAGTGTATCCAATGGTAAGTTAAAAGTTGACAAAGTAAAGTTTGTCAAATAGCTTGAACACAATCTGTTAAGTGTTTCTCAATTCTGTGATCAAAAGCACCAAATGCTTTTCACAGAACATGAGTGCATTATCCTCAAACCCGGTATGACAATTCCTCAAGAATTGGTGCTTCTTAGATCTCCCAGGAGAGGGGATATGTACAAGCTGGATATGAACAATGCTTTCCCACTGGGTGAAGTATCATGCTTTCTTTCCAAAGCCAATGGTGATGAGTCAACTCTTTGGCATAAAAGAATGTGTCATGTTAATTTTAAAACCATAGCCTAAAAAGAAGTTTTTTTATAAAGACAGCTGTGTTGCTTGCTTGAAAGGAAAACAACACAAAGTCACTCATAAATCCAAAGAGGTTAACTCTATCACCACTCCATTACACTTATTGCACATGGATCTTTTTGTTCCTACAAGTATAATGAGCATTGGAAGGAAATCATACTGCCTTGTGATTGTTGATGATTTTACAAGATTCACTTGGGTATTCTTTTTAAGAACTAAAGATGAAACGGCTGAAACTTTAAAATCTTTTATTCTTAAAATTGAAAATCAAAAGGATCACAAGGTAAAAATCATTAGAAGTGATCAAGGGATTGAGTTTAAGAATCAAGTTCTAGACTTATTCCGTAACTCAAAAGGGATTGCCAGACAATATAGTGCTCCTAGAACTCCTTAACAGAATGGTGTTACTGAGAAGAGGAACAAAGCACTTATTGAGGTTGCAAGAACAATGTTAGCTGATTCAAAGCTGCCTCTAACTTTCTGGGCAGAGGCAGTTAGCATTGTATGTTATGTGCAAAACAGAGTTCTCATTGTTAAGCCTCATGGGAAGACCCCTTATGAGCTATGGAACAAGAGGCCACCGTTCATTGGCTTTCTTAGGTTCTTTGGCAGCAGGTGTACCATACTCAACACAAAGGACAATTTAGCAAAATTTGCTGAAAAGTCGGATGATGTTATCTTTGTTGGATATTCCTCCACCTCTATTGCTTATAGAGTGTATAATATCAAAACTTAACAGTTTGAGGAATCATCGAACATTGTTATTAATGAGCACACTCCTTGTGTTAGAGGGAATGGACCTGAATATATTTTTGATTTAGAATTGTTTTCAAACTATTCTAAACCATCTTGTGAGAATGTTTCAGCTGGAACAGGAACTCAAAGTGACTCATATGAAGATCAACTGTTTGAGCTACCCAGACCTATTTCTAGTTCTCCAAGAAGAAATGAAGAACAAGCTCCTACTGCTGAAAGTCCTGAAAGCATGAGTATCTCTGGAAACAAAGGAGCTTCAACAAATTGTCAGCTCTCTGAGCCTCATAACCCAGAGGTTGACAATTCAAGCACTCAACACCAAGCTGATGAAGACAGTGGCATGGAGGAACAGGCAAATGTTGATGATGCTTCATAGCATACTGTCATTGATGATGTCACTCATTCATTCAATCAGTCTTCATTGAATGAATATGAGACATCAGCTGGAGAAGGTGTTCTAAGTTCTGAGCAAAACTTCTTAAACCTAGACCTATCTATGCAATTAGATGTAATTCCTAGGCTCAGGATACACAACACTCATCCAGCTGAAAACATCATTGGGGATGTATCAGAAGGTGTGAGAACAAGAAGTCAGACCCACAATGGCAATGTATGCTTGTACTCATGCTTTCTCTCTCAATTGGAACCAAAGAAGGTGGAAGAGGCCCTCAAGGACAACAATTGGATTGAAGCTATGCAAGAGGAATTGCTTCAATTCAAGAAGCAAAAGGTATGGACCTATGTCCTTTGCCACTTGGTCAAGTCCGTATTGGCACCAAGTGGGTGTTTAGAAACAAAAGAGATAATAGAGGTTTGATCATCAAGAATAAAGCAAGACTTGTTGTTTAAGGGTACACACAGGAAGAAGGCATAGATTACACTGATGTCTTTGCACCTGTTGTAAGACTTGAAGCTGTGCGAATCTTCCTTGCTTTTGCAGCATCCAAGAACTTCACAGTCTATCAACTTGATGTCAAATGTGCATTTTTTGTATGGGAATATAGATACAGAAGTCTATGTGTGTCAGCCACCTGGATTTTAAGACCCACAGCATCCCAACTATGTGTGCAAACTGGATAAAGCTCTTTATGGGTTGCATCAAGCACCTGGGCTGTGGTATGCGACTTTGTCTCAGTTTCTCCTAAAAAATGGCTACACCAGAGGCACCATAGACAAGACATTGTTCATAAAGAAATCTGGGAAGGACATGCTGCTTGTTCAAGTCTATGTCGATGACATCATATTTGGTTCCACAAATGACCAAATGTGCAAAGACTTTGAAAGTATCATGGGAAAGAAATTTGAATGAGCTCATGGGAAAGATGGATTTCTTTCTTGGGATTCAAGTGAAGCAGATGGAAGAAAGGTTCTTTATCAACCAGTCTAAGTATGTCAAGGATATCTTAGAAAGATTTAAGATGAAAGATTGTAAGACAGCCAAGATACCTATACCCAGAAATCATAATCTATGTCCTGATTCCGAGGGGGAGGATACTGATCAGCATCAGTACAGGGCAATTATTGGATCTCTGACGTATCTCATAGCTAGTAGACCTGATATCATTTTTGCAACTTGCATCTATGTAAGATATCAGGTGCTCCCAAAGTGTCTCACCTAACTGCCATCAAAAGGATTCTTAGATACCTCAAAGGAGCTCTCAAACTGGGTCTCTGGTAGCCTAAGAATAAGGATTTCAATCTCTATGGGTACTCTAATAGTGATTATGGTGGCTGCAACATTAACAAGAAATCCATATCAGGAGGATGTCAATTTCTTGGTGGAAGGATTATTTCCTGGCAATACAAGAAGCAATCATGTGTCTCTACATCAACTACTGAAGCTGAATACATTACTGCTGCGAGATGCTATGCTCAACTGCTATGGATTCAAAATCAGATGTTAGACTATGGATTCAACTTCATGAATACTCCTATCCACATAGACAACACGAGTGCTATTTCCATTACAGAAAATCCAGTCAAGCACTCCAAGACAAAGCACATTGACATCAGGTATCATTTCATTCAAGATATTCATGGAAAACACTTGATTAAACTAGTAAAAGTTAATTCAAATGAACAATACGTACATGTTCACCAAAGCCTTTGATGAACAAAGATTTAAAATACTTAATCACAGTTATTAGGATGATTAACATTGACTAGTTTATTTCTTTTGAAAACCTTTTTAAAATGTGTCTTGTTTATGTAGTCTAATTACAATCTAACTCCTGTTACTAAAGTCTTTCTTCTAAGTGGAAATACTTCTGAAAAGAAATTTGCCCTCGAAAGAGATCTTTATATCTTCCAAAGGTAAATTCCTTCACTTTAGTACTCTCTTCCGAAGAGTTTTTACCCTCGGAAGAAAATTTGATCATAGATCAAATTTATTTCCGAAGGCTATTAACTTCCTCTCGGAAGAAGTCTTTTCTCTTGGAAGCAACTTTTCTTTCGGAAGAAAACTTTTACTATGTAACAGAAACCTTTGGGCTCCACTGTGTAAAGATTAAGATCTTTTCGGAATATTTTAAATTATCTACCTTGTTGATGTACTCAAGTTCACACCCAAACTGTCTTTTCACCTTATCGGTATGGTCTTTTACCCCCTATTTAAAACTTCCGAGTCTCTTTCTTTACCCTTTTTACCACCACTGAAACCTAATACTCCTATTATCGTCTTCACTCTCTCTCAAATTCCTTCAATTCAACAATACTTTCTTACAATCCTCAACATAACCAAGTCGTCATCCTTGATTCCTCTAAGGATGCTGACTTTGCCCCTATCATCGATTTTCTGTTCCACTCCACATACTTTACCGCCCTCACTGTAAACCCCACCATATACTCTAATCACATGATCGAATTTGGGCAAACGATCGTTGTGAAACTCTGAATGATGAGAGGGTCATCAGGTCGAGAATCAGCGGACAAGAGATCATCATTTCTGAATCTACCATCAGGGAGCATCTGGAGCTTCATGACGAAGGCGCCCCAACTGAATTCCCAAATCTGAGTTAGCAAACACATACACTCAAATGGGATATGGTGGTGATGTGCACAAGTCCACTGTCTACAAGTTTAATTTCTCTTACAACTGGAAATTCTTGTTGCATATCGTTCTACACTGCTTATCCAACAAATCAGGGGGTTGGGATCAAATCCCATATCATCTGGGCTGCCTAGTCCATGGAATGGTAAAAGGCCTCCGCTTCAACTATTCAAGGTTTGTGCTGAACAATCTACGAGGAAATCTTACCCGGGATTCATTTTTCATGTATCTCCGGTTCATTCAGCATATCATAAAATGTGAGCTGGACCAGAACAGACTACAACATGAAGACACTCTAATGGTCCCACACATGAGGCCGGGCATCTTTAAGACCTTGAAAAAGGTGTCCACCAATTTCACTGGGAGATTCACTGATCTTCTCCCAGGTATGCTTGAGCCAACGGCTCCTGGTGACATCCCTGCAAGCCCAGCAGGCGATGAGCCCACACCAGACCTCCCCACTCAAATGCAACTACTTCTTCCCACCCAATAAAAGTTACATACACCAGACGCCCCAAGCGAACCCCTAATGAATCTACTCTGATTGATCAGGTCTCCACTGTTCACACTAAAAAGGCTCGAGTGGAACTCAGGGCTCCCACTCAGCCAGAGGTCACACCTTCCTCCACCATCGACCTCAATATCAGTTTTGAGTCTCCTCAGTCTCAACCTGATGAGCCCAAAACCCAAGCCATTAGCCCTCAGGATGAGTCCCAACACTCCCCTGAGCAACCAAAAAGGGACAGCCATATGATTGGCACATCTGCTATTACAGAAGAGCCATTAGGTGTTGATCAATGTCCAGGGTCATTAGAATTAACCTCTCTATCCTTTATTGACCTTTTAATCCAACCTGATATGATGTTGATCTACAATACCTCTCTTAAGATCAACTGAGCCCTAGGGAACCTCTGATATCTAGCCAACATCAGTTCAGCCAAACTGAGGTGAGTCCAACTGGTGTGGAGGTGACTCATGTAGACTCAGCCACCACTACTGAGAGTGTCTCACTGGCCTCTCAGGAAAGTGGTGACATCAGTGAGACTGAGTCTACGGCAACCTTGCCAATTGATGTTTCTGAAAAGGACATTAGTAGGGAAGGGTATCCAGGGCGCCAAGAAACCATAACTGGTGGTGATGATGAACATGCCAGGCGTGTTATCTCATCTCCCTATGATTCTTCAAAAAAAGATGAGGGTAGACTACAACTCATTATCAAAGACCTGATTTCTAAAGTCTCAAACCTTGAATCAAAGGTTAAGACTTTAGAGGATAGGTCTGCCACTCAACAACTTGAGATTGAATATCTCAAGGCTAAACTAGCTGAGACGCAGATTAAGAAGTTTGTCAGGCATGTACCTATCCAGGTTTCTTTTAAGTTCTTCCTCCAGCTTATCTGCTTCTCAAGATGATGCTACCAAAAAAGGGGAGAATGTACAGAAACAACATCATGTTGAACCCACTTACCCCATAGCTCCCATTACCTTTCAAGTGGACCAAAGGATGCTCATAGATCTCAATAGGTTTCTAACCAAATTTATGTTGAGCTCCTCCATTGAACAACCCTCCCCTGATCTAGGTGTCGCCTACTTTGGAGCTAAAGAGCTTCAAAGGCTGAATGCACCACCTACCTCTAAAGAGGAAGTTGGTCAACCTAAGGTCTCTACTAAACCCAAGATTAACTTCGAAGGGGATGTACAGACTGATGGCCGAGCAACTGATTTGGATGGGACAGGTGATGCAGTTCCAGTTACTTCCAAGGCAGAAATCCAAGCTGCCAAAGGAATAATTGGACTGTCTTCATTGTCCAGTGATATGTTCATCACAGAGGCAATCCTTGAACTAGCGTCTGAGATTAACAGTGAGGACTTTCTTACAACCCCTCTCTTACAAGAACCACTACTTCAAACACCCTCACTCCAACCTGAATCTTCTGAACCTGAGTTCCCAAAGGTTGAATCTTCCTCTGATCCTAAGGGGAAGATAAAGCTTACAGCTAATGAGCTACTAGAAGAGGAATATTGGAGAAGCTAAAGAAGAAGGGCAGACTTTATACTGGAAAGTTATTGGCTGCAAGTAGCAAAGCAGCAGCAGCCGCCCAAGCAAGTCTTAACAATAAAAGGAGGGTAGAAATCATTGATAGGATCATCAGCCTGGGAGTAGCCAACGAAAAACTCTTCTACTCCCAACTGATGAGCTTGTGAAACTAGAAAAGGCAACCTTGCTGTACAAAGAAAAGGAAGAAGCATCAAGGTTAGCCAAAGAGGAGGAAAGAAGGAAGAAGAAGGAAGAAGCCATAGAAAGGGAGAGGATGGAGAGAATAGCCTTTCTCTGCAACAGAGACTGTTCTCAAGAGGGGCTGGCACCTCACAAAAATGACATCATCTTGTTTCTTTTTCACAAAGAGCAAGATTTAATCAACAAGGAGTGTCACACCCCGCTTAAAGCGGAAATACGAGGATGTAACAGACGAAATCGTCATAACACATTGTTAGTTAATAGAGATGCATTAAATGATAAAAAGTCAACGTGTCATGACGTCACCCGACACAAAGGAGACTTGTGCCGTGGCTAGTCAATTCCACGACAAACATAGCCAAAGAATCAAAAGAATTGTGAGTCCCACAACCCGGGAGCAAGTTCACAAAACAAGAATAACAAAGAAAATCCAATGTAATTGTCAGAGACATCCAATATGTTTAAAATGCAATCCTAAGGTCGTCGCTAAGGCAACATCCCTAGCTATCCTTAATGATTGTTACCTGAAAAGATATGCTCAAAAAGGTCAACATATTGTTGGTGAGTTCGTAGGTTTAAATAGTAAACATAATTGATGCTGTGTAATAGTTTTGTAGGACATAGTGTATACAGTTATAAGCAAGTAATATCACATGTAAACATGAGCATCACAACTAAACCTACGACGTACACATAGATCTTGTTGGAACATATTCACCCTAGGGCCCGTCCCTGGCCACTGTCAGTCCCAACTAGTATACCAACAAACAAGGGTGGGGGTGTCAGCCTAATAGTACTATCAATACCTGTCTGTCGGTTCCAACACCGGAATTAAATAGTTGTGAATAAAGAACCACACAGCAAACTCATGCATGTACAAGATATAAACTTACAAAATAGTAAACACAACAGTCCTAAAGAATAAATGAGTTCACAGCATAAAAAGGGTGAGCATACTTTTTCCCCAAGTTTGTAAGCAATTGAAATGAAAACGGGGCCACGAAACTCACCTTGAATGTGCTGAAATAAAATGAACAAATGCTTCAAAGAATGAGAGCAACGCACGGTCAAACACCTATAATTAATTGTAATTTAAAGTCTTAAACACGTTCAAAGAAAATAGACACGTTCGATTGGTTTCGGGTCGGTTGGGGTTCGTCGCGCGACACGCACACAAAATATGTATTCTTCAATTATTTATTTAATAAAAAAAGCATGTATGTATTATATATATATATATATATATATATATATATATATATATATATATATATATATATATATATATATATATATATAATATATATATATATATATATATATATATATATATATAATCAATTTGTATACACTCACTATTAATCACCTTTATATATATAACTTTAACTTCCAAATCTATACCTCCGATACATACGTATGTAAATAATCAGACACACACACATATATTTATATTTTATACACTCCAACACACTATATAATAATAATAATAATAATAATAATAATAATAATAATAATAATAATAATAATAATAATAATATTAATATTAATAATAATAATAATAAAATAGAAAAAAAAGAACACACACTTTCACACATCAAACACACACAGAACAAACACCATACACACACTTTCAAACCCACGCACACACATTCCAACCCACGCATACACTCAATATATATATATATATATATATATATGTGTGTGTGTGTGTGTCAGCACACACACACTAAAACACACGTAAAATTTCACACACATATATACATACGCCGTACACACAAAGAAACACGCACAACGCATACATCGCACACACATATAGCCACGACAAAACACCACCGCAAGTCCACCGTACACCGTCGCGCAACCACCGTACATCACCGTAACAACCGAAACAAAAGCAACCGAGGAACAACATCGAACGCAACAAACAAAGCAACCGGAATGAAATCGAAAACGTACCTACGGTATGCGATTGATGACGACTTGGCGACGATTGCTCGGTCGTAGCAGAGAAGGCTCGGTAGGGGCGGTGTTTCGACGTCAGTAGGGTTTCGGTGGGGAAGTATGAGTTCAAACGTACGTATATATATAAATTTGAATATTTACATCTAAGCCCCTAAACTATTTAGGAATTAATTCCTTTTAGTTTGAATATTATTTATTTTAAACCCTAGACTTTTTATTTTATTTTTATTTAAACCAAACTTTATAAACGTAACTCTTAACGACCAATTTAAAGAGAATATGTATACGTGTTATGACGTGACGCAAAATAATATTAGTGCGGTCCAGATTTGCGGCGTCACGAGCGTGATTCGATAGGTTTTTGGGCGAAAGATATTGTATAAAATAATAATAATAATAATAATAATAATAATAATAATATTTATCCAACTTATCATATTATAACGTTTTAGATTGACACGCAAGACAAAAGAAAAGATGAAAATTCAGGATAGGAAACGAGTCAATTATGCAGAATAAATAATACACAAGGAGAGTTAACGAGCTTAACGTTAATTGATGGACCTGTCGGTGACGGATGTCACAAGGAGAGGAAGAAGGTTGCTAGGGAGAAGCTGAAAGAGAAGAGAAAGAAAAATGTAGAGGGAGAACTTGCGGCTGCCCAAAAGGAGGGAGACAAGGATTGGATGAAATCCTATCTCCGAGCTCACGGCTTCTCCAACAGGCAAGTGGGTCTCATGTCAATCAAGACCCTACAGCGACATGTCAGCGACATCAAAGCTGACATTCGCTTAGGAAGAAGACAGGAGGTTGCTCAAACTCCTAGTGTTTAGAGGATGACACCCAAACCAATACCCAAACCACTACCCAAAACACAACCTACACCTTCTCCCTTCCCTATCAAAACAGAACCTTTCACCCCTAAACCTTCTCCATCAACCTTACTTATACCATCACCCACTGCTTCCCACCAACCACCATCACCACCTATCCTACGACCCAAAACACAACCAAGAACCCACTCAAAAACCAAACCATCCTCTGATCCATCAAAACCCCTGACCTTGGAAGAATTCAAAGAGATAAAGAAGAAGCTCACAAATGCACAACACTAAACGACATCTCTTGTGAGGAAGAGTCCATCCAGCTGTCATTCATTGATGGCTCTTCCAGTTCCCTCAGAAGAGATGCATTCCTTGATCTTTCTAGAGGAACACTGGACCAAGCTCTTCAACTTCTTGCAACAAATTCAGATACTCTCAATGAAGTCAAGAAGAAGTTAAGAAGAATGCTGGTGACTCTGCTGGACACTAGGAAAGAGGACAAACTGCCAACAAAACCCCTCAATCCTAGAAAGCAAATTGTCCAGTAGAGGTTCGATGAAGATTCCCATAGCTTTGTTGTGGAAAGGGAGAATGGTGAAGTTACCAGGGCTGACACTTCATCTCTGCTACATTCCAGCAGATTTGACATTGCTGAGTTAGCAGAGAAGCTATTCTCTAATCCCTCCAACTTTGAGATAGCTGCTCACATCAGAAATCATTTAAGCAGCCTTCATCTAGCCGAGCTCACAAAGAAGGCCAAGATTGAAGAAGAGTTGAAAAAAAGAGCACAGGATGTAGAAGAAGGCACAACCACAAAAGGGAAGACCTTTCTATAGATGGTTGAGGGCTCCACTTCAGATCCTATAGTTAGATGGGAATATGACTACCTTTCCTATCAATTAACTCTCTTCAGAGGGATGCAGCAAAGAGTACACGTCATTCAGAGCAATCGACTGGATTTATTATCTACGAATGTACAAACTCATCACCACAACATCAGGGAAAAACAAAGAGATAGATAAATATCTGCTCTCCCTGGTGTTGAAGGCTTTGAAGAGCAGGAGGAAGTAAAGTTTTGGTAGCATCATCCTAGGGGGAGTTTGTTGGATCATATGAGACTGGTGCAACCAAAACAACACTTAGAACAATTTTGTGTGCAAGTTGAAGAAGTCTTCCGAAGACAGAACTACTCTTCCGCAGCTATGTCAAAGATCTTCCGAAGCATTATGTCTGAAGAGCTTCCGGAGGAAAACTAAGTCTTCTGAGATTAAGTAGTTTTCCTTCCGAAGTATATGAAGAACTTCCGAAGGATAGAACAAAGTCTTCCGAAGACCAAGCAGTTCTCCTTCCGAAGTATTTACACTTAGAAGATCCAAGACAAAGTCTTCCGAAGAATAAAGTCATAAAGACCTGTAGAAGACTCGGAAGAAGTTGTTTCTTCCGAAGTATAAATGGCCTCGGAAGAACTTATTCTTCCAAAGCCATTTAGCTTCGGAAGAATCAACTATGAATCAGTGGACGTAAGTATGGTCTGTTTGACAGACTCTGATAGTTGACCATACTTTAATCCACTGTTCACCTTTTCAACTTAGTACAGATGTCATCCTTAGTTGGTGACAAAAGGTAAGTCATGGACCTGTCATGACTACCTTATCTAGGATATTATTTTATCTTAGATATTTTACTTCTAGCAATGTAGTATTTGTCTAGTTGTAGATTCCAGCTGGTTTTCCAAGTATAACCGGCTGTAGATAGTAGTATATATAGTTTCTCATTGTAACTTAAGTATGATGAGCTTAAGAGTCTTGTAATACTGAGTTGAGAAGTAATATATACAAGTATCTTGAAAACCATTCTCTTGTTCATTAACTTCGTATATTATTATCAACTTTAGTTTGAGATTCTGTGTTTCATCGATTAAGTGAGACTTAGTGAGTTCTGTGTTTAGAGTCAAAACCGATCCTGTACATTCATTGATAGTTAAATCAAATGCATATATTAGTGAGACAAGAAAATAGCTTTTTTAAAACTTTGATTTATTTCAATAATATTGACAACAATGATTTATAAGTTATTATGCAGGTGTTATTTACAAAAATTATTATTTGAATATATATAAACTAATATTTATAAAATTTATAACAATACCATATTTTAAAGTAAAACCTTTTAATTTATGTTTCAATAGCAATGTCATATAGTTTTTTATATTTCCAAGCTCATATATGATTAAGTATATAGTTTTTTTGAGAGTCCATACATGATTAAATATACAGCTGTTTTGAGATAAACAAGAATATACGAAAAGATTGTTTTGCCATAATAGATGTAGCAAAAGAAGATTGTTTAGTCAAAAATATAAATGTAGCAAGAAAGACCCCGTGGCAACACGCGGGTCTAACTACTAGTAATACTAAAAGAGTAACTTGGGGGACACTTGGCACATTCCTAGGCCCCTTAAGTTTGTTTTTTTCGTTTCTTTTTTCTCTTAAATAATTACCTAAATTAAAAAAGATTAAATAATACTATTTTTTTAGATTAAAAATATTTTTAATAAATTAAAAAAGATGTATTTTTATTAATGTTACTTTTAGAAAATAATTTTTTAGAAAATAAGAATTCTTCTGTGTTTGATTGGGCACGAGCGTTCTTGTCCTTACTTAGAGGTCAAGTCGCCGGGATTTCCCAGCCTATCTCAATATATGTTACCGAAAGAAGGAAGAAGAATCTAATGATTTTTCTAATTCTGTGAGAAAGAAAAATTTGTTAGGGTTGGGGCAGAGAAGCAATCAAAGGAATGGCCCTATTGTTCACAAGTGAAGGCATTGAACAGATCAAGATCTCGTAAATTTGTTAACATCAAACTTTTTTTAAAATGTGAAATAATTAAAAATGGTGTTTCGAAAAATAATTTTTTTATAAACTAAAAATAATTAAAATTAGGAGTTATAATAAAAATATTAAAAATGATATTTTTTAATACGGATTGTTTTGAAAAAATGTTTACTTTTTGGAAAAGAAAGTTAAAAAACAAAAGTTAAAAAAAATTGATATCATTATTTTATTACTTATAGTTATTACTCATACGTAATTTTAATCATATCTTATTTTAAAATATCATTTTATATTTCATAAATTTTCATTATATTTAATATAATTTTTTTAACACATGTAATACACAAGTTTACTAAAGTTAGTATTAAATAAATAACAATCAACAACTAATCAGAGATATTATGAACATTCATAGCCCGATCCGACCCTTTCAAGTTTAAAAGAAGACAGTTTTCTTTGGTTGTATGTTCCGCTATGTTAATAAACAAAAATCAAGGTCAATCTCTGTTAAGAGTTGGTTTGTACTTAAAAGAGCTTGTTTTTACGTATGGTCAGCTTCATGTTGCATTGTCACAAGTCAAAAGTAGAGATGAATTGAAACTCTTAGCTTTAGATAATAATGATAAACGTACTAATGTTACTACAAATGTAGTTTACAACGAGATTTTTGCTCATTTGTGACATTTTGATCAAAAGTTGTTATGTCTTATTTAATATATAACGCACTTGATTTTATTTATATTTTTGTGTTATTTAATAATTTACTCTCCTGTTCCCATGTAATACAAGAGCAACTAAAGCTAGTTTTTTAATTATTACTCTTATACTCTCAAGTTTTGTCAAATTTACACTTAACCTTAGTTTTAGTAAAGCTCTATTCCCTTTTCATTTAACCAAATTATAATACAACCCCTTAATTTATAAAAGTAATGATATACACATTCGCTATTTTTTGTGTTCTTTACAGTGTTTTATTCTATTACACTTTTTATAGTTTTGTACATGAATTTTTGTCAGTGGTTGGATAACGCCTACTGGTACAATATAATGGTGAGATGAGAGTTAGAAAATAGAAATATAGATGGTCATCGTAATATAGTGTATTCATAATTCTATTATATAAATTAACATAAACATTTATAAAACGTTATTGTCATAATATCTTTTGATTTACAAAAGTCGGATTCATTATGTTGAAGATTAAAACAAACTAACAACAAGCCATTTAGTCAAAGACGTTAACTATAATCTAAGGCAATGATATGTTTAAAAGAAACGTGGTCAGATTAATTAAAAAACTTGGTTAAACAATTCTTTATTACTTGTCACTGATTAAAAAAAGAATTATATGACAACTTGATGTAATTTAGTTTTATAATCTAGTGATAATAGTAAAAAATAAAGTATTGAAAACCACTCAGATTTAAAACTGATTACGAGTAGTTTAATGGAGCCATAAAATGAATGAGATGCCCAACACAATAAGTTAGACATTTTTAAACAATAATCAAAATATTCTTTCATTTAAAACAATAAAAAGACACATATAAAAGCTCACAATCATTCTTAGTTTTTTTAGATTAAATACTTTTTTTACTATAGTCCTACCCTAATTGGAAAATGATTCAAATAAAAAGAGTAATAAACCTAAAAGAAAAGGTTTCAAATAAAAAGGATAATAAATCTAAAAAGTATAAGTAGTAATCTTAACTATTAATTTTCTTAATCAATAATTAAGATCAAATTGTAATCAAGAAGTTTGTTAAAAATGTATTTTATGCATGGTCACTTTTGTTAAATTTTTTCAAGTTCCTTCTCTTTTTGAAATGTTCATAACTTTTATATACGATATTATTTTTTAATATAAATTACTCCATAAAAACGAATATTTTTTATCTTTAAAACAAATACAATATCGTTATAAAAAGGTAAAAATATTTGTACAATTTTCAGCTCATAAGAAATTTGATTGTTATTGTGTCAATAATACAATTCATTGTGTCTTTTTACTAGTTATTTTGTTTTTTCAAACACTATTGTGTTTTTATAAAATGATAAATTTAAAGAAAACATAATAGTGAAATAATACAATTATTATAAGACACAATGATAAATTAGCACTAAATATCATAAATAACACAAATGATATAAAACGTAAAACACAAGATAAATGTATCATTGTATTTTTTTTATTCATCATTATATTATTCTGGACGCAATAGGTTTTGGAAAACATATTGTTGAAATAACACAATGATAAAATAACAAGTTTAATACGAAATGATTTAAAACGTAAAACATAATAATTAATACATATAATAAAATGATGAAAAATATTTGACACAATAAAGTTATATTTAACACAAATATCTAATGTATTAGACACAATGACCTGAAGTATTTGACAAAATGACCTGACGTATTTGACAAAATGGTCAAACTGTCATTCGTTTTAAAACAATAGAAAAATATATGTCAAGTCTATAATCCTTTTTATGCTTTTTAGATTAAATATTATTTTTACTATAATCATACCATTATAATATATATTAGATATGCAATGAGATAATAAGCTTAACAACAAATATGATTTATGTGATTAAACATTGAAGTTTGTATTTGATAATAGTTTACAATATTTTACTAATTTTAATCTTATTTCGGTCACTTATAAATAATTCTATCAAGATATTCTACATATTATGTTTACTTTAAGAAAAACTAGTAGGAAGTGTTTTCTGCGAAAAACAAAACGGTTAAGTAGCAAATGAGTTTTTTCTTTTTCTTTTTTGTTTTTCTCTCTCTTCTTCTTCCTTATGGAGGAGGTGTAGTGCTGGGTTCACCACTTCACCTTGCCCGACCTATTTTTTATTTTTTTTGACTTTTATGTTGGTTTTTACAATTGTTTTTCATTTCTTTTATTACTTTTACTTTTTAAATATTTTTATTTTTTCATTATTTTACCTAACTTTTTATCTATTTTTTAGTGGTTTTCAAATATTTTTTGTTTCTTTTTCTATGAATTATTTTATTTTTCAATGTTGCGGATGTATTTTTTGTGTGTTAACCTTGTATACATGGCTGTGATTAAAAGCATTTTCCTTTGCCATTAAACGCGACCTTTTCAAAAAGTTTTTTTATTTTTTTATTTTTCTATTTATTTTTTTATTTCCTTTCATATTTCCTTCTTGTTTTTATATGCTACCTATTCTTTTGTTTGAGTTTTTTTTTACTTAATTCAATTTTAGTGACATATTTTGCACATAGTTTGTTTTTGCTTTCATACTCAATACTCAAGTGGGCTTATGTAGTGGCAGAGCTTGAACGCTACCGAATGTAAAACATTAAAATTTAACATTACCGGACTAAAATTTAACACTACCGACGAAAAAAAGAAAGCCCCCCCTCCGCGGCCCCTACTATCCTCCGCCAATGGGCTTATGAAAATAAATCGTGGTCAATTGCAAGACTTATTCTCATAACAATATATACCGAACATTCCATTACAATATGTTTATTTCTATATATTTAACATATAAAATTATGTAAAATCAACTGGGTGCCTAATGCTATTGTAAAACATTAAAACCTCTAACCTTTTGTGAGAGTGGTGAATAGTAATCACCGAATCAAGCTGTGCCAAGTGCATGATTAATTTCCCTTTTTGCTAACTCCACTTGATTTTAAATTAATCATGTTACCACGTTACAATAAAATGGAGACTTGGATTTCAATTTGTTTTGGCTTGTTTCTTTTTTTATTTTGTTTTTTTTGTTTTTTCGTTTTCTTTTTTATTAATATGTTATTAATTAAAATTTTATGAATCCTTATTTATGACTTTAATTTATACATATTTTGTTTTACTCTAATATTATACTAGCTTTAGTAAACCCGTGTATTACACGGGTTGAATAAATAAATATTAATAAAATAAAATTATTAATTATAAAATGATATACTAAGACATGATATCATTGGAATTACGTATGAGGAATAACTATAAGTAATAAAACAATAATATGAATTTTTAAAATTTTTTAAGATAAATTAAACATTTTGTTTCAAATAAACGTTTAAAAGATTTTCATCTTTAAAAATTTCCTTACTATAAATCCTATTTTAATTAAATTTATTTTTAAAAGAAATTACTTTAGAAAAACCAATTTAAATATTACATAAAAATAGTTTGATTTTTTAGAATTTTTTTTATAAAAAAACTATTATATAGAATAACATTAATAAAAATATATCTTTCTTAATTTATTAAAAACTAATATAATTAAAAATAAATAAATAATATTATTAGTAATTAATAATGTCGTTATTTAATAAGAGAGAGAAATTAAAAAGTTTGATGAGAATAAATGTGATACTGACACATGACCTCTCATTTACCATTTTATATAATAGAAAGATTACATAGGTCGCAATCATTTCCTCTAAATTAGCCTTTTTATTCCCTAGCACTTTCGCACATTCCATTGCAATGTTTTCTTATTTATGTTTGTATTTCAATTTATCTAAAAATGACCTGTGAGTAAACAAATGAGTCTCTATGTTTCATTTTAACATAATAGTTTTTTATGTTATTTTAGTTTTTCCTGACGGGACGCAGGCCTGAACTTGCTAGTTTAGATTTAAACTTTGTGTGCTTCATTGTTATAATTTCACTTGAGCCTAATTGATTAAAGATGAGGGTTTTGGCCCAACAGTAAATTTAAGAAGGTACCGTGATGAAGAAAACAAGATAAAATGTGAAAATATAATATCCCACAATTTAATTTCAAAGAAAAACAAGATAAAAATGAAAAATTCGGTCTTACGGACCGTAAGATCATTGCCTTACGCCCCGCAACTTTGTGGTTAACGACAACTCATAGTGTTGCCACAAAGTGAAGCATGACAAGTGACAATTTTACGAACCGTAAAATTGGTCCTTACGATTTGTAAGATCAGGGCGGTTCAAGTGAGTATACGGGGCATGACACGTGGTGATGATTCATCAAAACTGCGGCTTACAGGCCTTCATCCCCGCAACCTTACGTTTCGTAAGATTGGCCTGGGTAGCCTACAAATAAAAAGTAGGCTTTTAATTCATTTCATAGAGACCCAAAGTTTCCAAATCGATTAATATGTCTATCAAAGGTGTTTCCAAGTCTCGGTTGATCTAGCAGCATCCAAGAAACATCAGGTAAGATAAGGTTTCAATTAGTATAAGTGTGCTTAAATATCGTTCTAATCATAGTGACTAGTGATAACCCAAGCATGTAATATCATATAGGCCTTTGACTAATATGGCGTGGGATACAATGGATTTACATCATACAAGGATACTGTTTATCCAGGTGAGTTAATAGTGTTGAGATACATGTGTGTATTAATAATAAATCTTGTGTTATGCTTTTGCACATGTAACATTATAACTTTATACATTGTCTATAAAAGTATTGTATATTCATGCTTAGTTCCGGTGGTTAGTAAGACCTAGGTAAAATGCCTTAGCAATGTAATGCATAAGACTTGAAAGGTGGATATCCCTAGTAATAAGAACCTAAAACCTGGATATGTATAAATGTAGAAATGTGTATGCATGAAAATGAGTTTATACATAACCAGGATAAAGTTTGGGGAAAACGTTTTGAACATTATATTAGCTCATCAACATTTCTGCCTGATGTATAAATGGTGCATCTTAGGTGAAACCTCAAGAAATAGGTAAGTTGATATAAGCATAGCTAAGCAGACATAGTTGGAACATTTTTTGAGTTGTATAAATTGTGTTTTGATTGTAATGACATTTAGAGTTTTTGATAGATTTGTTATTTCGCTTTTGTTGTTAAGTTGTTGTAGATTAGTCATGAGGTATGTGACAACCGGTCAAAAACCGGGTCAACGCCAACTCAATTCTGTCAGATAACAATAATGTTTATTTATTCATTCTGACACGTTTGACTAACAGAAACCTTGACCCGTGTTTCATGCGAACCTCGTTGTCAGTTAACTGTTTGAGACTAAAATTAAATTAATATATAATAATAATAACTAATTAATATTAATAATAATTATAACAATAATAATGATAACCATGTCTTGCATGGATGACACCTAGCCTCTAACCCTCTATATATTATCATCACACACTCATTACACACTCACCTACACACACAACCCCTTCATCTCCCTCTTCTCTACACCTCCCCATCGGCCCACCCTTCACCCGAGAACCATCCACTGCCACCCTTCCTCCTCCGCCGGAAACCACCACAGCCACCAACCCCCGCCGCACAGCCGTCCGACATCAACGACCACAACCATCAACCGCCGTTGCACCATTACCGAAAGCCACCATCACCGGCCATCACCAATTCCAAACAAGAACCACCATCATCGGAGCCTCCTCCACCGCTGAGCACCACAACCACCTACCGTCACCGTGTCACCACCTCCATCAACCACCGGCAACCACCTGCCGCCATCCCACCATCCGCGAACATCACCCCACCGCGACATCAACCGGTCACCTCACTACCACCTTAAGAGAACTCTCATTTTCTTCTAATTCGAGGCAAAAACGAGTGGAAATCTTCGTATCAACATCAAGAAATCGTTGATATAGGCTTAAGGTATACTTGTTTTGGATTAGATTGCTCTTATTTCATCATGCATGGAAGATCAAGATAGAGATCTTGATAAACATTGTTCACCCGCTTAGTTGTTTTTGGAAAATGTATGTTTTGATGAATATTGGGTTTTTGAATTGGGTTATAATTCTGAAATGTTTAGTTAGTTCTAGTTGATAAAATATTATCATTCGTATGTTTTGGGTTGTAAGCATGTATAAAGCACGTATGTATGTATGTAGGTGCGAGGATTTGTTGATTTTGGTTCATAAGAACTATTAGTTAGAACCATGGATAAATAGATAATATTAACACTTTAAGAACTCTTGGATGATAAGGATTTTTGAGTGAAATAAAAAGAGGTCAAGACTTGGAAAGATGGATTATATGTTAAATGTAACATTCTTAGAAAATTTACAAAGTTGAAACATTATAACGAGTTAAGAAGGACTTTAACGAGGAAATTTGGTTAAGATAAGTAGAGGACTTGGAAACTACGCTTAAGATCAAAGGAACGATTAAATGTACTAAGAATGACGTTTCAAGACTTTGCAAAACAAATTACATAAAATAGATTATTACGGATAAAATTATGATTAATAAAAGTAAATTTATATTAAATATATTTGAAACCATCAAAAATAAATTAAAATATCTTAAAATTTAACATTATGAAACTCATAAATAAAATCACTTTTAAAAGAATAAAGTATATTTATAAATCAAATTATTTTATCTTTAAATTATTTCACAAAAGAAAAATATGATATTTTTTAATATTATCTAAAATCGTGTGTAAACTCAATATAAAATCATTAGGTAATTAATTAGAATTTCATGACATAATTGATTAGTTTAAGAAATTGGGTTAGTCTTTATAAGAAATAATAGTAGAATTAGAAATAAATTTAGATGTTATTAGATATTAATAAGTTTAAATATTACGTGTGAAATGATTTATTAAATAAGAAAATGTCTAATAAATGATAACCCTTTTAAAAATGAAATGATTTCTTGAAAACATCTACAAACTGTTTTAAAAGCGTTTTTATCGATAAGAGTCAAATAAGTTGGGTGAACAACATTATTGAATAAGTTTTGCGTTTATTAAAAGTAAGTCTTTCACATCTAGGATCGTGATTAGACCGGTGCAAGACTCTAAAAAACTGAGATTCGAATCACATCAAAGGTGAGTTCTTCGGCCCCATTTTAAATAATGTTTTATTTAAACTGTTTTGGGGGAAAAGCATGAATGTTTAAATTATTTGTATATATAATGGGTAAACGAGTATAATATATGTTATGATGGTATAAGTTGAGGCAATAGTATCGGTGAATATTGGGCTCTAAATCCCCTCATAATCATTAACCTCGGGGAGGCCGCAGACTATATTGGTAGATCTATCGGGTTAGAAGGGCCCGCTCTCGCGACCAGTCGCGCTGGTCAGGTTGTAGCGAGGGAGTTTATATGTCTGGATAGTTGTGGGGTAACGACGTGTTTCTTGGCTTGATTATGGACTTATGACCTGAATTAATCATAGTACCTAGCTAGTCTATGTTGAGTATATTATCTCGCTACATCATATAACTTGTCTTAAAAACCGAATATTGCAATTTATGAAAACCCGAATGCTCACTAACTTTATGTTGACTAGTATTTTCTCATGCTTTTCAGGGTTATAGGTATGCTTGATTTGGAAATGATAAGAATGAGTCTTTGGAAAAGCCAAACGTTTTATGTTGACTACTGTTAAATCTGTTAATGTTAAATTTGTTGTTTTGTCAATTAAATATGATACTATGTAATGAATATCTTGTCATGTATAATAGTCAACGTAATAAATGTTAACGTTTGACTACGGCCGTTGGAATAATTCCAACTTCCGTTATCACCACGTCACGTGACTTTTCGCTGTGATTTTCGGGGTGTGACAGAAGTTGGTATCAGAGCCAATGGTTATAGCGAACTAGAAAAGTTTTCTAAAGAGAAAAATCTAGACTATAACCTTTAAAAGTTTTTAAGATTCCAAAGACATTTCCATCTTTCGAACATTACGCTAGGCTAAGGCGTAGAGCTAACCTAGTTATAACTAATGCTAAGACTTTAATTATTCATTTGGTATAGATTATGTTAGCGTATTATGTTAGATTAATAAGTGCAGGTGTATTATTCTTCTGTAGATGTCTGATCGAGTGGGCAAGGAAGATTTACCAGATATTAGTAGCAATACTGAGGGTCCGTCATCACCCGTATCCACCATGCCATGGTATCACCCTTTTCAGCCATCATTTGCGGCTACATTTTACCCAGGCATGGGGGACTCGGGAAACGAATGGATAACCGAGTCTGATGATGAGCATCCTTCACCCATTGCAGCTACACTCGAGCCGATTCTTAAGACTCAGACTGAAGATGAGCATGAGGATCAGGCTCAAGGAGATGACGAGCCAGTTGGTTTGGCTCAAAGGAGTGAGATCCCGACCGCAGTGACACCTGTTGCACCTATTTCTCCTATGCGACACCCACTGAAGATTCGGTTGGTGTACGAGAGGAGAAAGCGGAGGGAGTCTAAGAGAGTAATTGTTGATGATGAGTGCCTGCATGGAGAGCCTGCGCCCAAACGGGCCAGATTATTTGACGAGCAGTGGGGTCTGATTATGAGTACTATGCAAGGATGGGCCTCAAGGGATGGGGTTCCTTCTACCTTTGAGGTAGGGGAATCATCTACCACTCCATGTAGGATTTCTATTGATGGTGAACCTATTGAGCGCGTGGTGGCTACCCTGACAGCTCAATGTGTTCGTTATGAGAAAGAGGTACTTGGGATGAAGAAGAAGCTATGGATTCAAGACGAAGTTGGCCAAGCTATGGATGGGAGATTAATGACGATTGAAGAAGAGAGGGTGTTAGAGGAGAGTGCACTGAGTCAGATCCATTTCAAAGTGTCAGATCTGGAAACTAGTCTTTTAGAGACTAGGAACAGATTGACTCTGACGGAACAGAGGGCTGATGCAGCTGAAGCAGCGTTACTGGTGGCCCAACAACAAGCGATAGTGATGGGAGAAAGAATGGAGACTGCCGAAGCAGCACTAGTAGTGGCACAGCAGCAGACGATGGTGATGGAATGGAGAGTGGAGGCTGCCATGGCAATGGCCACATTCTGCATGATGATGATTTCTTACTTGATGCACATGAGCAGTGGAGCACCATTTCTAGGTTAGAGGACGGGTTCAAGCCGGAGTGCTTGAGTATTTTGATCAGAACTTAAAACTCTTTTGATGTTATTTTGTGTTAGCCCTTAAACTAATTATTCTTTTAATGGTTGACTTGACTTGTGATTTGGGCACTTATGTATGAATGAACAACATGTTATTTTGAAATTATGATATTATTAAAAAAAATTATGATTACTAAATTGTGAAAATGATGTTATATGTGAGATTGGGAATAACGAATTAATCAATTATTATAAGTCTCAAACGTTAAACGATAACTAAACCCCTTCTTTCCGTACCTGGATAGCAGAACTTTAAACATGCCACCTATAACACGAAATACGTCATCAAGTGGAAACCCAAATTTACCAACTACCGCTGAAGAATTAGCCCAGATAATAGCACAACATGTCAAATCAGCTTTGGAGCAACATGATGCTAACATAGCAGCTGGATCAAGAGGCGGACACGGAATGGCTAGCAATGGATTAGGAAACGGCTCCAACATTGGTTCAGGTGTTGGTGCAAACAATGGTTCAGGTCTGAATGGAAATCCAGACAGTTCATCTGGTGGACAACTTCAGGGATGCTCGTATAAGACATTCCAAGGATGCAATCCAAGAACGTTTACTGGTGCTGAAGGACCACTGGATATTATTCGGTGGATAGAAAGATGGAAGCTGTTATAGCTATAAGCAATTGTTCTGATGATCAAAAAGTTAAGTACGCAACCTGTTCATTCCAAGATGCAGTATTGTCTTGGTGGAATTCTCAACGTCAAATTTTGGGGAATGCCAATGCTTATGAACTCACTTGGGAACAACTGAAGGAGATGATGCTTCGTGAATATTGTCCCCGAAATGAATTGCAGAAAATGGAGACAGAATTCTGGAACCTCACAATGGAAGGTGCAGAGATACGAGCTTACACTTCTAGATTCAACGACCTTGCCAGATTGGTACCACGAATGGTTACACCGGAATATGTCCGAATTGAGAGGTATATTTGGGATTAGCACCTCAAATAAGAAGCAATGTTATGGCCTCAAACCCTACCACCATTCAGAGTGCTATAGCTATTGCTCATTCACTGACCGATGATGCGGTGAGTAGTGGGACACTGATCAAGAAAGACGGCCATGGAAAAGGAGTAGTGGAAATTGAAAGGAAGACTGATAAGTTTGAAAGAAGGTCATTTGATAGGAAAAGAAAATGGTTCGGAAGTTCCAGGAAACAAGCGAATATCAAGAAAGGTTTCAATCAGAGGTTTGAACGAGCATATGTCGCGACTTCGAGCAATGGCAGACAAAACAAAGAATATCAAGGGAAATGCAACAAGTGTGGATATTTTCAGGGCGGCGAATGTAAAGTCTGCACTCATTGTCATAAATTTGGACACTTGGGTCAAAATTGCCAAACCAAACCTGATGTTAAAGTAACAGGAAATGATCGCGCTTGTTTTGAGTGTGGCATCGTAGGTCATTTCAAGAAAGATTGCCCGAAATTGAATGGGCCCAAGGCCAGAGGAAGAGCCTTCGAGATGAATGCCAGAGATGCGTGACAGGAACCGACAGTGGTCAATGGTACTTTTCTTGTTAATAATTAGTATGCTTCTGTTTTGTTTGACACTGGTGCTGATTTAAGTTTTGTATCCAAAGAGTTTGAACCATTGTTAGGTGTAAAACCTTGTAAGCTAAATAAGAAATACATCATTGAATTAGCTAACGGGAAGAAAATAGAATCAAGTGAGGTAATTAAGAATTGCACCATACAACTTAATGATCGTCCCTTTAGCATCGATCTATTACCTGTCAAACTTGGGAGTTTCGATGTAGTCATCGGAATGGATTGGCTTTCTCGAAACCATGCTGAAGTAGTATGCTATGAGAAGATTATACGCATACCAACACTCGACAATGAAGTACTAATCATTCAAGGAGACAAAGGAAAGCCTTCCTTAAAAATTGTTAATGTTATGAAAGCTTACGGATATCTAAATAAGGGACATCCAGCTTTCTTAGTAAAAGTTGTGGACATCAAGAATGAAGAGTTGAGGATTGAAGATATTCCGATTGTACGAGAGTATCCAGAAGTATTTCCTGAAGATTTACCAGGTTTACCTCCACAGAGGCAAATTAAGTTTCGAATTGATCTTGTGCCCGGAGCTGCACCTGTAGCCCGATCGCCATATCGGTTAGCGCCTTCTGAGATGCAAGAGTTGTTAGATAAAGGATTTATCCGACCAAGCTTTTCTCCTTGGGGAGCACCGGTTCTGTTTGTTAAAAAGAAGGATGGATCGTTTAGAATGTGCATTGATTACCGAGAATTGAATAAACTTACCATTAAGAATCGGTACCCATTACCAAGAATTGATGATCTGTTCGATCAACTGCAAGGATCCTGTTATTATTCAAAAATTGATTTACGATCCGGATATCATCAATTGCTGATAGCAGAAGAAGATGTTCCGAAGACAGCCTTTCGAACACGCTATGGTCATTATGAGTTTCTAGTAATTCCGTTTGGTCTGACCAACGCACCTGCTGTGTTTATGGATCTCATGAATAGGGTTTGCAAACCTTACTTGGATAAGTTTGTGATAGTATTTATTGACGACATTTTAATATATTCACAATCCAAGGAAGAACATGAGAAACATCTTCGACTTATTTTAAGCATACTAAAAGAAGAAAAGTTGTACGCAAAATTCTCCAAGTGTGAGTTTTGGCTTCGAGAAGTTAGATTTCTCGGACATGTTATTAACGAAAAAGGTATCCATGTGGATCCGAACAAGATCGAAGCAATCAAGAATTGGGAAGCACCCAAGTCCCCAACGGAAGTACGACAATTTCTAGGATTGGCCGGCTACTATCGTAGATTTATTGAAAATTTCTCAAAAATAGCACAGCCACTGACTTTGCTAACTCGTAAGGATAGAAGATACGAGTGGAATGCCGACCAGGAAGAAGCATTTCAACTATTAAAACAAAAGCTGTGTAGTGCGCCTATTTTGTCACTCCCTGATGGTACTGAGGGATTCGTAGTATATTGTGATGCTTCACGATTAGGTCTGGGGTATGTATTAATGCAAAATGATAAAGTGATTGCCTACGCGTCAAGACAATTAAAAGTGCATTAAAAGAACTACACTTCCCATGATTTGGAATTAGGAGCGGTGATTTTTGCTTTAAAAATCTGGAGACATTATCTCTACGGAACCAAGTATGTTGTATACACTGATCATAAGAGTTTACACACATCTTCAGTCAGAAGGATCTAAATATGAGACAACGACGATGGGTTGAATTATTAAACGATTATGATTGTGATATTAGATATCACCCAGGCAAGGCTAACGTGGTTGCAGACGCTCTCAGCAGAAAAGAAAGAGAAAAACCTCTACGCGTACGAGCGCTAGAATTAACCATATATTCGGATCTCATTACTCAGATTCATGACGCTCAAATTGAAGCATTAAAAGACAAAAACTTGGAGAATGAAGGTCTGCGAGGAATGATCAAGGAGCTTATATCCAACTCCAATGACTTGATGCAGTTGGCAAATAGAGTATGTGTTCTAAAATATGGAGACTTACGTAGAAAGATTTTAGATGAAGTGCATAGATCAAGATATTCAATCCACCCAGGGTCGGATAAAATGTATCATGATATGAAAGAATTTTACTGGTAGCCGAATATGAAAGGTGATATAGCTTCATATGTAAACAAATGTATGACATGCTCTAAGGTGAAGGCGGAATACCAGAAGCCATCTGGACTCCTACAGCAACCTATGATTCCAAAATAGAAATAGGAATGTATCGCCATGGACTTTGTGACAAAATTACCTCGAACATTGAATGGTTACGACACTATTTGGGTAATAATTGATCGTTTAACAAAATCTGCACATTTCCTACCTATAAAGGAGACATATGGCATGAATAAGCTAGCCAACTTGTATATCAAAGAGGTGGTATCTCGCCATGGAGTACCAATCTCGATTTTTTCTGATAGAGATAGTCGATTTACCTCGAGATTTTGGCAATCTTTTCATGAAGCCATGGGTACTCGCTTAGACATGAGTACAGCCTATCATCCACAGATAGATGGTCAAAGTGAAAGGACCATTCAGACACTAGAGGATTTGTTGAGGGCATGTGTGATAGATTTTGGTGGGAATTGGGATACTCATCTACCATTAGCTGAGTTCTCATATAATAATAGTTGTCACACTAGTATTAAAGCTGCCCCATTTGAAGCTTTGTATGGAAGAAAGTGTCGTTCACCCCTGTGTTGGGCAGAAATTGGTGAAAGACAATTAACTGGACCAGAAATCATTCAAGAAATGACTGACAAGATTAGACAAATCAGAAAGAGACTTGAAGCAGCAAGAAGCAGACAAAAGAGCTACGCAGATAATCGAAGAAAACCATTGGAATTTCAAGTTGGTGACAGAGTATTTCTGAAAGTATCTCCTTGGAAGGGCATTGTGAGATTTGGTAAACAAGGAAAGCTCAATCCTCGGTTCATTGGACCATTTGAGATTATAGAACGTATTAGACCAGTTGCATACCGTCTTAATCTACCAAGTGAACTTGGGAATGTGCATAACGTATTTCATGTGTCCAATCTTAAGAAATGTATGTCAGATGAATCATTAGTTATTCCACCAGACGAAGTTTGCATTGATGACAAACTTCATTTTATCGAAGAACCTATAGAAGTTTTGGATTGGAAGCTCCAGAAGCTCAGACGAAGTCGAATCAAATTGGTAAAACTAAGATGGAATTCCAAGAAAGGGCCTGAATTTACATGGGAACGTGAGGACCAAACGCAACAGAAGTATCCCCATCTGTTTAAATCCGAACCTAATGCAGATTCAACAACGTAAATTTCGTGACGAAATTTCTTAAACAAAGGGAGACTGTGACAATCGGTCAAAAACTGGGTCAACGCCAACTTAATTCTGTCAGATAACAATAACGTTTATTTATTCATTCTGACACGTTTGACTAACAGAAACCTTGACCCGTGTTTCATGCGAACCTCGTTGTCAGTTAACTGTTTGAGACTAAAATTAAATTAATATATAATAATAATAACTAATTAATATTAATAATAATTATAACAATAATAATGATAACCATATCTTGCATGGATGACACCTAGTCCCTAACCCTCTATATATTGTCATCACATACACTGCACACACTCATTACACACTCACCTACACACACAAGCCCTTCATCACCCTCTTCTCTTCACCTCCCCATCGGCCCACCCTTCACCCGAGAACCATCCACCGCCACCCTTCCTCCTCCGCCAAAAACCACCACAGCCACCAACCCCCGCCGCACCGCCGTCCGACATCAACGACCACAACCATCAACCGCCGCTGCACCATTACCGAAAGCCACCATCACCCGCCATCACCAATTCCAAACGAGAACCACCATCACCG
This sequence comes from Flaveria sonorensis, assembly GCA_025506505.1. Taxonomy (NCBI): domain Eukaryota; kingdom Viridiplantae; phylum Streptophyta; class Magnoliopsida; order Asterales; family Asteraceae; genus Flaveria; species Flaveria sonorensis. The sequence continues at coordinate 55,232,840 of CM046435.1, forward strand.
GAGCCTCCTCCACCGCTGAGCACCACAACCACCTACCGTCACCGTGTCACCACCTCCATCAACCGCCGGCAACCACCTGCCGCCATCCCACCGTCCGCGAACATCATCCCACTGCGACATCAACCGGTCACCTCACTACCACCTTAAGAGAACTCTCATTTTCTTCTAATTCGAGGCAACAACGAGTGGAAATCTTCGTATCAACATCAAGAAATCGTTGATATAGGCTTAAGGTATACTTGTTTTGGATTAGATTGCTCTAATTTCATCATGCATGGAAGATCAAGATAGAGATCTTGATAAACATTGTTCACCCGCTTAGTTGTTTTTGGAAAATGTATGTTTTGATGAATATTGGGTTTTTGAATTGGGTTATAATTCTGAAAATATTTAGTTAGATAGTTCTAGTTGATAAAATATTATCATTCGTATGTTTTGGGTTGTAAGCATGTATAAAGCACGTATGTATGTATGTAGGTGCGAGGATTTGTTGATTTTGGTTCATAAGAACTATTAGTTAGAACCATGGATAAATAGATAATATTAACACTTTAAGAACTCTTGGATGATAAGGATTTTTGAGTGAAATAAAAAGATGTCAAGACTAGGAAAGATGGATTATATGTTAGATGTAACATTCTTAGAAAATTTACAAAGTTGAAACATTATAACAAGTTAAGAAGAACTTTAACGAGGAAATTTGGTTAAGATAAGTAGAGGACTTGGAAACTACGCTTAAGATTAAAGGAATGATTAAATGTACTAAGAATGACGTTTCAAGACTTTGCAAAACAAATTATATAAAATAGATTATTACGGATAAAATTATGATTAATAAAAAGTAAATTTATATTAATATATTTGAAACCATCAAAAATAAGTTAAAATATCTTAAAATTTAACATTATGAAACTCATAAATAAAATCACTTTTAAAAGAATAAAGTATATTTATAAATCAAATTATTTTATCTTTAAATTATTTCACGAAAAATATGATATTTTTTTAATATTATCTAAAATCATGTGTAAACTCAATATAAAATCATTAGGTAATTAATTAGAATTTCATGACATAATTGATTAGTTTAAGAAATTGAGTTAGTCTTTATAAGAAATAATAGTAGAATTAGAAATAAATTTAGATGTTATTAGATATTAATAAGTTTAAATATTACGTGTGAAATGATTTATTAAATAAGAAAATGTCTAATAAATGATAACCCTTTTAAAAATGAAATGATTTCTTGAAAACATCTACAAACTGTTTTAAAAGCGTTTTTATCGATAAGAGTCAAATAAGTTGGGTGAACAACATTATTGAACAAGTTTTGCGTTTATTAAAAGTAAGTCTTTCACGTCTAGGATCGTGATTAGACAGGTGCAAGAAGCTAAAAAACTGAGATTCGAATCACATCAAATGTGAGTTCTTCGGCCCCATTTTAAATAATGTTTTATTTAAACTGTTTTGGGGAAAAAGCATGAATGTTTAAATTATTTGTATATATGATGGGTAAACGAGTATAATATATGTTATGATGGTATAAGTTGAGGCAATAGTATCGGTGAATACTATTGGGCTCTACATCCCCTCATAATCATTAACCTCGGGGAGGCCGCAGACTATATTGGTAGATCTATCGGGTTAGAAGGGCCCGCTCTCGCGACCAGTCGCGCTGGTCAGGTTGTAGCGAGGGAGTTTATATGTCTGGATAGTTGTGGGGCAACGACGTGTTTCTTGGCTTGATTATGGACTTATGACCTGAATTAATCATAGTACCTAGCTAGTCTATGTTGAGTATATTATCTGGCTACATCATATAACTTGTCTTAAAAACCGAATATTGCAATTTATGAAAACCCGAATGCTCACCAACTTTATGTTGACTAGTATTTTCTCATGCTTTTCAGGGTTATAGGTATGCTTGATTTGGAAATGATGGGAATGAGTCTTTGGAAAAACCAAACGTTTTATGTTGACTACCGTTGTTAAATTTGTTGTTTTGTCAGTTAAATATGATACTATGTAAAGAATATCTTGTCATGTATAATAGTCAACTTAATAAATGTTAACGTTTGACTACGACCATTGGAATAATTCCAACTTCCGTTATCACCACGTCACGTGACTTTCCGCTATGATTTTCGGGGTGTGATAAGGTAGGCCCCATCTTAGGTGGGGTGTGATAGGTGATAGATTGGTATCAGAGTCTGAGGTTTTAGTGAATTGCGTATTTGACAAGAATGCCTGAGCTTTAACCAATTAAGCTCGAAGATAGTTACTAAGTCACCAATCGATTTGCTTATGTATGACAAGATAAGATGATAGGCTAATGTAAAGATAAGGGGTATTTAGCTGTAAAACCCTTAACTCCCTAGCATTTGACGAAGAAAGTAACCCGAGGAATACAAAGAAGATAAGGAAGATGAGGAGCTTAGCGATACATAAAAAAATCTACCTAACTTACCACCACCCCAAAACCCTATTATAATACCTTTGAGCATATACAAAGTTATCAAGTAAGTTTTGTAGGACAATAAGATAAAGCATGAAGTCCCTCTCATAATGATTCACGTTCTACACCCAACCCTACTTGTACTAAGTTGCATAGAGCTCAAGTTAATTTATATGCTATATCCTAATCAGAACATACTACTCTTCTACTAGTTGTGTCACTACCACCCGAACCTGAAGATCGAGTAAGACTTCTCCTAGGAAGGGGTGTGCGAACTATTATAGCACTTAGAAAATCCGTTAGGTATGGTGACGTGATAAGGATCCAGCAACAAGAAATACAATCAAAGATGGAATATGAGGAAAGATTTAGACATTTTGAGGATAGACTTGATCAAAAAAGAGAAAAGGGCAAACAGAAAGTCGAAACCTTAGGAAGCTATTCTTGGGATAAGTAGCATCAAGTAACAAGAGAAAGTAAGAGAAATAATAATTTGCATATTGTATATTGTATTTTAAAATAAAAGATGTGTAATAGAAGATTCTACGAAACTCACTAGATCTTTGGCTAGTAAGTTCATCAAAGATCCAAAAAACATTGTATATATATCCTTATCTTTTTGGTAAAAAATTATATGATGATGTGTCCATTGCAAGTATGCAATAGAGAATGTAAATTGTATCAACTCCTAGACCACTCACATTAGTGACCCAAACTTATGGTTGGTTTCAAGTGTTAATAAAAAAATTACTAAAAAATCTATTTTGACCAACCTTACTCGTAACTTGAGTTGCCCTACACTTGATTTTTTAGACCACTCACGTTAATGACCCAAACTTATGGTTGGTTTCAAATGTCAATAAAAAAAGTACTAAAAAATCTATTTTGACCAACCTTACTCGTAACTTGAGTTGCCCTAAACCTGGTTGTTAGGGCAACACAGGCTGCAACCAAACTAAACCCACTTGTGTGTCACATGGTAATCCTATTGGTTCGCTATACTTTTTATTTACAAAACTTTTTATATAAAAAAATCTAACATTGTCTAATTAAAAAAATAAAATACCAAACTTCAAGATTTTTATTTCTCTATAAATATCATATAATATTGATATACTTTCATATCCACTTTCAATTATCTATCTTAATCTCTTTCGATTTCATATTTTCTATCATGGATCATTCCTTTTCTAATAAATTTTTTTACTTTGTTTATGTTTATATTTAAATAATTTAAACCATATTCATTTAATTAAGAAAATTAGATTGAGTTAGGTTGTGAATGTGTGTGGAAAATTAAGTTAAGTTGGGTTATATAGATGGAAGGGAGATGTATAACTATTTTATTTTTAGGTTGGGTTAGATTAGGTTACTCATGCTGATAGTCTTTAGTCTTAGATCGTCTTAGATTTTGTTTGTCTTGATAATAATATCGGGATCAAATATGTTGTTATTTATATGCGTCAAACCAAGAATGTAATTCGACCATACATTGTACATAAAAGTTGAACGTTAAAGACTATTGTTTCTCTGTTTCGTATTCCTAACACTCCTTCTAGATAACTACTTTGCTTTATCAGATCTGTATTTTCTGTAAAATTTAATTTATATAATGTTTAAATTTTTTTAATTTCAAATTTGAAATTTCCCACCCATTTTACAATATTTTATATATATATATATATATATATATATATATATATATATATATATATATATATATGTATATATATGTATATATATGTATATATATATATATGTATATATATGTATATATATATATATATATGTATATATATGTATGTATATATATATATATGTATATACATATATATGTATGTATATATATATGTATGTATATATATATATGTATGTATATATGTATGTATATATATATATATGTATATACATATATATGTATGTATATATTTATATGTATATACATATATATGTATGTATATATATATATGTATATATATATATATATGTATATATGTATATACATATATATATACGTATATATGTATATACATACATATATATGTATGTATTAATTTGAATAATGCCAAATTAGGAAAATAGTTTAGTATTAAAGAAGTTTGTGTACGAAAAATAAACGCAAAAAAGATGGCAAGGAAGTGAAAATGTAAGAACGTAGAGTTGTAGATATAATAATTCTTGTTGAAGCATGAATGAAAATCTAATGTGTCATTTGACTGAGCATGTTTGTGGGTGTGTTTTGATGTTTTCGTAGTGTTAATGTCTTATGTATAAACTAAGGTTGTTCAAGGTGCTTAATACATAATAAATTTTAAATAAAACATCACGAAAACCACATAAACTATTATATACAATACCAATATAATAAGTGAAAAGAAGCGAGTGAATGTACTTAATTATATACTAAACATATCTCTAGCTCTGTCTTTTAGCATATTAATACACAATATAAAAATAATTACAACTACTATCCTCGCATGAACCATGATCATCTATCCTCACATGAACCATGAACCATGATCATCTAAAACAAGTCAATAGTTTAGAAAAATCCAAAGATAGTCATTATTAACATAAAAATAGGCTTAAGAATCATCTTTAGAATTCAAGTCTTACATTGTAAAACAACAATAACGTGTTATAAAATAATACATATAGAATCACATGAAGAAACAAGGGTGACATAACTATTTTGGTGGCCAAAGCGAAGTAAAATAATAAGGTCGTTATAGTGGTGGACCCATAGCTTTCGGGGGAAAATGGGCCAGGTGTGGAACAGATAAAAAGAAGTTACATTAAATCGTAGTAAAAAAGTAAGCATGCATTCATGCAAAAACAATAAGAATGTGTTTGTGCAAAAATTAAACTTATTTTAGTAGAAAATTACGTATAACTCATATGTGTTTACTTGTTACCCAACCCAATACTTTTATCATCTTTAATAAATTGGTTAGAATTGATACCTACTTATAAAGATAAACATTACAATTATGAACTAGACGTTTTTGATGGAATAGGAAAAGGAATTGGAATAGAATTTATTGAAATTTTGTATGATGTTTGGTTGGTAACTTTGATAATAGAATTAGAATGTGTATAAATCTAAATGACTAAAATACCCCATCATCAAATGTTCTTCCGACTGTTATCAGCTTTCCTAGCCCTAAAAGTTTCGCCTCCTCCATCTAAGGTCATGATGTGAAAAAACTCGATTAGAAATATCTACCTAGAGAAATTGATGCTTTATGTGGTCTTCTATGGTTAAAGTAGTGATCGAAAGAACATTGATTGCCAAAACATTCTATTACAGCCAAAATGCTTCTGTATAGTAACGATTGTAAGAAAATCAAACGAAAAAATCGAGTGTGAGAAAATGGAAGCGTAATCTGACATGTGTTATCCTTTCTTCTCATTTGGTTTTGGTTACACATCAATGTTTATTATAGTCACGACTTCAAGAAAACGATGCGACTGTAATTTCACAAGTTTGAAAGTGGAGATTTTGGTTCAATCCCTTCCTTTTGTTTAATTTTAGGTTAACATCGACCCTCCATTACAATGCTTCTAGGTTTTGTTCAATAGAATAAACATGTGGTTGAAGGGAAAAAAAAGTTATTTTGGTAAATTTCAAGTACTCCAATGGAATGTTTAAAATTCCACACGTAAATGGGAGGAACGTTAAGATCTAATGGATGGTGAAATTAATTTCAAATTCAATTTCATTTATGCCAACTAAACATGTTTTTGTGAATTTCAATTTTAATTCCTGTGAATTTTATGAATCAAATGGGACCTTAGTTTGAACATAATAGTTTTTAACAACCGTTTCGAAGCTGACAACTCTTAAAAACTGTGGAAAAAAAATGACAAAATACACTACATTGATGATTATCAAATATAGTATGGTTCATATTATGTTCTAGTTTTGACAAATCTAGTCAAATGGATTTAACAATATGGAAACAAACACTCAAGAATAGCCAATGACCTCTGGTTCTGATTTTGATTTCAATATGGAAGGTGTGATGCTTTTGATTCTCTAAGTTGAAGCGTCAAACTTAATTTCTTATATATAAAACTCTTTCGAGCCTAGTTTATATATATATAAAGAGTCAGAAAGTTAGATATTAAAGGCTTGTCCAAATGGGTGCCCCAAGCACTTGCTTGACTTGATTTTTGAATAGTGTTTGGGTCGGCTATACGAAGAATCAAATAAAAAATCACACAAAGTAAGTTATAAAGGAGAACAGTATTTATAACAATAATTTTCTACGGATAAAATTTCTTAATATAATTGAAACACGTATGTAATTGATACATCAAAAATGTAAAAATAAAGTTGTCTATAAGTACCACTCTAAATTTTCACTATACCTCAAGAATATACCAAAGATACCTTTTTGGCCTTTTAACTATATAAGAGAACACAACTAATGTTGCAAGTTAAACAATGTTTCAACAAATAAAAATAAAAAGTACGTATATCATAACCCTCGGAAAATCTATTCTATAATTACCCATAACAAATATAATAATATTTCTAAATTGTAAAATAATTCTTATAGTCTTCAAATCAAACTAATATATATTTTAGAATTATATCATATCAGTTTTGAAGGACGAGTTAATAGGTCATTCAAGATCATCAACACAAATCTCAATATCACTTTAAAGCAAAATCCCTACACCCATTAAATTCTCTCACAGATTCATCCATTATTCGTCTTCTACATCAGCCACCGCCTGAGCAAACCATCGGCGAAAGCAAAACATAATCATCGGCGACCTTTGATCCTCTGATGTAACGTTATTGACCATCTGTCTTAACTGCATCGGCCCTAATTATCGTAATCGGTACAGTTTCCGATCGACTTTTGTATGATTTTAGTACTTTTACAACGTGGGTATTTGTTTGATTTGGGTAACAATTTGTGTTCAGTTAGAATATTTGTAATTTGGGTGTTGATTGTTTCGGTGAAAAGAGGGGATCTGAGTTTTTGCTATGTGCGTTTGTTTTTTGTTGACTGACTCCGTAAGGAACACGATTTACTTGAAGTTTGTTTCTTTTTTGTTGAATTTTGGTTTCATCAAGAAACCAGAGCTTCACTGATTGTTTTGAACTCAAATCTATAGTAGTTGATTGCAAATTTAGTATGAAAATTGTTATTTTCTACTTATTTTTATGATCTAACAATCTGTAGCAATCATATCAACCTTGGATGATTATAAGTGACTTGTTTGACATCGAAAATCGAATTTTGCTCAAATTGTTTAGTGGTCTTGATTGGTGTAAGTTTAATTGACTTTAATTGATGCAATCTATAATCTGTTTGATCTTGTTTGTATTGCAGTTTCCTTCATGTTGTATTAGCAAAGTAATCATATAATTAATTGTAGTGAACATATTATTCAGCTTATGTAATTATTGTATCTTTGAACTAAAAGTCAGATGTTTATGTTTTGTGCATGCAAAATACAGTCTTGATTCTAGTCCCCTTGTGCAGCACTTAACATTTATCATAAAAAATGTGTGCTTTAGTGTTTTATTGATGAAATGTACCCATGTTGTGCTGCTTTGATTGTATTCTTGAATCATTGTCCATGATTACTGAAATGCAAGAACGTGGACTAGACGAAAGGAGAGATAATAGGGAGACGTGGCAGAGACACGACTAGTTCTTTTACCTTGATACTAAAGAATATTGTTTGAGCTCTAAATAGAAAGTAAAAGGTTGATAAAATGTGCGCGCTTGTTTGGTTTATAATGTTGTTTGCCTGTACGCTACCATAGTTAAACACATTGGTTATATTTGCAGGAACAGATTTCTATTGGCTCTGAGTTCTGGTGGTAGCATCTGGAATACGGGTGAAGAACTGTGGGGCGTTAAACTGATGATTTGGAAATATTGGTAATAATTGTGTGCTGAAACTTAACTGTCTGTGATGCAACGACAAAGGAATATCTTTGATATGTTACCAGAGAACGTTGATCTTAATCAAGGTCCTATTTTTAATGGTTTAGATATGACCGGATCTGATGAATGCAATAGCAGATTATCTCCTACTGAAAGGCGTTTATTAAATAATGATATTTCTGGTGAGAGAAATAAGTCTCCAAGTTTTAGTACCTGGGATGTTGGCGAATCAAGCTCTAGACCAAATGTACAAAACCATTTAGCTAATAATAATAATAACTGGTCCACTTCATTTGGGACTCATGATTCCAGATTTGAAGATCGACAGTTTGATCATCAAAGAGTGGTTGGTTCATTGAATTTGCAAACTTCCGGTTCCAATAATATTCCTATGGATGTAGATTTGAATGTTGAATATAGCGGTAACAGCAGTAATGATGCTGGGCCCAGTAGGGGTGACATGGAGGCGAGTTCTTCGGGGACTTCTAATGCACGTGGGTCTGGCAGTTCTTTTGGTAATAATCATGGTCAACCTTCACTGATTGTCAATTCTCGAGAAACGACAAACACTGAGAGCGCACACAGATATTTCGACCAACGGTCAACCAACTCAAGTCAACGGTCAACTCCACAACCACCTCCAATGCATGTTCCTGGCATGCCTAGAAACCTACTTCCGTTTCCATGGATTGGTATCAATTCAAGAAATGGAAGTTCATCAAGTTCAGGATTTAATCAAGATAACCGAAGTGGGAGCCTAAACATTAATGGGGTTAATGGTCGATCAAATTTAAGGACTGACACCAATGTGCTGCCTAATCTTAACTCCACAACAAATGATCAGCAAATATCAAATGATTTACCTCCTTGGACTCTCTTCCCATACTTAGAGACCGAGTCTGGAGGTCCTCGAGGACATGTTCGTAGTTTCCCATCTGGCCCTTCTTCCTCCTCAAGCGAAAATGTGCTCTCGTCTGGTAGTAGGAACCACCCACGCCATCATCCATCTTCTTTAAGGTTGGAGGTCCCTGATGTTGAGTGGCATGCTCTTGGTGCTGACATTGAGGGAAGACAAAGGCTCGTTTCTGAGGTTTGTGTTTTTACTATACGATTATGCAACTTTATTAAAAACTTTATCTTATGTTATATTTATATATTTCTAGTTAGGATTGATCAATAAATCAAATTCCACAAATGATGACTCAGACTATCATACCTGTAAAAGTTTTAACGATCTACAATGCACTCATATTAAAAAGTTCTTATATGCTAGATAATTGCCTGTAATGGCTTTATATGAAAATAAAGGTTTAATGCAATGATGCTATTTCCTTATCTAGTACGACAGATTTGCTATAATCTAAATTTTAATGACAATGATGCCTCCAACCGTAGTGTCAAGTGTTATTAAATTTGTAGGAGTATTAATAGTATTAGTTGTAGTTCTTGTATAATTTGTTATTTATCTACAGTCATGATCTATTGTATCTTGCTAAGTCATTAACCGTTGGCTTTTAACAGATGCGCCAGATTTTGAACGCATTGAGAAGAGGTGAAAACTTTAGCGCTGAGGTCTGTGTTTTCTTCTTTATCTGCCTTTATATTTTCACTTTATATATATTTTATTTGTTATTTTTATAAGTTTATTTACTTTACCTATGAATTATGATGAACCATTAGATATCCTTCCAACGAAGATTAGTTTGGGGATAAATTTTAACTTCGAAATTCCTGGATATTAGCATGGTTTTGATTTGAATATAAGAACAATAAACGAGAATTATTAAATCTTGAAACGCCTTTGTTAAATACTTGATGGGAATTAGGATTGAATCTAAAGAACATTGTTTTTTATAAATAAAAGAAATACTTAGTTCAGTTCTAATCCAATAATTAAATCTCACCTTATATATGTTTTTCCCTTGATCTCTATTTATAGAGTTTTCTTTAATTGGTAATTAGCCTTGAATAACCCATGTTTATAGAAATACTTGACGATGATTTGTGATATGTCAGGATTACATGTTCGTTGACCCGTTTGTAAACAGTGTTGCCGACGTGCATGACAGGCACCGTGATATGAGGCTAGATGTTGATAACATGTCTTATGAAGTAAACTTCACATTTTTACAATCAGTTTTCTCTTAATTTGTTGTAGTTATTTGTTATTTGCTACTTTTGTAATCAATGTATCTTTATCAGGAGCTGTTAGCACTCGAAGAACGCATAGGGGATGTCAAAACAGGGTTGACAGAGGAAGTCATATTGAAGTCATTAAAACAACGAAAATACTTCTCTTTCATGGCTATAGCCACCCAAAATTTTCAACCATGTTGCATTTGCCAGGTCAGGTTCATCTCTAAATACTGTGAACATAAGTATTCGGTTCTACTAATAGAGGATGTTTGTTAAGAACCATTGTATTCATAACTGGAGCGCCTGGGCGTACCAAACACGCGCACGCCACGGCTTCAGTACCTGTGGCCACTTGGTTTTTGGCCATTTCTGTTAATTATATTTGAATGATAAATGTTTACCTTAGATTTTGTGTATAGTAAGAAGGATTATATTGAGAACTCTAAATATTGTGACAAGTGTGAGAACTTTTTTTCACATAATGAGAATTTCTTTTCGTGAGAACTCGTTTTACACATGAACCCTCATGAGTTACACACATGTAAAACTGTACGTAGATGTAACTCTTACATCTCGTTCTGTCATCTTTCTTTCATCATGAATATTTATTAAACGATTTAGGCAATTAAAATAATGTGGTGAAAATCTACTCAAATACGCTTTAGACAATAAATAAATAAATAGAAATTATGATTGGCCAGATGTGGTTTTTCTGGTTTTCTCATAAGTTGATAGTTTTTTCTTGATCCCTCCACTACGTATATATAACTATGAATTGTTTAAGATGTCATTTTGGTTTTTGAGACCGGTCTAACTAGTGAACCGGTAGAGCAACTGGTTGAATACTCTGTCCGGTCTTAAAAATCAAACGGTTTGGAAGTTGGATACTGATTTTGGTCTTGTTGTCATATATTGCAGGAAGAGTATGCTAATGGAGATGATATTGGGACTTTGGATTGTGGACATGAATTCCACACATGTTGCATAAAGCAGTGGCTAACAGAAAAGAACTTATGCCCCATTTGCAAGATAACTGGTCTTTCTACTTGAAAAACCTTGGGGTTCATATTTCAGTTTCTGTGCAGCTGTTGGCATATGTTCTATGTTTAAAGTTCTTTTTTTTTTTTAATTTTCAAAAGAGTTAAGGTAATAATGGGATGTTGTAAAAAGATTTGGTGATGATATTTATCGGTTAAACGCATTGGATGATATAAAGACTTGGTTTTTTTATACATCTAATCTGAAAGAAGATTTCTTTTAGAGCTCCTTTGAGAAGGAAGTCTTCTCTAGGCATGATGATCCTCGTCCGATGATACGATATTTTGTTGATCGGATATTAACGACAATCTATCGATTCACATGTTCACCCAAAATCAATACTATGCAGCAACGTTTTGAACTTGATATGACATGTTAGGTTATTGTTGGTGTATGGAAGTCCTGTTTAGTCATTGCATTTGAATAGACAACAACATACATATTTAGTAAATTCTACTTATTGCAAATTATTGGTAGGGTCTGCAAACCATTACTCTATCTAGTGAAACCATTGGCAATATTATTAAGTGTGAATAATCAGTGTTAATTTAAGCTGCTAGTGTACATGTTATGATCTAGATATTATTCCTAAGATGTCTATTTTATAATTAAAACTTGTTTGATTGTACTAATGCATGAAAATATGTTCGATTGTATTGGTGGTTCTAACAATATATACATTTAAATAAATTGTTTTTTGAATTTTTCATTAGCTTTTGTAACCAAACCTTTATAGAAGTATTTATGGCTCTCTCAAAGGCTCCATTCTTGGTGCTGCACGAGTCACGTCCATTCTTGCAGGGTCAACTGTTATAAAAAAAAAAAAAAAAAAAAGAATATATCGAGTACGTTTGTGGGAAGAATGAGTATGGTAGGTGAAATGAGTTTTATAACGTTTGTGGGTATTGAAAAAAGTTACTACCAATGGCATAAGGACAAATGTTGCTACTCATCAAGAATACTCAAAATGGAGGATTCATATCCATTGATTTATGTGTCATTTTATAAAATTTGTGGACCTGTGCGTTACTCCGAAGGCAACTAAAGTATGGTAAGTTTTCCATATTAATTGTAAAGATACTATAAGTAGCGTGCAGCCATTAAGAGAATAAGATTTTTTTTTCAAACGTCGTTTGCGACTACCCGTAATATCTGAGTAAGTATTTCTCAGACGGGATGTCAATAGCCCATACTATTTTGACGCTCTAGACTTACCTCACTCAGTGTCACCATCAAAGAGGAAACCATCGTTATGGGAAAACTCCCTTGAGTCAGTTTGAATCTGAGACCATAAAAATCTTAAACCCAAACTATCACCCTTATATTATTGGACCAGAATGCCATAATGACTCGTTATTCTTTTCTCAAACTACATCTAAAATTGCTAATGAAAATGTTTGACTTATAGTTCGCTATACCATTGAAGTTTCTATAAATAAGCTAATTATAAGGGCCATGCTTAGTTACTTCACGAGACATATGGGGACACCAAGTACCGCTATGGACTCCCCTGTCCCCTTCTAAGAACCCGTATGAATCCAGTCGTTACAATTTATAAAAACTCACATGTAGAATCCGTTTATACTAAACATTCAAGTTAAACAGGTAATCAAATCATTGTCACAACGTGAACGATAAACACACTACTAAGCCATGGATACAAAAGAAAGCATCATTGTCACACCGTAAACCTTCGTATCTAAGGTTTTGTAGAGTTAACACCATATAGAAATGATAGATAAACAAAATCGAAACCATTTCTTTTGGCCTCTCTTCAACAACAACAACAATAATCAGCAACGACATTGACCTCTCAGTCACAGTAATCCACCCAAAAACTCCATTGCTAGATAACTCGTGGGCTACCCAACTAAATTAAATATGCGTACAAACTTTAATTCATCCCACTTTTTACTCATTCGAAACTTTTGAAGTAGCCCATTTCATTATTCAATATAGCCCAAAGATCTCTTAACTTTTAACTTTGAAGTCTACCTCTAGGCTGCAGCCCATTTGTGATTTGTCATCCTTAGCCCATCTGTTGTTTGCTTTTAGTTGTGAAATTAATGAGGTTTGTGTTAACTAGAAGTCTAGAGGTGCACAAATCGGTTTTTTGGGTACCCGGATCCGGGTACAACACGGAGTCTGGGTTGGTCAACTGTGGTCAAACCTGAGCATAGGCGTAAGTGCGTAACCGGGTCGGGGGGTTGTACCCGGTTTCTAAAGCATAAAACTCAAACCATATGTGCCTAGTTAGAATCAGGTATGGAACATGGTGTCAATGTCAAAAAAATTTATTGTGTTTTTTTAATTCAACAAAGTTTGTAAATTCTAATGACATAAAGTTCATTTTTTATATACTATTTTAAACTAGAAAATCCAAAAAAGACATAAAAGCCCAAAAATAATAAAAAGCCATGAAAGTTACAACACATATTATCTTCTTTTTTTTTTCTTTTTTTTTTGTTTAGAAGTCATTTTTGTTTGATCATCGCTCGAACTATTCCTTTTGGAGGGAAGTTCTTCACCGGTAAGTGGGCACGTCATTTATCGTGCCACATCTTTATCATGTATTAGTTCTTCGGCGCTATTTTTGTCTTCCAGACATGAAATATGTTGGATTCTTATGGTCGAGTTCAAATGATTCTTCAAACAAATACACAATTCTATGGCGGCGTGAGTCTTGTTCTTTTAGTTAATATATACCATCCACTTATATAAAAGTTGGATTTTTAAGCTACCATAGAAGATTTGACGATTAGTTGATCACGAGCCATAACGAAACTGAAATTAAAATTACTTTCCTTTCCACTAAGATATAATATAAAGTTTTTAAAATCTTATCACCTTTCGAGCTCGCTACATAGGGTGTTACTCAAGCTTGTTTATTATTTACACTTCTTAAAATATTATATAAGTTAAGCGGTGAATTCCAACTACAACTACAACTTGACGCACCCTCTTCTGACGAACTATTAAGAAGACTTGTACAAATTTTCCAATTTTGTAGTTTTTTGTTCTGAAACTCTTTATGTGTCCTTTTCTTTTATGTTTAAAGGAAAATTGTTAGGAATTATTTTTGTAATTGAAGAATAAGATCTTGAACTACAGAAAGTTCTATTGTTGAGGTTAAGTTCGGAACCTCTTAATTTAACCTTAAACACTTGCAAAGAATATTTGACAATGACGCTTAACATGTAAATCAACAGTCTTGGGTCAACTTCTGAATTTCCGTGACTTATTCTTCTCCGGCTAAATTAAGGATGCAAGTTTCGAGCTACACCAACTTATCAACCGCTCAATAGCGACTTGAATAACAACGTCCAAATCAACTAGAAGACTAACACAACTATTCAACTTGGTTGATTGCAACGAAGAATTAATTGATAAGGACTTTAATTCAACAAATAGACCAGTAGGACTAAACCTCAACAAATAAAGTGACTAATCAAAATTGTTGCTCAAACTTAAATTGCTCAAGATGTTCTCTATATAAGCCAACCTTTATGATTTCAAATTAAGTGTGAATCTTGAATCTTCAATATATTATATTTAAATCTATTCGTCTATTTAATAATTTTGATCTGTCATTCTGCACAAATTATTCATCACTTGTTCAGATAATTTATCATCATCCTAACCTAAATTAACAAAACTATCAATCAAACATCATACTATCCAATTTCAACATATTTTTACCAACATCTATTTATAATGGAATAAAAATCTAAGAGTATTTAAAAATTTGAAAAAGAAAAACATGTGACCTCATGGGTCTTGGTTATTATCGAAAATTCTTTGTGGTCATATTATTATTCCCCAACGCACACATACCTTTCTGTCTTTTGTGATGGGCATGCTTCTTCATCACTCACCCACTATCATCAATTTTGGACCCTATTTTGGTCAAAGGTTGTTAACTTCTCATGTCATTCAACATCTTCCACACTCTTCTTTTCCACTTTCGGTACACCGACTATCACTTTATAACGACTCTCAAGATTTTTAGGATGAAAACAAAAATACAAAACAAATAATTATATTTATTATTTCATAAATGTTTGAAGAATCGGAAGAAAGTTAATTGAGGTGAATCTTATCACTATCAACTTTTATATTTAATGGACTAATGAAGATGGGAAGTGATAAGTTCATGGCTCGCATGTTTTATGTTATAAATAAACTACAAAAGCAATTTAATATTATTAATAACGAAAGCACATATTTTTGGGACTTTGGAGTAATTTGTGTGAAAAAAGAAAAAGAATTAAGAAAATTTTCTGTAATATACCATTTAATTTTGCTTTAAGTTAGTCTACAACTTCGGTACTTAGCTTGAGCGGATTTGTTTATATATCTAGTTTTGAAATTTTCCATAGAAAACAATTATCAAGTCACTCAAAGGGACTCTTTGATTACCATTGACTCAGTAAGATCTGACTGAGTCAGAAGCTAATCGAGTTAAAAGTTCTAACTGAGTTTGCATCTGATTGAAACTTGGCTGTTTGATTCAGTATCTTACTGACTCTGCTGAATGATAAAAATAACTATATTGCCCTGAAGTTCTGTGACATCTACACTCTCAAATCACAACCCTATGATAAAGTTGTCTTCAACCTCTCGACTCAATTCACCCTCAATTCATCTCCAATTGAACTCAATTCCTCCATTAACATGCTCTGTTTCACCCCATATGCTTCAACACCCACCTCCACATTCCTCTATTCAACCTTCAAATCAACCCCAATTCCCCTAAATCCCCCAAACCCCCATCGCAGAACCACCAATCTCCACCGTACCCCACCCGTAACTCCACCATCATCATCCTATCCTCCTCCACACAACCACCACAACCCACCCAACAAAATCTCTACCAACCCTTCCGACCACCACCATCACAATCCCCAATCCCCCCCAAATACCGCCCCCTCGACACCACCGCCCGCCTCGACGTCCTCACCAATCACCTCGGCGTATGGTACGAATACGCCCCTCTAATCCCACTCCTTATTCAAGACAGATTCGACCCATCAACCCTCGAAGAAATCACCGGCTGCTTTGTGATCTGGTCAGACAACCCGATTTTGGAGTCCGGGTCAGACCTTAAGAACCGGTCAGGGCTTCTTTTTGGGCAAATCAAACACGCTGACCGGGTGACCTCAGTCAGTCAGCGGTCAGTGGTGGGTCAGCACAAATCAAACGCCCCCTAAGACATGGTTTTTTTAAAAGAAAAAAAAGTTGGATCTTAATTTTCAATATATGATTTTTTTTTCTTATAACCACAAGAATATGTCACCTGAAAGATAATAGATACAAAAGTAATATCTTACTAACTAATGAGACAAATAAAACATAATGTGTATTGAATGGGTAGCCTTTAACTAGTGAGAATAGGGTTTAAACTTGAGATCTTTGTTCAACGGAATAAAAAGTTTACTACTACACCGTTGCCTTTTTTGAATCTTGAACTTGATGCGTGCTTACATGCTATACATGCTAAACAACTCATTTTCAATATCCTGAGCCCAATATTCGATCCTTATAAGGAAGAAAGTCTAAAAGCTAAACAGCCTAAACAACTATATCGTCATCTTTCGTTACACCTAAGTCTTTAAGGTTAACTTTATTATATCACTTTTACATAGAAAAAGATTCTTTTATTTATTTTAAGAAAGATGTTCAAATACAAAGTGTTTTTTTGCTACAAAGTGTAAGAAGACATAATGAGTCAAAAAAAATCACAATAAAAATATATTTCACAATATAAATCGAATTTCAAAAAAATAATTCTGAGTTTTTGTTCCCCTAGCCGTCCTCACTAAGAAAAAATTAAACGAAAAATAAAAAAATTAAAGTTTTTTATTGTGTCATTTATGAAAGACACAATGATGTCATTGTGTCAGTCATTGTGTCATTATGAAAGATACAATGACGTCATTGTGTCATTAAGAAATACACAATGACGTCATTGTGTCATTAAGAAAGACACAACGATGTCATTGTGTCATAAAAAACACAATAAATTTTTTTTTTTTATTTTTGAAAGAGGACAACGAAAGGAACGGAGACTCAGAAGTATTTTTTTGAAATTCGATTTAGATTGTGAGATATAATTTTTTTGTGATTTTTTAAATCTCATTGTGTCTTCTCACACTTTGTAGCAAAAACATATTTTGTAGAATAAGCTCACATTTATTTCAAATATTAAGTTATGAAGTTATCATTAAATCTATATCTATTACGAGTGAAAACGAACAGCACTATTACCTTACCCACATAGTTAATGAACATTGTTTCATGTGTTCTTACCTTACTGAATAAAATGCTCGAAAGAAACAACTAACAATTGTATCAATTTTCAATTAATTCATGTTCAACTTCTACTACTTTACATTTACAAAATAAAAACAAAAGTTCTTACATACACCACTCTCCTTCTATGCATCCCTATACACCTTCTACAACCTTAATGTTCTCCCTTTTTCTTAATCTACTTTTTCTTTTTTTCTTTTTCCTATAAACTACAAAGAACAAAAAGAGTGGACCAAAATCATAAAAACAAAAACAATCTAACTTTTTTTAAATCTAAAAAGTAACATCAAAACGGAACGACGTCGCTGCACGCAACATATTCCGAATTCATGGAGTTCTCCGGCCACGAGTTCCGAAGAAGCTTCAACAGCATTTGCGCTTTTCGCTTCGCTCGTTCCGTACAATCACTTTGCACAAGCAGCAACAACTGCGTCAAAACTCCGGCAGCCACCGCCTGAACCTGCAACCGTTCGCTGGAGGAACATAGCGAAAGCAGAGCTCCAGCGGCGTACTCCGTCGCACGATCGGAGATCTTCAAAATGACTTTCACTAGCAGCGGCACCGTGAGCGCGTGAGACGCAAACGCCGCGCATCCCGACGGAATTCTACACAACAGCTCCACCGTCGCTAACGCCCTCTCGGCGTCGCATTTCTCGAAATCTGGCAGCCGGTCGATAAGCGCCTCCACCGCTCCGGCCTCCACTGCCTTGTGACGGTGCTGCTTCACGATACAGAGAGAGAACAACGCCTTGATTCCGACCTTCAACGCTCGCGGATACGGCAACGGATAATCGAGAATTCCGATCACTCCGTCGAAGATCTCGTCGTGTTTACTGACCTCCGCTCGGAGCTCCGCCGAACTCGTTCCGACGATGACGTTCTCCACCAACGCGGCCGTGTTGACTCGGACGTCAATCGACGAGTGCGACAACAGAGCAATCAAATACGAAATCCGATCCGGAACAGAAGAAACTAACACACACTCCGTCTCCGAAAGCGTTAAAACCGATAGAACCGCAAGCAACTCGTGAATCAACTCAGCCGAGTTCCGACTCGTTTCGGAAAACAACACATCGAGTAAAACCTCACAACCTTTACTCTCCGAGATCACCACTCGGTTCTTCTCCGAGTCACGAGCGAGTCGACCGAGTCGTCGAACCGCCGAAACCCTACCTAACCGCGAATTCAAATTCAAATTCATCACCGTCGACGCTTGTTTCAGCAACGACTGAACCACCACCGGATCAGCTGGTTGCTTAGGCGTCGGAATCCGTTCAACACCGTACGATCTGTTCGCAACGCACCACTCCTGGATCAGACGCCGGAGCGTGTGGTTCGGTATGAGCGTGAAATCATCCAACGGAAGGCGAGTGACGGGACACGTGGTGTTTCCGGTGGCGATCCATGAGTCGATGCTCGATCGATCGTACGTCTGACCGGTGCCGACGATCACCGGATCCGTCATGAGCTCGAGGGAGATCGGACACCGGAAATGGTACGGAATCTGAACTCCGACGTCCAGCGGCGGTAAACTTACAGGCATGTTTTCTTTTCGATCCTTCAATAGTTTGTTTGAATTTGTTGTGGTGGAGATGTGTGGTGCCTTTTTATGTGAGGAGGGTGGTATAGGCTCCACACGTGTGTGAGCTAAGTTGAGGGTTAAGTACTACTTGAGTTGGTTTTAAGGTGACTAATGATTCTTGACACAACCGGTTAATATGAGGTATTCATGATATGTAAATATAAAAGGTTATGAGTTTAAATTTCAAGTAAAATGTTCAGAGTTAAGCCAAGATTTTTTTCAATAATAGATTTTTTTCTGAGGAGGTTGGGGGTGCGATCCTAATTGAAAAACAAATAGATAAGCCCTATTAAAATAGGGATATTTGACGTTCAAAAAAATTGGTTTAAGGGTGGTGGGGTGTGGTCAAAGGTGCTAGTCTGTTCGTATGGTTGGGTGGGGCCAGCTTGCTTGCTGGATGGATGCCTTTCCGTTACATTTGAGAATCTGTTGTTTGCAATCTACCCCTTCTTCTTAGAGATTGTGTTATTTATAGACCATAGTTTGTAGTTGTGAGTTGTGACTGTAAGGAAATTTGATGAAGAGAAAAATAGAGAACCAAAAGAAAAAGACAAACATGCTTAGTAATCTTCTACTCGGAGAGTAGAAAACCAAAAAAGTAGACCCCATTTGAATACTTCTAGTTGTATTAATATAAATATTTAATTATTGATAGGTAATTAAAGGAAATGGAATTAGATTGTATGTATAACCAGGGGTGATAAAGAAAAACTAAATAACTGAAATATCAAATAGATTGATTATCTTGATAGTTCGGTTATTGTATATCTGATTAAAAAATTTTATGATTTTGGGTATGGTTATATATGTATATATAGCCGTATCGAGCCAAATATCAAATAGATTGATGTCCTAATAGTTCGGTTATGATATATCTAATAACTAATTTCTATTGTTTGGTTATGATTATGTGTGTATAAATTGCAATATCAAGCCAACATCAAATTTACAATATCTCTTCTTATAGATAGTGTATTAGTTGTCGGTTATTATATTTTAGAAATTAAAGAAATTGCCACTATTTTATTTTACTAAAACTATAATTAGGTTTATAAATTGAAACTAGCTTGAATCCACATACATTCAAAGTCGGTGTTAAGCGAATTAAACAAACATCTTTTTTAGTAACTGAACTAACCAAGACGCTTATAACAAACACATGGAAACCTTTCATTTATGAAAACGAAATTAGTTAAAGGTTTAGTTTTAGCATATAAACAAACCGAACCAACCCATACCATAAAACACAATAAAACTAAACTATGAACATAAAAATTATAACTTTAAAGCTCCGTGTTGAATAGAACTTCAAATAAAAGTAAGTATAGTATTGCATACTTATGTCCCGTCAGATAGCCAAACTGTGGCGAAGCTTGAGGAATTGTGTAAAGGGCGCTGAAAGTCACAAGACTCAAATCAGATACGTATAGAATTTCGGTCGAAATACGTATAAATTTCCATTACTTGGTGAAAAAACAGGGGTGGCCCCAGGCCCCCCGGGCACCAACAAAGCTCCGCCCTCGTAGCCAAATAGGCAAGAGTGTCGGATGATGAAGTAAAGGAGCAGGGGGTAATACTGTATATGTTCAAAGCAGAGGGGGAAAGCGAGGTAAGGGTAAGAAGAGGACGATGTCGTATTGAAGATGAAAACTGAAAAGCACGCGTGGGGGCGGGGGAAGCAGAGCATCAAATTTAGAGATGACGGAGCTTGTCGGTGGTCAACCGGCAACAGCTTTTGGACATTGGACTTGTACAGCTAGACTCACTACATGTTGGGTCAATGTTTTTGGGTTAAAACAATCACTCTTTTCCCACAAATAAATAATACTTTATCCATTTCTAAGCATCCAACTAGCAGTTTAAACTTTAAATAATTAGATAAATGTAATTTAAAAGGGGTGGACGGTTTGGTTCAGATGGTTAGGGATGCAATGAGTAGGTTTGGGATAGGTATAAGTAATTTTAACCTCATACCTGAATAGAAAGATATGTTTTATATTCGGCTTAAAATTCGCCGGGTAAATATTAGGTATACGCCCGTCGGGTAAGGAATGATTGGATATACCCATTAAGGTTGTAAAAATTACCCGTTGGAAATCCATCGTGTATCTATTGAGATAAAAAAAATTATATAAGGCTATATGCACTAGACAATATTTTTGTAAATTATTAATATTTTTTGTTATGTTCCACTACTGTTACTTTTTAGTTTTGGAAATAAATATCAAGTTTATTATAACTTTATAAGATATCGTATAATGCAAGTGATATGAAACTTAAAGGCTTACATGATTATAAGTAAAAAGATATGAAGTTAAAAAAGTAAAAGTTATAATTATATATAATATAATAAACATATTTAATCGGGTAATCGGGTAGGGTAAATGGGTATACGATTCAATCTCATACCTCTCCCATACCTACAGAAAAAATAAAAATTAATCTCATACTCTCTTACCTAATCTCATACACGCTTACCTAATCTCATACACGACGCAAATGTCTCAAGTTTTGGTTATTCCCATTAAATTTGAGTTTGATTGTCATATGGTAAGAATAGTGCTTTCATAATTAAAATGTTATAGGTTCTAGTCATGAATTTTGTAGGTGTGATGAATTTATTCTAAAATATAAGTGTTATTGTTAAAAATATATATATAATTTAAAAGTTAAAATATATATATATATATCTAAAAAGAGTATAAACCAATTATGATGACTTTAAATACAATGGCATTCAAATTAACGTTTGAACAAACCTCAAATCATTATGTGAATCGATGTTTCAGAAGATAAGAGCGTTGTTACGACAAACTAACGTCGTTCAAGAGAACTTGTCTGCAAGAGAACACATACTTAATGTCATCAAGCCAACGACAAAACTTAGATGAAGAAACTGTCAGTCATCAATCCAAATAAAGTTAACAACGTTAATTAATTAGGGTTTTTGCATTCATATATATATATATATATATACACGTATATATACGTATATATATATATATATACACGTATATATACGTATATATATATATATATACACGTATATACGTATATATATATATATGTATATATACATGTATATATATACACGTATATATACGTATATAGATATATACATATATATATCTATATATATATACGTATATATAGGTATATATACGTATAGATATACGTATATATACGTATATATACGTATATATACGTATATATATACATATATCTATACGTATATATACGTATATATACGTATATATATATATACATATATAGATATATATATACATATATATATAGAGAGAGAGAGATGGGTTCATGTGAGAACCCTATATAATTGTGAGAACCGGTTAACCCTTATCAACCAATAGGAATACGACACATCATCATTAGTCAAATAAATTTTTGTGGGTATTTCTGTAATTTGACATGGGTGTACAACCCTATGAACTTTTTTTATCTGACAACCATCATGCCTAATATGTATCATGATTTGATATTTGTTTTTCACATACTTCAACCTTCAAAGCATTTCAAATGACATCGATTGAACCATTTTTTTTTAACATGCATCCATAGATTTTTTCCACTAAAACCATCATTCTTTCTATTAAAAATTCATACTTAATTTCTTTCCATATCTCTCTATTTAAAAACTCATTTGTATCTAAAAAACCCATCGTATTTTGAGCCCCAAAATTTCAATGTTAAGACTACCAAAGAGGTAAAAAGGAAGAACGGGTAAAGAGATAAGATGGAGAAAGTTGATCAATCGATGAGCTGAAAATGATCAGTTGGAAGATTTTGAGATGATGTGTAGTTTAATTGATTTCAACACCGTTGGTTGTTCGTCTTCAAGTTCAAGTTTAGCGCTTGTGGATTTGTCCCCATCGACGATTGGTTGTTCGTCTTCGATGATTGTCTCACCTCTAAAGACTATACACCTCCTTGTATGTTTTGTCATGTTGTTTATGTCAAGCTTCATGTGTGTTTGATTATTCTTATCTATGGATTTTATGGTATAATCTCGTGATTCGTTTATGATAATTTGATGATATTAGGCTAAAGGTTGGACTCGTGATGTTTATTCAAGTGTTTATAAGCTTTTGTGACCACAATATGCATCATTTTTAGATGTAATTTTTGATATACTTAATTGTTTTTATAGTTTTTTTAATTAGACTGCAGTTAAATTACTGTAAATAAGCAATGTGCTAGTGTAATTTAATGTAATGTAATCTTCTGTAATTTTATGTAATGTAATCTTCTGCTATGTAATGCAATGTGATCTCCTTTTATGTTTATTGTTTTTTAGTTTTTTTATGCTCATTTATCTAGCATTATTTACAATGTAAAATGTAATGTATGTAATATAATGTAATGTAATGCAATGTTAGTGTGATGTAAGGTAATTTAATGTTTGATGTTAATTAATGTTATATATTGTTAATTAAATGTGATATTAATTTTATGTAACTAAATGACTATATATAATGGTTGATGTTATACCTAATATTTTTTTAGGGAAAATTACCAAATGACCAATTGACCAAATCGAATTACTAAAATAACTGGTCAAGTTGTGGGTGTTTGTTTCTGTCTGTTGCTATGTTACACGTCTGCTGTGGACAGATGAATGTCTGTTGTTTACCTGTTGTGTCCGCTGTGGACTATTGTATGTTTACTGTTTGTTACTTACACGTCCGTTGTGGACCTGTTTGTGTCTGATTCCACTCGTCTTCTGTAGGTGTGTTTACATGTCGCTGTGTGGGTGTTTGTTTCTGTCTATTGCTAAATTACACGTCCGCTGTGGACAGATGAATGTCTGCTGTGGACAGATGAATGTCCGCTGTGGACAGATGAATATTCGCTGTGGACAGATGAATGTCCGTTGTGGACCTGTTGTGTCTGCTAAAGGTTGGACTCGTGATGTTTATTCAAGTGTTTATAAGCTTTTGTGACCACAATATGTCATCATTTTTAGATGTAATTTTTGATGTAACTAATTGTTTTTATAGTTTTTTTAATTAGACTGCAGTTACATTAGTGTAGATAAGCAATGTGCTAGTGTAATTTAATGTAATGTAATCTTCTGTAACTTTATGTAATGTAATCTTCTGCTATGTAATGCAATGTGATCTCCTTTTATGCTCATTATTTTTAATTTTTTTATGCTCATTTATCTAGCATTATTTACAATGTAAAATGTAATGTATGTAATATATATAATATAATGTAATGTAATGCAATGTTAGTGTGACGGACCCTTTGCTTTTTTATTTTTTTTTTAAATACACAATATACACGTGGGCGAGATAAGGACACGTGGGCGATGGATATTTAATCCACGTGGACGAGGTATCATGAATTTTCCTCGCCGGTGGCGAGGGGTCAAAGTCAAAAGTCTATTTTCGTATTTTAAATGGTCAATGATTATTTTCGTATTTTGAGTTGGTCAATTAGGCATTTTAGTAATTTTCCCTTATATAATGGTTGCACTGGTGTAATTTAATGTATTGTACGTCAATATAGTAATGTAAGTAAATGTAATCACCTGAAATACTAAAATAGTAAAATTATTATAACATTTTCCCTTCATATTTTTGTAATTACTTTGTTTATAGTCAACCATCATGAATTGTGTTGAGTAAGTGATGATTTGATGGTTGCTTTTTAAGTAAAAAGTAGAAAGCATTAAATGAGATGGTAACTTTACCAATATACCCCTCATTGCTTATTAACTAAAGGTGTCAAGTAATAAAGTATTCTAAAAAATTTTTGTCTACTAGATTGTAATATTTGAATGAAATCAATAGCTCAAATTTAATTAAAGGGTTCTCACAAATAGAGTGGGTTCTCATTTGAACCTTACCCTATATATATATATATATATATATATATATATATATATATATATATATATATATATATATATATATATATATATATATATATATATATATATATATATATATATCATAATACAAATTCAATGTCACCAAGCTAACAACTGATCTCATATAAACAATTCGTCACAATCATCGACCCAAATCAATCTAGCAATAGTAGTTTAGAAACGATCCCACACCATCTTAGATGAAGCGAGCGACACCATCATCGACCCGACATCATACCCATATTAGTATCATAACGCAGATTAAATAGTTATCGAGCCATCAACAAAAATTTAAAGACATCCTCAAAAGAAATCTAGGTTTTGCACCCAAAAAAATTAGGATTTATAGTTAGAAACATCAACTTATACATTCAAGAACATCTCAAATGAACCAAGGCCCACCATCGTCGACCCAACAAAAAAACTATCACCAACAGAACCCTAAAAAGGTAGATCAGCAGAGCTTCTCGCGGAGATGTATCACTTCTTATATGAGTACAATCTCATTGTCATCGACTAGGAAAGAACCGAAAACCCCCAAAAGGTTTAAAGACGGAAATAGAGAACAACAAAGGTAATTAAAGGAAAACATAGAAGAAGCCATTGCACAAATAAGACGGTTGTAGGGCTGACACCACCAAGGCAGGCCAGCGACACGACTGCCGACAACGGTAACTAAAGGAAAACATAGAAGAAACCATTGCACAAATTAGGAACTATATTCAGAAACATCAACTTATACATTCAAGAACATCTCAGATGAACCAAGGCTCACCATCATTGACCCAACAGAAAAAAAATTTACCGACCAAACATAAAAATAAAATAGAGCCATTAGCTTGAAAGAGAGAACCCTAAAAAGGCAGATCAACAGGGCTTCTCGCGAAGATGTATCCACTTCTTATATGAGTACGATCTCATTGTCATCGACTGGGAAAGAACCGAAAACCCTAAGAGGTTCAAAGACGAAAATAGAGAACAACAAATGTAATTAAAGGAAAACATAAAAGAAGCCATTGCACAGATAAGACGGTTGTAGGGCCGACACCACCAAGGCAGGTCAGGCGACACGACTGCCGGCAGCGTTGGTGCTCGTCCCCCTCCCTCTCGCACCTTTTGTTTCTATCTCTATCTTCTCTCTCTTGCAAAGATGATGTGACAACATAGATAAAAAGTAATAGAGATCTTCGAAGGAAAATAAAGATGCCGGTAAGATGAAAATGGTCGCGTGCAGTGGCGGGTTCATTTCTCAATTTAAATGGTAAGCAAATGTGGCAAAAACAGAAAAATTAAAAACTGTGATGATCAAAATTAGAAGGCCACAAAGTTCACTACTTCTTATTGTTATAAAATCATATAGATATAATACCTACCAGAAAAACATGTAGTTTTAACCACGTGTAATTATTATATTATATAATAGCTAGAACTTTTGCCAGATAAAAACACGCAACTTTAGAATGCATAATTATTACGTTATATAATAGCTAAATGTTGATTTTACTTTTATAAAGCGCGCACTTTTTTTATAGTGTACAACTAATGGATTAATAAAAAAAGAACTTGGAAAAATTCTTTTACTAGTACATAACTGTTTTAAAACAAATCAAATATTACACATTATTTTAGAATATATAAAGTATGTTTTATAGTTTTTAATTAGAATTATAAGAGATCACATGTGACAGTGTAAAGCTGGTGTGGTTGTGGTCAACAAATGAGTGTTTGTGTTTCTTTCTCCGGCATTACAATTGGAATAATAAAACTTTATACTTTTTATAGGAATCTAATCACCAAATCATTTGCTTTTACGGGAAGACATAAACATAATCATTCAAAAGTACCAAGAAACAAACTTTTTTCTGTTATTTAAATTAATATTTCTTTTGACATTTATTGTGTTATGACTTAAGAGGAGGTATATGCACATGTCATTTTTATTATATCCGTAATAGTTTTAAAATAACATTGTTAAGAGATATAATCAATATATCATAAACATGCGACCAAAAATACTAACACCTTATCAAATGCTAATCATCTTCTTTCCTTCTTGCATCTTTAGATGTCTTATCTTTTCTTTTATATATTTTCACGCATTGTAATATCTAATTTCGTATTTTGAAATGACATGAGAGATGGTCTACCAGTTGTCTATTTGGTAGAAAGGGTTACCCACGCGCGCCAATGAACCTAACGAGGCAGTGCCAACTACCATTAACTAGGTGAACGAGTAATAAGCACTCAATTGTTTTCTATGTCAAATGGGTTACCACGCACATAGCCATCTTTAATGTTTGGCTCACAAGTCACAAAAATTTATCGTGCCAAAATTGAAATACATCCTTGTTGGCTTCAATCATCGGCTTCTCACTTCAAACAACACTTTAAGTTTTCCATTCTCCTCTCTTCTTCATAACCCAAGAAAGAATCGAAGAATTAGATTATCTTTAAACCCTAGTTTTATACTTCACAACATTCCCGCTTAGCCCCCCACTGATCCCTTGACTTCAATCAATGTTAAACAACCTCACACTCAGTTTATTGCAATAAATATTAATATACATATAATGATAATATATTCAATATTTTAGTAAGCCTGTATTAATTATTTTACACACAAAAAATTAAAGATAAAAATTCAAAATGCTTTTTAGGTCAATTATTTGTTTCGCTTGTTTCATATAGTTATAAAGGTTGGTTTTAGGTTTACTTATTTCCTAAAATTTATTTGGTTTGAGCTCATTCACGAGTGGGTTTCTTTGACAAGCGTAAAGACGATAATGGCCAACATTAAGGTTGCATTGACTATATGATCATTAGTCTTGATCTTAAATGTTAGAATTTCTAAATCAATAAAGGCTTCAACTTGTAATATCCTCCTCTAATATTTACATATGATAAATGATAAATGTTTGTGTAAAATTATTTATGATTTTCCCTCCATAATCAAGTGGTAATCAACCTTAGTTTTGTATCTCACTTACAAATGTTTTGAACCTGTTACTTAAACAACTTCATACCCACAATATATGAACTTTCACCTTCCTAATTTCCAAAATATAAATATTTAAACAAAAATAAATAGTATTGTACTTTCAAATGATTATGTCTTTTCTCATACGTAAATTACTTTTATGATTGGATTCGATGTATAGAATAGAATATAGATTAAAGAACAAAACTTTAAATTCTAAATGCTAATGCCGGAAAAAGAAACAACCATTAGGTGTATACAAAAGGTCTTTGACCACTCCCACACAAGCTTCCACTATCAATGGCCACTATACAAGTACGAGTGGTGCATGAACTTTTTAAAAGGAAATTTAAATAACATAAAAATCGTAAATTTAGCAACTTTTTCCTTTTTTTTCATTTATTATTGTAAAATGACGATGGTCGAGCCCATAAACATTCTTGACCGAAAATATAAAACTAGAACACAAATAGACATAAATTTATTAATTAAAATATAACTGTTCATGTACATTTGTATTTTTGGTTGTGAAATTATAATTTTTTGAGAGAATTTCATATATATCTCTCCAAACATCTTAAATATCATATATATCCAATCAGACTTTAAAATATCAGATATATCATTTTAAAATAATTAAAATATCAAATTTACCCATTTTTATTTTTTGTTAATAAAAAATATAACATAACCATTTTACCCCTCTTTCTCAAAAGTTCTATGATTGTATATTTAAAGGTATGAAAACATACATTTTCAGAATTCTCGCAAACATTAAAGTCATTTGTAATAAAATTATTTTGTTAATTACATTTTTAGTTGTTAACACTTACAATCAACAAATATATATTGTATCCGTCATTTCTTTTTATGTGCTTCTCTTTACATCACAAATTAATCGAACTATTTGATGTTATTTTCATTTTTCTTTTCAATTTTTCACATAGCATGGTATTTTTTGAAGTCTAACATAGGATTGCTTACAGGTGATCCATCTCTCCTATTGCTTTTTATGAAATACTCTATAATTTAATTCTTAGTTCACCCGATATGAGATCGATAGCAATCAATTCAACAAGCACGTCTAAACAACAAAATCAATTGCAATGAAACGAAAAAGAAACAAACGAATCATAAGTGGTAGAACTTGATCACAATCAAGAGAAACACGTTTAAACAATTTATCGCACCTGAAATAGGGAGAGATTGATTGGATATATATGCTATTTAAAATGTTTAGAGGGATATATATGAAATTCTTTCTAATTTTTAATTATCTATATGAAACAAATATGAAAATGAAAATAAAAAATTCGTGTTAGACAATTCATGTCAATCCGTAACCATTAGTTTTTTTTCTCCCCACTTCTTTCTGGGGGAAATCCATGAGACATGATTTTTCCTCGCTTTATTTCACTACCCTTGGGAACACAACATAAATGTAAATAGTTTTGGGAGGATTACTCATTTTCGTCATGTAAACTAAATTATCATCTTTTCAACAAAATTAAATATAAACACTTCTCGTTATTAAAAAATATTGAACTAATATGGGTGAAAGTAAGTGATGTATTTTAGCATGGAAAATGGAAGGAAATTTACTTGTTCTAAAACAAATATTTTGTTTGTTATTTTCGTAAGAAATGATAGAATACCGTTTATACATAATATAAAAATATTAAAACAAAATGTAAACACAGGACAAAAATTATAAACTACCGGACCAAAACTTAAAATGACTTATACTATTAACCTTCACCCTTGCGTCCGAGATGACACCAATTTATGTGTTTAACCTTTTGCAAAAGAATTATATAGAGTATGTGTTTGCTTACGAAGAAGAGACCGTATTTTCTTGCTTTGGTAGCATGAAACAATATGAAGAGGGTTCTTATCTCTTTTTACTGAACATCTAGTCAATTTTTGAGTTACTCGTATATCTTCCTAGTAAAAGTAGTCAACAAAGTTCACTTTTATAGCTAACAATTAAAAGAAAATGGTCAATGGTTGTTTTTGTTATAATTGAATGTTTTTGATGTGCAATTAAACTACCTAATAAGAGTCAAAGAAACCAACGGTTCCTTTAGTGGCAGCTCTTCAACAATAACTTAGTCAATGCAAAACACAACTGGTTAGCTCAAAACACAACTGGGATGGCACTACTCATCCTGGTGAGCATGACATTCAGTTACCGGCAGTTGTTGTTGGAAATTTACAAGTTGTAAATGTGCAAGTTGACATGTTTACTTCTAGTCCCACATTGGTGGGGGGAAACAACTTTGAGTGGTTTATAATGGTTTTTTTTTATAAGTCACCAAAGTGGTAGTTGGGCTAAAAGAAAGGCTAAGCACGCCAAGATGAAGACATGAGATCGCGAATGGGTGCATTTAAGGCGCACTATGCATTTTTTAGCTAAGGCCCGGTTCAGAGGCTTGCGGATAGAATCGAAAAACCAACTACGAGATAAATGCGGTGGATAGAGTCGATCAATAAGCAATTCGGGTTATCTGCGTAACCGAATTCGAGAAGTGGTAGTTGGGCTAAAAGAAAGGCTAAGCGTGCCAAGACGGAGACATGAGATCGCGAATGGGTGCATTTAAGGCGCACTATGCATTTTTTTAGCTAAGGCCCGGTTCAGAGGCTTGCGGATAGAATCGAAAAACCAACTACGAGATAAATGCGGTGGATAGAGTCGATCAATAAGCAATTCGGGTTATCTACGTAACCGAATTCGAGAAGTGGTAGTTGGGCTAAAAGAAAGGCTAAGCGCGCCAAGACGAAGACATGAGATCGCGAATGGGTGCATTTGAGGCGCACTATGCATTTTTTTAGCTAAGGCCCGGTTCAGAGGCTTGCGGATAGAATCGAAAAACCAACTACGAGATAAATGCGGTGGATAGAGTCGATCAATAAGCAATTCGGGTTATCTGCGTAACCGAATTCGAGAAGTGGTAGTTGGGCTAAAAGAAAGCTAAGCGCGCCAAGACGAAGACATGAGATCGCGAATGGGTGCATTTGAGGCGCACTATGCATTTTTTTAGCTAAGGCCCGGTTCAGAGGCTTGCGGATAGAATCGAAAAACCAACTACGAGATAAATGCGGTGGATAGAGTCGATCAATAAGCAATTCGGGTTATCTGCGTAACCGAATTCGAGAATTGGTCGTAGTTCGTTACAGTTTAAGTCTATAAATATGGAGCTCCTGGTTCGAGTTTAAGTATCCTAAAATCTACAGTTTTTCTTTGCTACACGTTTCTTTACATCTGTTTCCTCACACGCTTCACATTGATCCGGTTCCATTGCTGTTGGAACACCGGATTCATTGTGTGTCTTTTAATTCGTCCGATAACGGGACACTCTCCTTCTACCTTTCTTATAATCAGTTTCGGTCATGAAGAATCAAACTGATTCGGCCAATAACTTAGTAATAATTAATTGATTTCTATTTGGTCTGATCTGTTTTCAACAGTTGTTGTCGAGTATGGAAAAGAATACGAACCGGAGCAAAACCCGGTTGCCTGAGCCCAATATTTTTGGTCCAGCAT
Organism: Flaveria sonorensis; assembly: GCA_025506505.1. Taxonomy (NCBI): domain Eukaryota; kingdom Viridiplantae; phylum Streptophyta; class Magnoliopsida; order Asterales; family Asteraceae; genus Flaveria; species Flaveria sonorensis. The sequence continues at coordinate 55,264,692 of CM046435.1, forward strand.
TTGTGTCCACATATCACATACATACAAAAGGTTTAGATGTGAAAGCCATTTGAACCTAATTTGCACCCTACGTGTGTGTAGTTGAGTAAACCAAAGGAAATAAGCTTGCCATACATCTTAGCTCCTCATTTGTAAACCCCTTACAGGTTTGTTCAGCTACATATATGAGACAATTTAACTCGCTTTCTCTTTTCAAGTTACATATCAACTTACACTACTCTTAGCATTGATACTCGTCCACCTTAGCTCATTTGAAACACATCTTAACTCATTGTAATGCTCTCATTATGAAGAATTAAAAGCCATAAATTACTAATTATATATTTCACATATAAGAATGATTATCTTTTTGTAATGTTGGTGAAAATCATTTTTCAACTAATTCCAAACAATTTCCTGCATGAATGGAGATCGATCGAAAACACATGAAAGTCCTTAAGAAATCCTGACAATTAGATCATACCAGAATAGGTAGGTGTCCTCTTAAAATTAAACACTCATTGTGAGTTCAAATCGATTTTGGGTCTTTCTTTTCGGGTTAGAGACCAATTTGATTTAGAAGTTACTTATCAGGTTAAGTTATGAATTTGTGAGCTTGAAATTGTTGGGTTTGAAGGCTTGGGCTTAGGCTCAAGTTTGCCCCAAGAAAAATAAGGGCTCTGGCACATGTTCGTTTTCTTGTTAATTAAGTAATTAATCATAGTTTTTTTATCTATATATATATCTTGCTATGTAATTATAATCATTGAGTAACTAATAAAGGTAAACTCTAGTTGCAGCCAGTGGACATAAGATTCACATCGAATCTGAACCACGTAAAATTCCCTTGTTTCTTTTCTTTCTGTTTTATGTTGCTCATTTGTGCCTTATGTATTGGTTTTGCTACGCCACTTAATACTAACACAAGAACTAAGTTGATGAGTTGTAAACTGAACCAAGCCAAACAGATGCAAGTATCTGAATTCAAAATTTTTATATAAAATAATGTTCTGTTTATATCAACCCAAATCGAGTTATGAATGTACTTGTTTCGTATTAAGTGGGTTCGTTCGGAACAACCAGATTCAAATCGGTTTTCTAACTCTAACTTGAAAATCCTAATGCGAGGAAACCGATTCAAATAAGAAAAACTGATTCGATGAACACTTACAAGAAATCCCAACCTAATGTATATATTCAATGGTGATGTACTTTATATAAAGTCTAGGAGAGAATCAACAGTAAGTAAAAGCATCCCAATCTCCTCAACAAAACTACCATTGAATCATATATGAGACTAGCAGCTTTCTTAACACCAATATTATTTTGGAACCTAATGTTTCACTGAGTTTACTAAAGCCAAAATTATGTATGATCTCACAACACTACATTGTGATGCATCTACTTATTGAGAAAGAAAAAATGACCAAACCTGTCCCCATCAACCATCCAAATTGAAGCCTTTGACCATCTGAATTGGCAAAGCTTTTCTTGAACCCTCTTCCTGCTGCTGCTGCTGTTGTCGATGCAGATGCTTCTATAGTCGGGGCTGGTGCAGGACTGCGATCTAATGAGCTACAGTCTCCAAATGTCATCTTTGGCTGTAGATAAATAAATTCAAGAATATAAATTGGTTATATGATTTCTTTCTTTGTTATCTCGGTTTTGTAATGATGATACATATGAGAATGAAAGCATACCCTGCATGAGTCGATGTTGTTGCAACCGCAAACCAGCTGCCCACTAGAAATATCAACAGCAGCAGGGGGGCCTTCACCATCACTTCTCTAAGAATTTACATGACACATGTGAGTGAGTTTAGTTTTTCCAGCGTTCAATGAAGGTTTTTATTATTGAAGACTACGGGAAGTACCTTGTAAAAGTCAACGGCAATGAAATTAGGCCATCTTTTACCAGCAGCATCATAGCAAGTGTTCATCATGGTTATCAATGGAGCAGAATTGTATTTGCAAGCTTCAGTTAAATCTGGGTGTCGGGGAAGTGGTTCAGCAGAACCAGCGATCTTGATTTAGTGTTCATAGCAGCTGACTCAGCACGGTTGGGGCAAGTCCCGTTTAACATTCCATCAGATCCATCTGCAGTTTTCAGAGTTCATTAAGAGACATCCAGCCTTTCTATTGAAAGATTTTGACTAAAGTTCGAGAGTAAGACTCACATTGATTCTCAACAAGTATCTCCATACATATGCAATACCTTCAGAAGCTTCTTTAGAAGATTTAGTAGTGAATACAACCAACCTCTGATTGTCCTCAATCATGGAGTCAACTGTGGGCCAGTTACTACCGTTGTTTGGCATTCGAGATACTGGAAACCAAAACTTGCCCAGCCCAGCAGCTTTGAAGATCCTGGTTAGACCACTTTGTGTGGTAACATAGTCTTCAATGATTATGGTGATGATTTCTGTAGGATTTGCTTCTAGAAAAGCTTGAACCTCTTTTAGAACATTGATAGCTGGTTGCTGGTGAAATTAAAATAATAGTTTTAGAATTCACAACTTTGTTACATCAGTGCAATCAATAATATCAAACAACCCTCATCTCAGCAGTTATCAAGTATATAAGTACGATACATCACAAATATAAAGATTGAGCCTAGTACAGAAATACTTACGAAAGCTGTGTAGTTAAAGCACCTCCCATGAAAGGAGTGGCATAACCAAATATCATCCTCAAACTCATACATATCCAGCATCAGACCTCTCACGCCATTCTGCAGGATCAGTAAGAAAATCCTTTTAAGGTCTTAAGTTTAACAATACTAAATAATCAGATAATTAATGCATGCATGCACAAAATCAAACTGCTATAGTCATACAAGGGCAAGTATATAAAGATCAAATTATTGAATACAATTTTGTAGAAGTAAATCTAAGCCTACTCCGTGTAATGGTGAGCATTTTGACAAATGGAACTTCAATGTAGATGCAAGAATCTAATGTGAACTGGCTGAGTTCATTCAACCACACAGATAGGAAAGGGATGTGATTGTTTAGTTAACGCAAGCCAATCTGCAAGTGAATTAACTTGAAATTTGCAGAAAGCTAGGCTTTAACAATTTTCTCCTTTTCTAAGTTAAGACGCTGAAAGGTTTATTTAAGCAACCTCTGTGATCCACTAAGCTTGCCTAAATCCCAGCACCTGATGAGCCATACTAAAATTGTGAAAACACAGCTAAGAGGCAGCCTAAGCATGGATTATAAAGTCCTCTCATAAGGGACTTTGCATGGACTAGCTTGGTCAAATTGGTAAGATACCATAGTTCCTCAAGAAATTAAGTAGACAGTTTTTTGTGGACTTGCAAGTCTAAGTCATTAAGAATTTAAGAAACAAACCACAGGCAAGAATTTTATATAACAAAACTGTACTAGTCGAACCCTTTGACCCACTGACATTAAATATATCATCTTAACTTCCAACAAACATGAGGTTTGGGATTCATATTTCAATGGGTTGTATTATAGTCATAAGAGATTGTAGATTTCGACCCCATCATTAACCCTACTGAAAGTTATACAAGCAATATACGTAGGTCCACTTTGAAGATTATCAGTTTTGTAGTGTTCTGCAAGCCTTAAAAGGAAATATTTCCACTATCCAATTCTCCATTGGATTCCATTTGGTTGTTAATTACATGCTAATCTAAAGTCGATCACACCTAAGGATATTCAAGGTCAAATAGATTCTTAGATTCTCCCATTGTAGAAAAAAATTTTGGTAACAGATTTCTGTAGCGGTCATTCAGTCAAAGCATCTGATTGATTCCCAAGGAAATTAATGGCCGTGTCTTCAATTTTAGTTGCTGCTGAAAAATATTGGAAGCTATGCCAGTTCCTAAGCACAATTTTCACAATTTTTGATACACAGCGATTATTAAGTTTCCAATCGAAAGACATTTGATCGGTCAGAAAAGTAATCAATCATGCGTGATGAGAAAGCAATCAACCATACAATGCCAATGCCAATTTGCCGCTAGAAATTTTAACTTTCTGGATACGTGAATGCGAGTGTGTGTGTTAGATAGAGACGAAAAGCATACTTCGAGCTGATTGGTAATAGAATCCTGCTGGTTCATCGGAGCTAGAAGAACAGCACCTGTATCCGACTTATGTCCCATTCTAGCGAACGAATTGTGAGTCATCAACCACGAGTACCGATTAAACGGCAATCCTTTCACCTAAAACGAGTCACAATCAAAATCGATAAACACTTTCACACTCTCGTCCTCACTAACAAATATTAACACACACTATACCTTATGAACAGGATTATGAGGCCGAATGCGAACACACCGAGGAGAAACAGTGACGTTTCCCGTACAAGTTCCACATTGCAATCCAGAGTCACAGCTCTTATCGTTAACGCAAATTTCTCCTTCCTGTAAGGTTCAATTACAAACGAATTCGATTAAATCATCCACAAACAGATCTCCGATGCATGAAACAGGTGAATACAAGCACATTCATGGATCATTAGGTTGCGAACTGACCTTGAGTGCTGAAGAGCATGCGAACAGAAGAGCTGCGGCAGAGAGAGTTGCGAAGAACACATTCAACGAGAGTTTGATCCTCTGCAAACATTCAAGTGCATTTTCAGTTACTTGCAGATGAAAACGATACAAAATACAAGAGAGATGGAGAGTTTTACCGCCATTAATGGTTTTCTGTAAGGAGATGAAGGAGAGAATAGAGAGAGATATGAGAGTGTATGTATCTCTGTAATGAGTTTGTTCGAATGTCTGTTCAGGGGAGAAAGGGCGAGAAGTTCAGTCACGCGCCACGCATAACAACCTCTTCTCTTCCTATTTTCTGTTTTCTTTATTTTTTTTTCTGGAAAATAATAAACTTATTAAAAGGAAAAAATAAAATATGATCAACGGTATCATATTATCATCACTTGCATGAAAAAAAAGTTGTGATGAAAACTATAAATCTCTCGTTATGTTCACTTTATAACTTAACATCTATGAAAAACTATAAAAAAATTAATAACACGTTCTATTCTATTTCCTTCAACTACCTTATGGCAGTATTTTTCAGATTTTGATTCTTTAACTCATTGTACGACAAAATGTATCTTGCCATCAAGATGTTAATTTAATTGCACGACTAAAAGACTGCATTTTATATAAATGAATATCTATAGTGTAATTGTAGGATGTATCTTTAACTTCGAAAAAACCTCTATTTGTACAAAAACTAGTAATTTAGTCCGGGCGTTGTGGTGCGTGTGTCACAAACTAATATCTAGAAGCTGTGAAATGATATAATTTCCAAAGCACACACACAAAAGTTCTTGAGTGTGAAGGAATAAATCAAATGCAACCGTCACAATCACATCTAGTTGTTGCAGAACGTAATCTGCTTGCTAGTAAGATGAAATTCGACATCCCATACTCCTAATCACTACTCAAATCTATTCCATATTTGTTTTTAACACCAGTACTATTGTTATAGTCATATGATTTAAGCCATAGTATTTAGAAAAACTAAAAGTAATGTAAAGCTAGTGTCTTCACGATTTGAGACAAGTAAAAGAGGGTTTAAGATCACATTATAGTTGCGATTTGTTTATAACTATTGTTTTCTCCCGCGCTTCGCGCGCGTGAGTTTGGTTGCTTTCCCGTGTCTTACGTAACGTGACTTTGTTCGTTTTTGGCTCGGCTCATTGGGAACCATAAAGCCGAATACCGATAGCGGTTCCGATAATAATTATATTGCCAGCGTTGATGTTCACTCATAATCGGGAGCATTGAGAAAAAAAGACAACTATGGATTTCGTTATACAAAAAGACAAAATTATTTGAAAAGGAAATAAGTTTGAATTGTAATGGGGTAAAAAAGAAAAAAGAAAACAACTAAAACTATTAAACTTTAGTGGGAAAATTTTAAAAAAAATGAAAGCTTTGTGGTGAAATTAACACAAATACCATTTCTTTAAAAATATTATGAGTGGTCACATAACAAAAACTAAAACTTAGGTAGCCAAACTTAAAAGACCACAAAAACTATTGTAGCATTTAAGTTGGTTTTTAATATATAGAGTAAATTACAAATATTGTCTTTTAAGTATTACTAAAATTACGGATCTTATCCTTAAATTTTGATAATTACACTGGATGTCTTTTATTTAAAAATTGACACACTTTTCGTACTTTTCATTAACTGGAGTAAATATTTCTGTTAAGTTTATGGTGAATGATATTTTTGCCCTTCTCTTTTAAAGGACAAAATATGTAACTTATACTAATCATATTTTTTTTTTATTTTTTTTTATTTACTTACTTTTCTTTTTTCTTTTTTCTCACCACTTTTATTTTACAACTTATCTTAAATATAATAATAAATTAATTTTAATCGTAAAAAAATAATTTCATTTATTGATTTTAATATATTACATTTCTGTTATTTGTTAAATTAGTTAAGTACTTTTCTGTTAGAACAAATAAAATTTAAAGAACACCTAATAGGTTTTCTAAAAATAAAAATTACATAAACTAAAAATATAATTTACATAAACTAATGAAACATAATTGATTAAAACATAAACTAAAACATACATGGGTTTAAATAACACCGATTAATAAAAAATTTAAGAACACATAATAGTTTTTCACTAATATATTATTTTATTTCTTTATGTTTTTATTTACTTTACTTAACTTTTCTTTCTTTCTCTCTCATAAACATTTTTGTTTTATAAACTTATCTTAAATATTATTAATTAATTAATTTAAATATTTTATTAAATTCAAATTTTATTTATAGATTATTAAATTATCTAATATTTTTATTTGTTTACTTTAGTTATTTCACATTAGATAAAAATTAAACTAGTAATCGGTTTGTTACACCGTCGCTTTTTAACCCTTTTGGTATAAAAATTATAACTATATCAAACAATTTGTTTTATTATTATATTAAAAAAAGAGAGAAAAAATGTAAAAGTCAAACCGAAGCCACGACCGACATGTAGAACAACCCACTGACCCATGTTGCCACCCTATTTTCTATTTTCAAAAACTGATTGGGCTAATAATATTTTAACACCGCACAATATATTTTTCTAATTTTTTATTAGCATACTTAAGGCTTGGATTTCTTCCCCGGTTTGTTTGCTTCTTTTATAGAAAAATTTAATACATGATCTTTTTATTTTTTCTAAACATTTTTATATAAATCTTATTAAACATGGATTTTTTCTAATTTTTTATTAGCATATTAAGGCTTGGATTTCTTCCCCGGTTTGTTTGCTTCTTTTATAGAAAAATTTAATACATGATCTTTTATTTTTTCTAAACATTTTTATATAAATCTTATTAAACATGGATTTTTTCTAAAATATATTTTTATTATAAAATAATATTAGCCATTGATAAATGTTTTAAAATAGAGTAGTAAGTTATTATATATTTTAATATAATAAAAACTAATCATAACTCATATTTGGATGATTAAAAATAACTAGTTAATAATATTTAAGATAAGTATTTAAAATAAAAAGTGGTTAAAATTAAAGAAATAATAAAAGTTCAGTTAATAAAATAAGCACCCAAAGAAAAAAAATAAAAGATTCATAAAAACTACACATTTTGTCCTTTTGAGGGTTAGGAGCAAAATGGGCAAAGTTAAATGTTGTTAGTAAAAAGAACAAAAAGAATTACAAATTTTCAAATAAAGAATACTCAGTGTACTTATTAAAGTTTAAGGACAAGATCTGTAATTTTGAGCATACTTAAAGGATAAAATTTATAATTTACTCTAATATATATAATAATTTCTTTTTTAGAGTAAATTATACGGATCGTCCTTGAAGTTTGCTCAAATTTCACATTTTGTCTCTGAGATTTAAAAAAATTACAAGTTTAATCCTATGGTTTGAAAAAAAACGTAACACTTTTCGTCCATGCGTCAAACGGTCGTTAAATAAATCCGTTTAAGTATGAGTAAATTGACTATTTTAACCTTTGTATTAAAAAAACAAAAATAATTTATAACAAAAAATTATCTCCGTCACTACCGGCACTTGATCTCCAGTGCCGTTTTTCTTCTGGAAACTCCTCTAGGGGACGACGTAATCTCAAAGGAGGGAAAGAGGATAGTATGCCGTCGGTTATAGTTAACACCGCTGAGGTGGAGGCGAAGGGTTTGGGGTGCAGCCGGTGAGACTAATTTTGGGCAGGTGTGGAGATTTGTGGCGGCGTTAGAGACGAAGGTGTCTCCGAGTAACGTCATGGTGTCAAGGGGTGTTGATCGGCTTAGTTAATCGGTTTCAGGGTAATCGATTAAGGTTATTTGGGTATTTTAATATGAGTAGATTGACCATTTTACCCTTTGTATTAAAAAACAAAAATTAATTTATACCTAAAAAAATATTTTCGGCACTATCGACACTTGATATCTCCAGCTCCATTTTTCTTCGGAAAACTCCTTTGGGCGGACGATGATGGTCTCGATGGAGGGAAAGAGGATAGTATGTCGTCGGTTATCGTTAATGCTGCTGGAGGTGGAGGCAGAGGGTTTGGGGTGCTGCCCGAGACTTTATTTCAGGCAGGTATGGAAATTTGTGGCGGCGTCGGAGACGATGGTGTCTCTGAGTAACGTCATGGTGTCTAGGAGAGTTGATCGGGTTAGTTAATCGGATTTGGTTAATCGGTTCGGTTATTCGGGTATTTAATGTTGAAAGTCTACCCGAAACTGACCGAAGAACAATCGGTTTAATCAGTTTTAGGTTTCGGGTCGGGTTTCGGGTATTAAACAATAGACTTAATTTAGTAGATAATAGTGTGTTTCATTTGAAATCTTATAAAATTAGTAGACTTAAAATTAGTTTACTTCTTCAAGTTATAAAATGTGCTTAAATATATATTTGTATACAAATAATTAGATCAATTTGAACAATCTAAGCAAGTGTATACATACAATTACTTAATTATAATATGGGTTGATCAGATTTCACTTTAATCAGTTCGGGTTATTCGGATTTTTGAGGTTTGAAATTCTATCTGAAGCCAGACCCGAATAAGAATCAGTTTAATCGGTTTCAGGTTGATCAGTAACGGGTTGTTCGGGTACGGGTGAGATTGGTCGAGCGGGATAATCGGGTATGGATAAAATTAACGGGCCTAATGGTGTCTCTGTCACAGCAAGGGCGGTTCCAATAACCCACGGGCATTGAAGTTCTTGTGTCACTTTCCGGCGCGCCACCTCAATCTTCCAGCAGAAAGGACGACAAAAATTGCTAAGCTTTCAATCGGTGGTGGTGGTGTAGATGGATGTTTCTCCAGCAAAGAAGCACGTGGGGGGGGGGGTCGGTGGTACGGTGGAGATGGGGTGTGTGGTGTCGGTGCCAGTGGGTGTATGGTGGTGGTGGGAGGAGTGGCGATGGTGATGTAGACATGGGTGTATGGTGGTGGTGATAGGGAGATTGGTGGTGGTGGTGGAGATGGGGTGTGTGGTGATGATATTTTCTTGTTCTAAATTAATTTTTGTTTTTAGTACAAAGGGTAAAATGGTCAGTTTGCTCATAAGTAACGGATTTATTAACAGTTGTTAGACCAGGGACGAAACGTGTTATGTTTTTCAAACCTTAGGACTAAACCTGTAATTTTTCAATCCCAGGGACGAAAGGTGAAATTTGAGGCAAATCTCAGGAATCATCCGTGTAACTTACTCTTCTTTTTAATAACTTTTACCATATAATATCATCAAATCTTATACTTATACGAATTTGAACTCGTATTATTTTTAAGAGCAAACATTATACCAATATATCACTAAGTCATGAGTGTGTTTTAGTATAATAATAGTTTATAGACTTAATTACAGGGTGGTCCCTATGGTTAGGTCTGATTTTACTTTTGGTCCCTGAATCTTTGAAATTACAAGTTTGGTCCAATACTTTGCACAAACGTTACAACGATGGTCCATGAAGTGGATGGATGTTAAATTGATGTTAAACTTTTTTAATGACTAAAATACCCTACACTCAATTTCTTTCACCGGTCACCATTTTCAGCCGCCGCCCCCTTCATCGCCAGCGACTTACTTTCCACCACCGATGACTCACCTCTATCCCACCTCACTTTGGTTGAAGGTAGTGTTGGTGGCAGTTGAAGGTTGAAGGTAGTGTTGGTGGTTGAAGGTGGTGGTGGTGGTGACGGTGGTTAAAGGTGGTGGTGGTGGTAACGGTGGTTGAAGGTGGTGTTGGTGGTGAAGATGGCGCTGGTGGATGAAAGTGGTGCCGATGGATGAAGGTGGTGCTGGTGATTGAAGGTGTCGAAGGTTGAGGTTGTGGGTTGTGGTTGAAGTTGGTGCACTGGCGCTAGTGGTGGTGGTTGAAGGTGGTGTTGGTGGTGAGGTGGTGCTGGTGGTTGAAGGTGGTGCTGGTGGTGGTGGTGGTTGAAGGTGGTGGTGGTTTAAGGTGGAGGCTTTGATGGTGGTAGGAGGTAATAGTGGAGATGGTGAAGAAGAAAGGGTGAAGGGGGGGTGAAGGGGGTTGGTGTGGTGGGCAAGGGTATTTTTGTCATTTCACATGCACTTAAAAACAATAATTAACGTCCATTCACTTCAGGAACCATCGTTGTTACGCTTGTGTAAAGTATTGGACCAAACTTGTAATTTCAAAGAGTCATAGATCAAAACTGAAATCAGGCCTAACCATAGGGACCACCCGTGTAATTAAGTCTAGTTTATACAACTTGTGCGTTTGTGACATGTTTAATGCATTTATTATTCCCTTAATGTTTTTTTTGTTATATCAGAAATGGCTTTTCTTTACTTAGTATAATTTTCTCAAAAGTAAACAAATGTATCACATTGAATAAATCATAAATAAGATGTAAACATGAAAGATGTGGGGTTAACAAGGAATGTTGTGCATCAAACATCATTGGTGCATTTTAGATGCATTGGGCGCATATAAATGGAAAACTCTACTGTTAAACATGCTTAGGTAGGAGCAATGCAACAACTAGTGGCCTCTTGATAAGTCTTAACTCGAACAACAAATACATTTTATTAGCTATTTATGAGCAATGCAGACAACAATGGTCAGTATAAGATGATTAGGCACCCCGCTAAAGGACGATGAATCTTCGTGCTTGTATGGAGGACCCTTAAGGCGATTCCCATGTCTTTGATTGAGATGGTAGGGCAAACCTTATGACCATAGAGAAGTCTTACATCGGCCGTAGACATAAGTGATGGTGGTTTTATAATAAGGGCTGCATCAAATATCAACACATTAGAATCGGTTGTAGATAAAAGAAGAACGTTATAGTTTAAGGTGTTTAGATGGAAGCAATTCAATGACAAGTGACCTTCTCTAAAGTCTCCAGTCGAGCTATCAAACAAATCTGTAAGTTTTTTGTAAGGAAAACAAACAATATAGATCAATAGGATGGTTAGATGTCTTAATTACCCTTTAATTAAATCTAAGGTAACCATGATAGGATAAAATACTAATGAAAATCTGGTTCACGTATTTATTTTTATAGGATCGTGGTCTATCAGAAGAATTAAAATTATATATAATTTGAATGCATTTAATTGAATTTGACGTTATCAAATAAATTGAAATATATGTGAATTGCAATTTGTGTTGCGTTTAGTTGACAAAATAACCATGTTTGTTTTGTAATTATGTTTAAGAATATAAAACGTGGTGACGGTGGTGGTTATGGGACTGGTGGAGGTGACAACAGTGACCAAAACGATTGATAATATCATGCCTATTGCCATACGGTGAGGGATGAGAAGATTTCAAATAATTTGCTTGAATTCCTTTACTATTTGGATTGTTTTCGAAATGTAAAATGGTTACCTAAACGGTGAGGATAAACTCGAAAGTCGAACCCGCGCAGCACAATCATGTATGCAATGATGTGACACCATGGGACCAAAGCCACAACCTTGTAGTTTTTTAAAGAGAAATTTACCAGAATAGCCATTTGACCAAACTTGTTTTCAATACTAGCCTTTGACTTTTCAATTTTTCAAATTATTTGACGAATCAGACTATGTCATTTGTTCGAATATCTCCAACCGGCGATATTAATGCATGTGGTATCGCTAGATTTTACTGACCGGCGATACCAATGCATGTGGTATCACCCATGTATCGCTAAAAAAACCCATATATCGCTAATTAGCGATACCACATGGATCCATATCACTGAAAAAGTTAAAAAAGTAAAAAAAATATCTCTATCGTATCTCCAACCGGCGATATGATGTGACATGTGTAGTGCTGGCCACATGTTTACATGTTACTAGCCTCACGTATATCCACGGCGATATTTCAACGATACGTTGTGACCTGTGTATCGCCCCAACTGACACATGGGTAATTATGATTCGTTTCACGTATATTCAGGCGATACACTAGCGATATGATTTGATGGGTGTATCGCTTGAGTACAAAAATATATTTATACAAGTAATAATATACATTTATTAATCATATATAGAAAAGTTTACCATTGGGGTTAAATAACCGTTACGTTGAAGATTCGGATTGATTCTTTGAACGCCTCCATTATTCATAATCCAAGATAACGGTTTTGAAGCGGGTTGAGAAGAATATTGATGTTTATAAATATTAATAGATGGTATTTAAAAATTTAATTAAAAAAATGATTTTTTAATGCGAGCGATACCGGTCAGCTAGCCTATCGCTAGTGTATCGCCGGTCCAAAAAAATTAAAAAAAATCCACGTAGACGATACCACATGGTTTGGTATCACCACGTGACGATACAATGGCCAAAATGATAAATGAATTGGTCAATGACTATTAATGAAAATGAGTTTGATCAAATGGTCAATCTAGTAATTTTCTTTTTTAAATCTTATTAAAAAGAAAAAAAACAAATGAAACATAAATGTTGCATTAAAGAATTTCACATAATGCATTAAAATTATAATAAGTGAAGAGTAATATTTGCTCACAAACCCGGTCTGTCTTTTAAGTTTATATATAATGCCAGGTTATAGAACGTGTATTACACTGGTTGAAAATAAAAGAAAATATATAATTTAAAAATATAAACACATATTTAAATATTATTTGTTTTTAATTCAAATGATGATACAATGAAATAGATTGTATTCAATCTCTATTACGACAAGAAAAAAACACTTTTGAATAGTTAAAATGGTGATCAATGTTGCACACACCACAATTAAATACTGAATGTGCGATTCATTTGGTTGAGCTCCTTCTTTAAACAATTAGTTTTTCTTTAGAGTTTGGAAATTTATGTGTATTCAACGTAATGACTTGTTAAAGAAGATGTGAAAACGCAGTTTTGGGGAAACAATCAAACAACTAAAGGTTGTTCATGCCTAGAAAATAAAATTAAAAAAATTAGTAAAGTTTATTGACAAAATAAGGTAAATATAAATTTATAAGCCAAAAAATATTTGATTATTGCATATAATATAGACTTAATTTGAAATCAATCTACTGCTAGTAACAATAATCCAATGTTGATTTTCTTTTCATTGTGATAATCGAAACCTAATAATAGATATTATAAGTGACTAAGATAAATATTTAAACATAAAACATAAAGTAAACAATGAAATTAATACCTTATGAAAACAAAATAGTAACGGACAACAAAAAAGGATAAAAGAAACAAAAAAAATCGTTGAATGTATAGTAGGTACAGTTATAACAGATGAAAATATCTTACTTGATGTTTGAATAAAGTCGAAAAGAGTAGATAATAATGCAAAAATTAGAATTTGTGAGATGATTAATATAAAATTTAAGGGGTTAAATAACATTTGAAATGATTGATATAATGAATTTAAAATCCCTAGAATTTTGATGGTGATTGAGTTAGTTAATAAACTAAAATCTTAAATATAAATAAGATAACATGATTTACACAAAATTTGTTAAATGAGGTTTAAGTGGAAAAATTTTGTGAAGTGAAACATCATAATGACATATGTCATGTAATCATTTATTAGTATAGATATAAAGATATAATAATAAACAACATCAAAAAATAAAGATTAAAAACTAAAATATGTATGTGTGAAGTGATTCTTTACCATGTTCTTCATATATAAACCAAAAAAATACATATTAATAGGATGTTTTAAGGGAATAGTTTATCTTAAACAGTGTAATCTTCGATCAAATGGATATAACTTCAAATCTTTTAACATGTATATGCTTTTATGAATACTAGTTTTTCACCGGCCTTGCGTTGCGGCGGCAGCATATGCGACGTGATAAAGTATAGATTAACAATCGACCCGACTTGTATTTGGACAAAATTTATGTCGAACCGTAAAATAACTCGAATTTATACCGTTGAACGAAAATGTTTTATACTTGAACCGCCTCTTTTCCAAAAAAAATTATATGGAAACGTAGACCGTATAGAAACGTATATAAAAACATATAGATTACAATTGTCCCGACTCATTTTCGAACTAAATTTACGTTGAAACATGGAGTAACTTGTATTTACCCTCAAATGAAAACATTTTATATTTCGGGCGACTTATTTCTAAATAAACCTACATCAATACGTAGGCGAACGTTTAAAATATAGATAATCTCAAATCGTATATAAAAAGATGAAAGGAAACATTTATATTTGCCCAATTCGTGTCGACACGTACCTAAATAAAAACATAAAAATTAATTTTTGAAGTAAAAATTATACTGGAGTAGACCGGAAACCTTAGAAACTTAAAGGGTCAAAGTTGACCCGTAAGATTTGAATTCGATAAACAAATATAATTTAATAAATAAATATTATTATTATTTTGATTATTTTCATTATATAATTTAATAAAATATTATTATTATATTATTATTATTATAACCGTTCATCTCGTCTACGATTAATATAGGAGTAATTTTTCTATCAATACTATTTAACAATAATTGTTTTATCTAAGATTGCTTATTGATTTATCTAATATCTAATCTAACATATAAATAAACTATTCATTTGAAAACAACTACACCTAACAAATGAATCCAAACGCTATTCATCACCATTGAAGGATTCGAACCCTAAACCTTCACCTCCATTCAACCCCTGCAAACCCCCAATTTCCCTGAAAATCCCCCACCGTTAACCACCAACGGTTGCATGCTCCGTCAACCTCCGACCACCAATGGATCCGATCATCTACGGAGCACTCGAAGAAATATGCTCACAAGGCGTCAACGGACTAACACTCCGTCTTCTCTGGTCTAAAATCCACTCTCATGTGTCCTCCAATGGTCTCCACCTCTGCACTGACGTCAAAAAGGCCTTATGGTCCAACCTTCTCAATGTTCCAAGCCTCCGATTCGAATGCAAAGGGGTGTTGTATGATGCTGCAAACCCTAAGATCCAATCGGTTGAGGATTCTGAGGCTATGGACTTGAAGATTGTCGCGGCGGAGCATCTGCTTAACAGCTTTGTTGGAATTTATGATATTAAAGCTTCCGATGCCGGTGTTTCGCAGCCCCAGCGACGTGTGCTTGAGCGTCTTGCGATTGCAAGGTTTGTGCGTATGAAACTATTAAGTTAAATGCACAGAAAGATGATTATGATATTATGACATTAAACTACCTGGACACTGACGGGTATAAAACTAGTTTTGTTTGGTTTGTGAATTTGTGTGACGGTGTTGCACAGTTAAACTAGGGGGTTTATGATAAGCTATCACTGGGACTACTTTTAAAACTTTATAGTTCCAACAAGCTTTGTTGAGCTTGTGAGAAAGCCAACACAGTGATTGAACTTTACTCTGCATGCTATAAACAAAAATCTGTGTCACACAACTGAAAAATATGTAAATTTAGGATTTGGGAATTATGCATAGGGGTTATTGAACTTGCTGTATGTTGTACTGTTGCAGAACGGATGGAATTACCCAAAATGAACTTGCCAAGGAGTTTGGCATTAAGAACAACAACATATATTATATACTAAGGAATCTTGAAACGCGTGGGTTAATTGTGAGGCAATCAACGATAATAAGGAAGAAGGAGGCTGGCAATGATGAGTATAAATATGGTTCAATAGTGAACACCAATATGCTCCATTTGTACCGTTATGCAAAGCATTTGGGTCACTTACAAAGACTTGAAATTACGAAAGAGGACAAAGCTTTGAATGATAACGACGATGCAGACAGAGAAATTGCTTCGGGAGATGGTGTTTGTGAGGAACGCATTAAAGACTATGTACCTGCTTTTAGAGCTATTTGTGACAGACTAGAAAAAGCTGATGGCAAGGTTACTTTTGACATTTCAGCTGATAGTGTGTTAGTTTGCCTTCATGTGTGTATCAGGTGCTAATTGTTTAATCTTTTTTTCTTTTCACATTTTGAAGGTTCTTGTGGTTTCAGATATTAAAAAGGAATTAGGCTATCGCAAAACACAAGGTCATAGAGCGTGGAGAAACGTAAGCTAGTGTTTCAGTGTAACATATCAAAAAGGAATTCCATTTGCTTTTCAGGTTATCTTCTTTCTCATTGACTTAACTTCATTGCTCAAATGTTCTTAGATCTTGCACAAGCTGAAAGATGTTAGTCTAGTCGAGGAGTTCACTGCTACAGTGAACAATAAGGTAGTCTGACTATAGTGTTTTTTTCTGCATCTATGAATAATTCTATATTTTTCAGTTCTCCCCATCTTATAGTTGTTTTCATATCAGAAAGTTAGCTGCCTACGGCTGCTAAAGAAATTTTCTCCTGAAACTTTTATGCCCAAGAGTCATGGAGGTGCAGATGATGATCTTGTTACAGAACAACAGCTTAAACTGGTAAAAAGAGGCCAGATCACTGACCAGCTTCTTGAGCTTCCTATTGAGCAACAAATTTATGATATGATTGATGCAGAAGGTTCCAAAGGGTTGACTCTTAACGAGGTATGCCATCTTTATTGGCTATAACATCTTGCTATTGGTTTTTGCAAAATCCTTTTCTATTTTCACATTCTGCATTTCTGTCATCCTTTCATTTCCCCTCTTTTTTCCCTTTCCAGAACAAAAGAATTTTATTTGTTCTTACAAAATTTATGGTGGCCTGTTTATTCATTTTGTATCTCCACACCCTCAGTTACTCGTATTTGTATTAAGGATATCCTCTCTCCAACTTGAAACTTTTTGAAGAGGTTTAGTCATAGCCAAAATCTTGTAAGTTAAGCTATGTATGTGTGTGTGTAAATATGTATATTGATAATGAGATTTTTTTGGCAACAATAATTTTTCTATTTTTTGTATATTCATTGATGTAAGCAGGAATATAAAAGGCTTGGCAGGTGTGTGTGTGTATTTATGTTGATAATGAGATTTTTTTTGGCAGCAATAATTCCTAACTTTTTCTATACTCATTGATGTAAGCAGGTATATAAAAGGCTTGGCATTAACAATAAACGCTACTATCCTAGGATTCTCGATATGGTTTCTAGATTCCGGATGCATCTAGATTCAGAAAGCCTTAATAGAGGTGTGGTCTATCGAGTTTGGACTTGTGGGAACTATAATGCTGGAGTTCCTAATACTCCACCTGGTAAATCAAATATACCATGGATGAGAAACTTCCAACACATGCACAACCTGGACAGCTGATGCTGACTTACAATATCCAAGATGCAAATGACCAGACCTCCAACATGGATGCTGAAGCCAGTGACGAACAGAGAATTAATCCCAATTCACCAGCTAATGACACGTGGATTGATTCTAATGATCCACAATCTGTGGCAAATGATACAGTTCCTGATGCAGAACTTCAAATTGTAACTGTAAAGCCCTCATCAGATTCTGTGCCGTTAGAGATATCTTCATCTGGTTCACCTGCACCGCGAAGGCGCCGCTCGTATACAACCTATCCTTGTATTGGTCTAAGTTCAACTAACTCACTAAGGGAGCAGCGGATACTTGAAAAACTACAGGTCAGTATATACACATGTACACATTGTTCGTTGAATATAGAACCAATGCATAATACGGACACGTGGTCATGCAGTTCTTGCATCTCTATATAAAATTGGTTCTATATTGAACACACCCCTATATATATGGAAAGGGATGGGGCATTAACTATAATTCCCAATTTTGAAATGTGAAGGTCCTTTTATTTGGTTCTTAAAATTGGTTCTGTATTGAACACGCCCTTATAAAGTTGGTTATATATTGAACATGTCCCTAATAAAAATGCCCCCATACAAGACTTAACACACACACACACAATATTTCATCGTTACAAATTGTAACTTCAAGTCATGATTTTGTGAGTCCACTTAAAAGGTAAAATCGAAGTTACAAATTTAGTTAATCAACGTCTTATCATGGCTTCTCACATAACACCGAATCCAATATGTATATGTATATATGAGAGTTTTTTGAGAACTACAAAAACTTGAAACAGACAAACAAATCCATGCCCTTAGATCAAAAAATGAATTGACAAGATTGAACTCATTCACTTGTGAATTTTTCTTCTCATGTGAATAGTGTTATGTGTGGAGAACAATTGACATGTGAATATATTCAATCTTGGCTCTTTATTTTGTGATCCAAGGGTCCAACTTCTTTTTTTTAAGTCTTATGCGGTATTCAGGCGACCTGTCCACACACACTCATATATATTCCTATGTGTGTGTGTGTACGTATGTACACTCATACACCCTTGTTCCTATTAGGGCTTGAACCCGGTAACTCTTGGTTAGTGGGCCACAATGGTACCTTTAGGCCAAAGGGTTATTGATTACGTAGGTATATTGATCTTTGGCATCTTAGCTCATCTTGTTGTATGCTTATTCATTTGTTAAAAAAAGTGGCTTGAATCCTTTGCCTATCTCCTATGTATGCACCAGATTTGATGCAAATGTCTAAATAGTCATCTCCAACCAAGAAACCAATTTTGGTGTAATTTTGTTTGTAACCCTATTCATCACACAAAATTTGAAGAACTTTCATTATAACATTTTCAGTTTTGGTTTCTTACTTCATATCCGTAACATCTGTCAAATATTATATACATGTTAACTATTTAACAAAAAAATAAAAAATAGTTCATACAAAATATGTTATTCAAACAATGACAATAAAATAAGATTATAAGAACAATGCTGATATGGAACCTTTTTTTTTCAGTCGTGTATGTATAGTTATTAGAATGCTATGTGATCAAATTTCTTCTGAAATATGTAATTATAGAGTTAAAGGTGACAAAATTAAATTAATTTAAATTTACAAATAATTAATTTAATCTTTTATTATAGTCAATTTAGTTTTTCAACGAATTTTTTTTTTGTAATGTTTTACTTTTGCAGGAAGAAAAGGTCCTTATAAAACCTGAGCTGCATAGGCTGCTGGAGAGTATTGAGAATCTTGAAAAGAAGCAGAGTACGACAATGGACAGAAAGACTCTTGAACGTAGTTTGAACAAGCTTCAAGAAGATGGACACTGCAAATGCATTTCTTTTGCAGTCCCTTCTGTCACCAATATTGGCCGAAAACGTACAGTTGATGTAATTTTACACCCATCTGTATACGAAGCAGAAGACCTGTCAGATCGGGTTCATGATAAACTAAGATTGTTTGAAAAACAAATACGTACCCAATGTTCTTCAAAATATAAGCACGGTAAATGCAACGAAGCAATCCCCATTTTAAATGATGTGGAGAGAATTAATACAAGTTTGAGAATAGATGGTCAATCTGAGACCTATGAAGCAATGAAAAACAATGGTTTTGTATTGGCAAAAATGGTTCGTGCAAAGTTGCTTCATGTGTTTCTATGGGGTTATGTCACTGGGTTACCCGGTTGGGATGAGGCTGTAAAAGATGGATATGAACAGAAGAACCCACATAGTAGTTGTAAGTTGTTTGAAATTGATGTGGCCATTAAGGCTATGCCACTTGAGTTGTTCTTGCAGGTTGCAGGGTCCAGTTTACAGCTCGAGTCTGTGGTTGAGAAATGCAGAAATGGTTTATGCCTTTCTGATCTTCCTGTACACGAGTATAGGTGTCTCATGGATACTCGAGCAACTGGACGTCTTTCATATCTTATTGATATTTTAAGACGTCTCAAGGTATTAATTACTCTGAAATTCAGTTGGGCAAGGTTAAATTGGATTATTACTAGAGATGGAAAAATGGTAGGTTAGGTTGGGCTGGGTAACCAGTCGAAGTGAGTGATTCTGAGAATTTTCAAATATCTGGGTTACCTGAAAGTTGTAGAAGTTTTCAAATTTTCTTCATTGTGCAGAATCTTAATTTTCATCCCTGATTAGTTCTTATATTTTTTTTGGATCTTTTGGCAGTTGATACGATTGATTAGCGATGACATTCCAGTGGGCCCACATACTACTCTTAGACATTCACTAGAATTTAAGCCTTACATTGAGGAACCAGTGGGAGTGGTTTTACCACATACATGCATCAGTTCTTTTGATCTTCGTCCTCATGTCAGACATGATTTTGTTCTTGCAAGCAAGATAAGTGTTGATGAATATTGGAAGACCTTGGAGTATTGTTATGCTGCTTCTGATCCAAAAGCTGCTTTGCATGCGTTCCCTGGATCTACCGTGCATGAGGTCTGGTGATTTTTCATAGGTAGTGTTTGGTATGCAGGAGCGAAAAAGATACTTGTTTGTTATCCACATCGGAATGAAACGAATCATTCCATAAGGAATGAGATTCTTTCCATTATAAGGATTTTCATTCCTTGGAGGAGGATTTTTTTCTTTGCGTCATTCCTTCTTTGCTTGGAATGAAAGTGTAAAAGTAAATCTAATAAAAAAGTTAATAATAGTATTAACGTCTCAAGAAAAGTTTAGTTTTAATTATATTTATAATTTTTCCAAATCAATCGAAAAGTATATGAATTTAGTACAATCTTATTTGAGGTTTTCTTAATCATTTATATGTATGGTATTTTCTGTTTTTATAATTGTATATGTAATATAGTACACACACACACACACACACACACACACACATATATATATATATATATATATATAGGGGAGGGATCCCTTGAAAACCATGTCATAAATGAAAACCGCGAAACCAGGGGTTACGTATGTTAGTACGTGTTACCAAGTGTACAACTATGGGTTATGTATATGTAACTCGTACAAGTTACGTATATGTAAACTTGTTTCGTCATCATTGTCGTTCCTTGGGGTTTAAATTAAAAAATATATAATGACTAAAAAAAAGGTTGAAGTTTACTCAAATACACTTTAAACAATTAAAAAAATAAATAATTTATAAATTATGTGATTGGGTAGCGGTGGTTTTCACGTTTTCTAATATAAACATGGTTTTTGTTTGATCCCTCTCCTGTGTATATATAGGTATATATATATGTTGGTGAATTAAGTATTTATTCATTAGAATATAAGAATAAAAGAAATATATTTTCTTTTTTGTATGTCATGTTTAATAATAAGTAAAATTGGAAAATGGAAAAAAGCAAAATACCAAAGGATATATTTAATGACTCTTCTCCTCCCCTATGCTAACCAAACATGATAATGGAACGCAATGGATCATTCCATTCCGCCTTCGCTCATTCTTACCTATTCCATTATGCCGTTCCATCCAACCAAACACACCCTTATTGTCTATATTGTTTGATTTCCAGTCTTTCGTATTTATATGTTTTGATGATCTACTGATGCAATCATCATCATTTGCTACATTTTCATTATATAGTTAATTTTTCATTTGTATATTCTGAACTCTGAAGCTTGGATTCAACAGGTATTTATTTCTCGTTCATGGGCCTCAGTCCGAGTTATGACACTTCATCAGCGGGCTGAGCTATTTAAACTTGTGGCCAATGAAGACCTAGATAAAAAGATAACATACAAAAAGTGTGAGAAGATCGCAAAGAATCTTAACTTGACCTTAGAGCAGGTTTGTTTTCTCTCGGCATATAGTAAAAGTAAAAGTAGGACCTGATTTGTGATATGAGCTTTGTTAATATCATAAGGTGGCAATTTTGACCTGTATTTTTTTTTTCAATTATTTGGTTGATTCAGGGTATGTCTCAGTGCTAACAGGGTAAATTAAAAAGAAGAGATTAAAAGCAAATTGGTCAAATGGTTCAAAAGTTGCATACTGTATATCTTTTATGTATAAAACCTCTTAAGCCATTTAACTCATAAAGTTAGATTATAATTTAACTATAGTAGTTTTAATAATCATCTTTTCTCTAGTTATTCGTAAAAAGTTCAAAACTTTGGACATAAAGTTTTTTTCAGTTAACCCAACCAATCCAGCATGTTGAGTGGTTAACCAGCTGTCTGGTTTCTGGTGAGAACTTGATCAAACTGTTCTGGCCGAACAGCTTTGTAACAACAATGGCGGTGGATCTGCTGTAGGTGATTGAAACACAACAACAAACTGTTTCTGTTGCACCTGTTCTGATCAGCAATTGTTACCTGATGGAGTAGTGATGGACTGCTGATTGTTTTCGCAAATTTGGAGCAAAACATACACAAAACAGAAAATAGAAGAAGCAGAAAGTTACAGGAGGCACGTGATTTACTTGGTTCGGTCAATGTGACCTATGTCCATGGCTGCATTGGCAAGTCTATGTTGTTTCTTTAAGGTGATAATCAATTACAATTACTAGTGTCCTATATGTAGGGAGAGAATTAGGGTTAAAATCCCTTAATTATGGCTGCTACACTTAAGCTACAAGAAGGATGACAGGCTGTCAAGTTGCTGTAAATTAGTTGTGAAATTGTAATCTGCCAAAAAACAAAAGAAAAACTCAACCTGCCAAAATTAAGTAAAAGTCTTAGGGCCAGCTCCTGTTGAAGTTGGCAAGACTCCACACTTCCTACCAATCTCCCATTTGGCACTTCAAATGCTCTCTGTCTTGTAAATCAGTAATCTTCATCTATCTTATTAGTGCAACGCCTTCTCTTCAGTTATTCTTGAAGACTAGTTCTACACACAACTTATCTAGTGTTGCGAATTTGGCGAGCATGTCTGCTAGATTCTTTGAACCAGCAATACTTTCTAGACTTTCCAGTTGCAGAGTTTCGTCACTGATCAACCCTCCGATGAAGTGAAATCGATGTGTTGTTTTCCCATGAAATACTAGAACTAGATTCTCTGCTAGATGAATGGCACTTTCATTGTCACAATGTCCATCTGTTTGCTTCTTGTCTAGTTCTTCAAGAAAATTTCTCAACCAAGTAAGCTTTTGTTAGGCTTCAGCAACTGCCATGTATTTTTTAAACTGGACATCCAACTAATAGTCGTACCCTCCAACCGTAAAGACGTATCATGTGGTACTTTTGAATGTTTTGGTCCGCACCTGTATAGCCTATGAGAACATCTTTCCTCTTGAAACACAATGCTTTCTTTGAAGTACCTTTAAAGTATTTAAATAGCCATATAATTTCCTTCCAATGTTCTTTACCTGGATTGGACATAAACTAACTAACAACTCCCACTACATGTGTTGTATATATCTCGTGTTTACCATAGCATACATAAGGCTACCGATTGCTGATGCATAAAGAGCTTCAAGTATATCTGCTTTGTCTTCATCCATATGTGGTGATTGATTTTTGAAAAGCCTAAAGTGACTCTCTAATGGCGTGCTTCAAATATTTGCATTATTAAGACTAAGCCTCTCTAACACTTTCGTGATGTATTTTTCTTGGGATAGTGTATTAGGACCATCTTTCTTGTTTTTGATGACACTCATCCTGAGTATCCGTTTTTCAACACTTTAGTCTTTCATCTCAAACTATCCAGACATATGTTTCTTCAACTTGATTTTTTTATGTTTGAACTTTCAATTAACATATCATTTACATAGAGAAAAAGAATGATATAATAATTTTATTCTTTTAAGACAGCAACAGGGATCCATCTCACATCTCTTATACCTGTTTCTACCTATGAAGTTATCAAACTTCAAATACCGTGGAGCTTGTTTCAAACTATACAAGCTCTTCTTTAATTTGCAAACCATATTTCCCTTCCCGACTATCTGGACACTTTTGACTGTGTCATATAAACGTGTTCATCAAGATCACAGTGTAGGAATGCTGTCTTGACATCTAGCTGCTCTAGATATAAGTCTCCGGTAACTACAATACTTAGAACCAATTTGATAGTAGTCATCTTCACAAGGGAGATGATTTCATTGTAGTTGATCCCTTGTTTTTTGTTGAAACCCCTAACCACTGACCGAGCTTTTTACCATTTGATGCTTGGTTTTAAAATGCGCGCATTATGCGATCATAGTCGCATAATGCGTGATGCGCTGCTGTGAGCGCATCACAACATCTGACGCGTTGCGTTTCCATGATGCGTTGATGCGCCAATGCGCAAGATGCGCCTTGATACGTGCGTTATGCACTATTACGTTTTTCTTCAATTTTGAACATGGGTTGAATCATTTCAACATGAGTATGGGTCTAACCTCTCAACATTAAGGTGTTTTATTTCATATTTGTGTTCATGCTATATATTTACATGTGTTTAATTGTTGTTTCAATAGTCTGTGCATAGTTTAATAGTCTTGAATTTGGGTTTTTATGTTAAAGTATGTTGTTAATAAGTAGTTTTTATGCTGAAGTATTAATAATACAAAAAAATGTTTTGTATAACTAATTTTTGGTATTTTTTAATAACTAACGCATCGCATATATGATGTATGCGCATCTTTCATCGGGATTTGGGACCAAAATGCATCTGAGCACATCACGCAATTTAAAACCAAGGTTTGATTCCATTATGTTCATCCTTGATTCTGAAGTGTGAATACCCATTTGTTATGTAGAGATTTCTTCCCTGTTGGAAGCTTTGTTTAGAACCCAAGTCTTGTTCTTCTCAAAAGAACCCTTATTTTCCATTGCTTGCTCTAATTGGAGCGAGTCTTTTACACTGATGCTACAAAGTAAATGCTGTCCACATTTTTGTAAATAATATAGTTTTTATTACTCAATTGATAATTAACAGATGAAGAACATCCTTTTGGTGGTTAGGTGGGTCTAGTGGATCTCCTAACCCATTGTGTAGGAGGTGGAATCAGAGCGTTTGGAACTGGTTAGATATTAGTTGAGGAAGTTGATTGTTCTTCCTCTGAACTTTCATTGTTGGTTGACTCGTCAACCTCAACCTCTGAGTTCCCACTATTAGTTTGTCACATGATATCCTTGTTTCTTTAACTTCTTCTTCTAACACAACCTACTTTTTTTTCCTTTCGTAACTTTTGAATCCGTTGCAAGTCGGTCTTTGTAGATATCTGTTTCATTGACTATGACATCCCATGTGATCACTTCTCTGTTATCAAAATCCCATAAGTTTGAATGTTATGAAAATCCCATAAGTTTGAATCCCATGCTTTATGACCATAACCATTGAATGTGCACTTCTTTGGCTTCAGGTTTAACTTGTCTCTGTCAACATCTTTAACACGAATATAAGCATTACAACCAAATACTTTCAGGTGTGTTAGATTTACCTCTCGACCTTGTCATTCTTTTTC
Source organism: Flaveria sonorensis (assembly GCA_025506505.1). Classification (NCBI taxonomy): domain Eukaryota; kingdom Viridiplantae; phylum Streptophyta; class Magnoliopsida; order Asterales; family Asteraceae; genus Flaveria; species Flaveria sonorensis. The sequence continues at coordinate 55,290,189 of CM046435.1, forward strand.
AGGAATTTTGAGACCAATAGAATTGAAGGACCATGATTGATTAAGTAAGTTGTAGTGTTAACTGCATCCGCCAAGAACATATTTGGAAGCCCCGCATGAAGTCTCATGTTCTTTGCTCTTTCATTCAGAGTTCTATTCATCCTCTCTGCAACTCCATTCTGCTTAGGAGTCTTTGGAACCATCTTCAACATCTTGATTTCATGCTCAACACAATAATTAATGAGTGCTGTTCTACTCTCCACCATTGTTAGACTTCAAGCACTTTGCTTCAGATTAGTTTCAACAACAATTTTTCATTTTTTAAAAGTAAGAAAAACATCAGATTTATTTTTAATGAAATAAACCCATACCTTTCAGATTGAGTCATTAGAATGAAGTGTTTGTATAAATAAACATCAGTATGAACAAGCTCTAGCCTACCAATACACACAACTTGCAGAACCATTTCTTACTTTCTTTAGGCTAGGAAACTTACCTTTGGCAGCTTGCATCGTCATACCCTTTTCACTTATATGGCCAAGCCTTTGGTGCCATAGAGTGGACGGATTCGGACCATTTGTCACTCAATTGACTCCATGTGTTGGTATTTCAACCATATATAACGTACCTTTATGTCTTACCACAAGCAATGAGCCAATGATGAGATTTCCTTTGACCACTTTCCACTATCCACCCCTAACATGATATCGTAGCCTTTGTCATCCAAATTTCCATATGAAATTAACATTCTTCTTAGACTTGGAATAGTTTAGACATATTTCAAAAGTCCAAAGTGGTTCCTGGGAAGGTCTTCAAGTCAATATCTCCCGTACCAACAATATCAATAGCCTAATCATCAACTAAACGAACCTTACAAAAGTTACATGTTTTTTAGATTCTTTCATCATCTCAGTGCAAGAGGTAGCATTAAATGACGCTCGAATTCTCCATGCATCAAATCAGAGCATCATCTGCTGCAACATTAACCTCCTTTTTTATTTACAGCTAGGGCCTTACATGCGTTTTTGAAGTGGCGGCTTCTCTGTAATTCCAAACAAACTATGTCTTTGTGACTCTTCGATTGCCCCTCTTCCTGAACTTTTTGATCTCCATCAGTCATTTCTCTTTTCAAACTTTCTTCCCTTGCCTTCGGTATGTAACAAAGAATTTGAAGGCTATCTTGCACTTCCTCGTCTTATGCCTTCACTTAGGATGCATCCCTTCAAAGGTACACTAAGCAATTCCAGATGAATTGCTGACTGCCGTGACTGCTCTTGACCAACTCTTAGGCAAAGAAGATCATAGAAGTAGTGCTTTTATCTCATCATCAAACCTTATATCAACAGAAATCAAACGTGATATAATAGAATTGACCTCGTTAATTTGAGTAGTAACTGACGTACCTTCCCTCATTTTTGTATTCACCAAGTGACTTATAAGGAATACCTTGTTTGTGTTGGACCAATCTTGACATTAGTTAAAGTTAGGGGTTTATTTTGTAATTTATTTTTGGTCATTATCTGGTAAACTAAAAGGATAAGTTTATCAGGTAGTTTATAGCTTTATCTCAAAAGGATTTGAGATAAGCTTTTGTGATTTAACTTTATCTCAAAAGGATTTGGGATAAAGCCTATTATGTAGGAATAGATTAACTTGATGGGCTAGGTTAATCAACTATAAATAGGAGATAGTTTTTACTTATTCTTTGTAAGTTTTTCTATCAATTAAATTGGAGAAGGAGTTCCAGAATTGGTTCTGTGTTTTCTGGTTGTTTCTGTTTGTTTTTGTTTCGGTACCAATTTGCTTCAATTGGTATCAGAGCTCTGGTTAAGAGATCTGGGATTTTCTGTTGGTCCAACGTGGTGGATCAAGCATTTAAACCACCAATACAGCAGGTGTACAAGTGTCGATCAAAGGAGAGATCGATGGGGGACGCTGCAGCACCAAACAACCAGCTAGCGCAGGTTGATAAAACAGGCAACCTTCCGTTTCAATGCCCGGTTCTAACTCCGACAAATTACCCAATCTGGTCACTTAAAATCAAGGCGTTTTCAAAGCTCATGGAATCTGGGAGGTGATTGAACCTGGGACAAATCCGGATCAGAAAAAAGACAATGCAGCCATAGCCTATCTCTATCAATCGCTACCTGAAGACCTTGTGTTGCAGATTGCAAGCTGTGAACATGCGAAAGACATTTGGGAATCAATCAAGACTCGACACTTAGGTGCTGAACGAGTCATGGAAGCACGATTGCAGTCCCTAAAAACTGAGTTTGATCTGATCAGAATGAAGGAAGGCACAACAGTGGATGATTTTGTGGGAAAACTCTCCGGAATTGCTTCAAAATCAGCCCACTTGGATCTCCAATCAATGAAGCAGCCCTGGTCAGAAAACTTCTAACCAGTGTACCTGACAGCTTCATAAACATGGTGGCAACAATAGAGCAGTTGGTTGATCTCAAAACAGTCAAGTTCCAAGAAATCGTTGGAAGGTTGAAGGCGTACGAAGAAAGAACTAAGTCCAAGACCAATAACAGCAGCCATGACCAACTTCTATTATCCTACAATGAATGGGAATCCAAAAGAAAGCAGGAAAAGGGCTTTGGTCGAGGCCGAGGGAATGGCCAAGACACCCGTGGAAGAGGCCGAGGTCGTGGGCGATCAGGTGGTCGTGGAAGGGGTTCAAACCGTGCTCAAAACTCCCAAGATGGAAACCAAAGTTCAGAAAACTCAAAGAAAGATCGGTCTAAACTGCAGTGTTTCAGGTGTGATGCGTTTGGACATTTTTCAGCCGACTGTCCAACTAGAAGGAATGATGAGAAGGCCCATCTAACACAAGCCACCACTGCTGGAACAACACATGCTAATGCTGACAAGCCTGCGTTGTTAATGGTTGTAGCCGATCAAATCAAGAAGGAACTAATCTATGTGAATGAAGAAAAGGTATTTCCGGCTAAATACGGGTCACATGATGATGGGCAATACATGTGGTATTTAGATACCGGGGCAACAAACCATATGACGGGCAATAAAAGTTTATTCTCGGCAATTGATACAAATATAGGGGGCAAAGTCAGATTCGGAGACGACTCAAGTGTGGAATCAAAGGAAGGGGTTCTATTCTTCTCGAATGTGAGAATGGGGAACAAAGGTTGTTGACCGATATTCTTTACATCCCGTATTTAAAGAGCAATATCTTCAGCATCGGGCAAGCTGAAGAAGGAGGGTGTGAATTAACAATTAAACAAGGAATTTTATCAATGTTTGAACCGGATGGGACCTTGCTAATGAAGACTCACAGATCTCCTAATCGCTTGTATAAAATCAACCTAAAAATCGGGTCACCGGTTTGCTTAATAACCAAGATTCATGATGCAGCTTGGTTGTGGCATGCCCGCCTTGGGCATGTAAACTTTGACACCATCAAGCGCTTAGGGACGAGTGAACTAGTCCATGGAGTACCGACTATTGACCACCCTTCACAACTTTGCAAAGCATGTTTGGCAGGGAAGCATACGCGACAAAGTTTCCCTGATCAGACCACTTTTAGGGCTGCAAGACCACTGGAACAGGTTTACGCAGACCTGTGTGGGCCCATAACACCTGCCACCGAAGCTGGAAACAGGTATATTTTGCTGCTTGTTGATGATCACAGCAGGTTTATGTGGCCATTCATGTTAAAAACCAAGGATGAAGCACTTGAACGATTCAAGATATTCAAAACCATGGTTGAGAACCAATACGGGGAAAAAATAAAGGTTCTTAGAACTGATCGGGGTGGAGAATTCACCTCCAAGGAGTTCATTCTGTTTTGTGAACAAGCTGGAATTACAAGGCAACTAACTGCACCCTATACACCCCAGCAGAATGGTGTAGTCGAAAGAAGAAACAGAACCGTGTTGAGCACAACAAGGAGCATTCTTAGTGCAATGAATACGCCACAAGTGTTCTGGGCAGAAGCGGTACGTCATGCGGTCTATGTGCTAAATAGGTTACCTACGAGGAGTTTAACGAATCAAACACCATACGAGGCGTTAAAGGGATGGAGACCAAGACTTGATCATCTGCGAGTGTTTGGGTGTGTTGGATATGTAAAAACACCTTCAAACCATGTGAAGAAGCTCGATGACAGAAGTGTCCCATGGTACATTTGGGAACAGAACCAGGGACCAAGGCTTATCGCATGTATGATGTTGAGGGAAAGAAGGTGGTAATCAGTCGAGATGTGTTTGATGAGGCACGCAAATGGGAATGGAATAAACACCAACAACCGAACAAAGAAGCTGAGTTTGTGATTCATATGGAGCCATTTGAAGCTGATTCAGCAGCTCAAAACAACAGACATGATGCTAATTCTGCAGCCCAAAGCAGTGGACATGGGTCTGCTGAACCCGGCAGCCCTGTAAGTCCACTGATTAGCAGCCCATTTCAAGGAAACAGCCCATTAACTCATGCTGAAACAGCACACTCAGCCCATCCTGAACATAGCACCAGAATCAACTGTTAAAGAGCGTGGGCCAATGTTACCGCAGCTTCAAACAGACACTATTGGTGAATCAGACCCAACTATGGCAGAAGATGAGACTTTTGATGATACACCACCACAAGGTATGAAAAATCTGTATGAAGTTTATGATCTTCTCCTCACTGAAGGGGAACCAACAAACTTCAAGGAAGCTACAGGGCATAAAGAATGGGAGCAAGCTATGGAAAGTGAGATAGCTTCCATTGAAAGATGCAACACTTGGGAGTTAATGGACCTACCCCCGGGACACCGACCCATTGGTTTAAAATGGCTTTATAAAATTAAAAGGGATGCAAATGGTGTAATTACAAGATACAAGGCACGATTAGTCGCCAAAGGTTACATCCAACAACATGGTGTAGACTTTGACGAGGTATTCGCGCCCGTAGCTAGACTTGAGACTGTCAGACTCATTCTAGCATTAGCAGCACAAAGGGGGTGGAATGTTCACCACCTTGATGTTAAAACGGCGTTTCTACATGGGGAACTCAAGGAAGAAGTGTTTGTGACACAACCGGAAGGCTTTGTTAAGAAAGGAAAGGAGCAAAAAGTGTACAAATTAACCAAAGCTCTTTATGGCTTGAAACAAGCTCCACGAGCGTGGAATACAAAGTTAGATGGGTTTTTAAAGGAGTATGGATTCCAAAGGTGCAAACTTGAACAAGCCGTTTACACAAAAAGAACTCATGAATGTTCATTGCTAGTAGGGATCTATGTGGATGATTTGATTGTAACCGGAAATAACATGGAGAAAATTCTGCAATTCAAAAGACAAATGGAAGATAAGTTCGAGATGAGTGATTTGGGTTCACTCTCCTATTATCTCGGGCTAGAAGTGATGCAAGGCAATGATGGAATAAAAATTAAGCAATCAAGCTATGCAAGAAAGATCCTACAGCAAGCTGGAATGTGGGAGTGTAATCCTACTAAATACCCAATGGAACCGGGACTGAAATTAACAAAGGAAGATGGCAGCAGCAGTGTAGATGCAACAGAGTACCGAAAAACAATAGGATGCCTTCGGTACTTGACTCATACGCGGCCAGATCTTGCATACTCAGTTGGATATGCAAGTAGGTATATGCAAGCCCCTAAAACTACTCACTATCAGGCTGTAAAACAGATTCTCAGGTATGTAAAAGGAACTATTGACCTGGGCATTCACTACCGAAGGAATGGAAGTAATAAACTGCTGGGATTTAGTGACAGCAGCCTTTTAGCCGATCCAGATGATGGAAAAGGAACCACGGGGCTGGTATTTTACTTTGATGATGGACCCTTAGCTGGTGCTCTCAAAAGCAACCAACAGTCGCCTTATCATCTTGTGAGGCCGAGTTTATGGCTGCAACTTCAGCAACCTGTCAAGCAATTTGGCTAAGGGGTTTATTAGCTGAAATTACAGGAAGAAAACAGGAACTTGTACTCATAAAGTGGATAACAAGTCAGCAATCAACCTGATGAAAAATCCTGTCTTTCACGAAAGGAGTAAACATATCAACATACGCTATCACTATATACGAGAGTGTGTAGGGAAAAATCAAATCAAGGTTGATTTCATTAGTGGGGATCAACAATCAGCTGATATTCTCACGAAGGCTCTACCAAAGATTAAGTTTGCTGAAATGAGAGAACTGTTGGGAGTAAAGAAGATTGAAGACTCGGGAAAATAACAAGAAGACTCAAGGTCAAGATTGGGGGGTTGATTGTTGGACCAATCTTGACATTAGTTAAAGTTAGGGGTCTATTTTGTAATTTATTTTTGTCATTATCTGGTAAACTAAAAGGATAAGTTTATCAGGTAGTTTATAGCTTTATCTCAAAAGGATTTGAGATAAGCTTTTGTGATTTAACTTTATCTCAAAAGGATTTGGGATAAAGCCTATTATGTAGGAATAGATTAACTTGATGGGCTAGGTTAATCAACTATAAATAGGAGATAGTTTTTACTTAATTCAATTTTGAAGTTTTTGTTTCGGTACCAATTTGCTTCAGTTTGATGTAGACGGTTTTTAATACATATTTGACAAAGCCTCTAGTACTCCAACCGTAGTCTTCTCATTGACAATATTGTAGGCTACACATTTCGTCAAGTAGAGTCTGGCCATACCTAGAGCTTGTCGATCTATAAGCTCCCGGTCTGTATCTGACATCTTCTCAGGTTTCTTCTCCAATAATGATAGGTGTGGCTCCTTCTGATAAAGGTTATCCTCGATCTGCATCTTCCAAAATCCAAGATCCCGCCCATCGAATTTTTGGTCTTAACCTTCCCCTCTTCTGTCATGATAACCAATAACCCAAGAACAAAACGAGCCTAAAGCTCTGATACCACTTGTTGAATGGTTAACCGGCTGTCCAAGAAACTTTCTGGTGAGAAGTTGATCAAACTGTTCTGGCCGAACAGTGTTGTAACAATAGCGGCGGGGAATCTGCTGTAGGTGATGGCTGCTGGCGATCCAAACACAGCAGCAAACTGCTCCTAAACTGTTGATCTGTTTGAATAGTGATGGGCTGCTGATTGTTTTCTCAAGTTTGGAGCAAAACTCACACTGAACAAAAAAGTAGAAGCAGCAGAAAGTTATAGGAGACTCGAGATTTACGTGGTCCGGTCAATGTGACCTACGTCCACAGCTGCATTAGCAAGTCTATATATAAGGATAGAGTTAGGGTTAAATCCCCTTAAATAAGGCTTCTAATCTTAGGCTACAAGAAAGGATGACAGGCTGTAAATTAGTTGTGAAATTGCTGTAAATTAACTGTCAAATTGTAATCTGCCAAAAAAATTCAACCTGCCACAATTGGTAGATGCCTTAGGGCCGGCTGCACTTGAAGTCGGCAAGACTCCACATGCGACGCGCCCCAACACAGGACATTTTAACCCATACAAAAATTTCCCATTTGCACATGTTTCACAACCTGCCCATTTTGCTAGCTTGCTCTACTTATTAAAAGTGATTATAGTGGTATGCCACTATTTTGATATATATTGCATGCTTTTAAAGCTACTTATGGGCTCTCAATTGTTTGTTCTTCTTTTATAGATAATGATGAAATTTTATATTTCTTTTTGTAAATTGATAAATGCTCGCATTGCAGGTGCTTCGTGTATTCTATGATAAACGACAAAAGCATAAATTAAAGTTAGCAGCTAGGACCAAAGAGCATGAGTTCCAAGAGCATGAGTTCTTAGCACTAACAGATGCTTCGTCTTCTTCTAAAAGAAAGAGGTCCGCTAAACGAAAATTACCGGTGAGTATTGAAAATTCTCTTGATAAAGAGCTGGACAAACTGAAGCAAGCCAAACATGCAAATGATGCCACAAAAGAACAAAGTTCTCTACAAAGGTTGATCAATGAAATCGACGAAGCAAATATGTTGATCAATGAAGTCAATGGGCAAAGAGATGTTGTAGATGATGATCTGGCACTAAATCAAGATGAAAATGATCGTTCTTATTCTGCTATACATGATTGTGCCTTGTCAAAGCTACAGCCTTCACGCCAGAAACGGTTTGCATGGACAGAAAACAAAGATAGGTAAAAACACGGTACATGTTTTGATTTATTAACTTAACATATGGTCAAAGGTTGACTCGACGGTGTAAAAAAAGCTCTTATGGACTGAAATTGCTGGTTGACGTCTAATCTTGGGGCGATTTTTGTAATTTTCTTTTATGCTTTATTTACTTATCCTAATAGAACTATAAGATAAGAATATTGCTTCAGTGTCTTTGAAATAGAGGTGGTAATACCGATAACCGACCCATTTATTATTAACCGGTCAATATGGCTTATATTTTCTCTGGTGGGTCAATTGAGCAAACAAAATAATTTGTTTATTTTTGCATAAATTACTAACGTTACTTTCATTTTTGCCCTGGTTTAGCACTTGTACCTTTTTCTTGTACATTTGAGTTCTAAAATAGGGCTTTTTTGTCTCGTTTGGGTCATTATGCAATGTGAACTTGATGTGAATATGTGATAATTCAAACGGGATAAAAATGTATCATGCAATGACTCAAAGGTGCACGAAAATACAATTGCTAAAACATGAGAAAAGTGAAAGTATGCTAGTACTGTATGAAAAAAAAGAGAAAAACAATAAAATTAGCTTGAAAGGAGGCAAGTCTAATGGTTGGAACGGGTAGGTAGTTTGCATATAACCTCCTAAAGCATTTTATTCAAAAGAGAAGAATATTGTTGATATAATATTAACTTATTTAATCATATAGGATTCTAGTTATTTGTAAATAATCTAGCTTTTTTGTATAAAAAGTTAGTCACCATAATCTGACCCGCCTCATACCAATATACTATATTGACCATTTACCCATACCACCCAGTTGCCACATCTACTTTAAAGTATCCCAAGTGAAAGAAAACAATACTCCTTGCTTTTATGCATGACTCGATTATTATGCTGCGCATAGATGTTTATGTAAATGTAACCGGGAGTCTCAGGGTGAGTTTAGATTTGGGGTTTAGAATGAGGGGGTGGGAATAGGAATCACAAAGGGTGTTTGGTTTAAAGGTTATAATTTTGAAACAAGAATTGTGTTTTCTCCATACATGCAAAGAAGCGTGGGGCATGAAAATCTCATATCTATACCCAAACAACCACCTTATAGTCTTTTTCATGATTTTTCTCAGGCTATTGGTGATTGAATATTTAAAACACCGTGTTGCTCGTGGAGCAAAATTTCACCGTGTAGATTGGTCCTCACTTCCAAATCTACCAGGACCTCCTGATACATGCAGAAGAAGAATGACGATTCTCAACAGTAACAAGCAGTTTAGAAAAGCTTTAATGAGACTTTGTAACATGCTTAGTGTGAGATATGCAGTACATCTAGATGCTTCCAAGAACAAATTACTCGGTGATAATGGAAGAGTGATTATTGGGGAACATGATCTTATTGATCGTACAAATGATTTGAATAGTAGAGAACGATGGGATGATTTTGATAACAAAGATATACAGACGTTCCTTGATGAGGTTCTAAAATACAAGCAGGTTGCTAAATTGGAGGCCACTAAAGGTGCTCAATATACATCTAAGTATGGTCAGTCAGATGTAGGTGGTGCACCAGATGTAAGTTTAGCCTAGTCCCTTCTTATTGTTCACCTTTTTTGCATAGCACAAATTTCATGTAAAGATATCCTACTTTATTTGATTTTTATTTTTGGTAGCTACCTTTGTTTTTGCCTATAAAAAGGTAATATAGCTTGAAGAATGCCTAGCTAAGGTAACCAACTTTCAAAAAATATGTTTCAAGGTAATCTGACCCAGATCCGGTTTCCAGCCAAAATGATGATCTGGTAGTTGACGCGTCGGTAACTTTGACCAGGTTGACTTATGTATTCTGTAAGCCACATGAAAACAAGGTTAATTTATTAGATTACCTTGAATTGAAAATTTTGTAATGTATGTTACCTGTTATGGTTGAAAACTAAGTTCATTATCTAAAGCACTATGCTACCTTTTCGTACAACTATCCACTTTTGCATATCATACCATTAGGCATATAATTTCTATGTAGCATTCACATTCTTTTTTTCGTTTGTTTTTAGGAATTGGATGGAAACAACTTAGGTTCATCATCTACCCCTACCAATGAGTTAAAGAAAGATGGCGGAAAAAGACAAGCATCTACTCGAAGATCAAGGAATCGCCTTTCTCAAAGCTATATTATGCTTATGAATAAAGTAAAAGGTATTGGTTCGCAAGTATACAAATCATTGGCAGTTTCTAATGCAATAGAGCTTTTCAAGCTTATATTTCTTAGCACCGCAAAAGCTCCCGAGGTCCCAAAATTTCTAGCTAACACATTGCGCCGATATTCAGAACATGATCTTTTTACTGCCTTCAACTACCTCAGAGACAAAAGCTTTATGGTAACAAGATTTCTATTATTTTTTAGAGTAAATAACATGTATGTCACTGGTTTAATTGGTGAAGTCCCTAAATACTAACCAACTTTCACAGCTGTTCCATTGTTGTAGTGTTTTTCATAGTGGTTAAACTGAGTGTCCTAAATGAAAAAATTATGAAACTTGGTAACTATTTAATGATTGTTCCCTAAAACTAGGCTACATATGCAAGTTTAACATAAAGCAACTAGCTTCTAGTAAACACTTTCAAAGAATAAAGTGACAGAACTTGGTTATTTTGTAGCAACTCAATCTAACTAGTTACAAAAGTATTGTAGCAATGGAACACTATGAAACTTACGTGACCTAAATAGCAAAGTGATGAATTTGGTTACTATTTAGTTACTTTTTTTTTCCCTAGTTTGTGTTCATTTGATTTTGGTCCTATTATAGTTTTGCTTGCGCCATCAGGTTCATACATTGTTTGACCATTTTTGCTAGTTTTTCGTTAAATTTAATATTTTGGGATTAAGGATTGTCCTATTTACAAAGTAAAAGAATAAAGTATTTTTTTTAGAATAAAGGGTATTTTTTTTTCTTTTGCCATCTTCAAGCTCGCCTTCTTCATCATGAACCTGAAGATGATAAAGAACAATATCTTTAAAATCCAAAAATTCTAACCTGAAAACAAGAAACTCGAATCATTTCCAAAACATTTTACAACCCATAACAAAATAACTTTAAACCCAAATACATCAAACCCTGAATTGTTATTATTTTTTTCCCCAAAATCAAACGTCCAGACTCTATGTTTAAGATCAAATACAAAACCGCTAATTTATTCATCATCAAAATGCTTGAATAGTAAAAAACCTGACAACTATTTGTCTTTTTCGCTCTTTCTGTTGGCAGGTGAGAGGTAATGACATTGGTCACTTTGTACTCTCTCAGCAGTTTTTACATAATATTTCTTCATCTCCATTTCCTGTTAATACTGGAAAAAGAGTTGTTCAAATGTCTAGATGGCTTCATGATAGAGAAAATGATTTATTAGACAATGGAGTTGATCTATCTGCTGACCTGCAGTGTGGAGATGTCCTCCAATTGTGCGTACTGATGTGTGCAGGAGAAATATCAATGTTCCCATGTTTGCCTCATGAGGGTATTGGGGAAATTGAGGATTTAAAGAAACGTAAATGTGATGGCAATGAAATTTGCAGTGTTGAAATAACTAAAAAGCCGAAATTATTAGACAATGAAATATTTACCCGTAAAGAAAAAGGTTTCCCAGGCATCCAGTTATCCATAAGCCGGGGTTTAATTTCAAGAGTTGATGAAATCACATTATCTGGTTCAAATTTGGAGTCCGATTCATTGTCATCTGGACATATAGGAGTCTCAAAGTCAATTGGTGCATCTGGGTCAACATGGGAAGCTATGACATGCTATGCAAGACACCTGGTATCTTCTGCACAAGAAATACCTCCCAATCTTTTTAAAACTGTTTGTTCAGCCATCCAAAAGTCTGGTGACCAAGGCTTAAGCATGGAACGACTCTCCCGTATCATTGATGTGCAGGGTATGTAGTTTGTTCCTTAGAGGTGGCAAGATGGGTGGTTAGGTTAGCTGGTCATTTTCTAGTACGAGTTAAAACCGGTTGGGTTGGATTTACCCACTAATAAATTACGTTTTTTTATTATAAATAATTGATGCATGGGTGAGAAAAACTTACAAGTATAATTATAATCTAAATATCTAGATAAAGAGTTTAGGAGGTTGTATGCTATAATAATAGATTTTGGGCGACATCCAATGATCAATCATCCGTTTTCCTATTAGCTATATGTTCTTGTTTTACTCATTTGGCTTGTTTGAGATAAAGCACAACCTATATTGCTATTCATAAGTAAACAGGCCAAATCTGCCGTCTCTCTACACTCGTATTGCATACATATAAATCTAATAACACTACAAGTACTTGTAGGGGAAAAGATGCCAGAACTTATTGTGGAGGTGCTCGAGGCATTTGGGGGTGCTTTAAAGGTTTGCTTTATAATTACAGAACTTATTATGTACAACTGTCGCATGTATTTAGGTAGATTGAAGTCTATTGGTTTTTGAGTACAGGTTAATGCTTTTGATTCTGTTCATGTTGTTGATTCTCTGTACCGGTCAAAGTACATGTTGACGTCAACAACATCCCACCAACATGATCTTCACCTCAAGGAGCCAGAAAGCTTTAACAATGAAGGCGAGCCACTAAAGTTGCAGCAAGAAAGCCATGAAGATAAAGACAAAAAGTTAATGAAAGAAACTTCCACAAACCTTGCTGAGGTGCATACAAGTACCGATGAGGTGCAACACAGAGTAACGATCCTAAACCACCCGGAGGAGGTTTCTCAACCTATGAGTGAAGCTCTGGAAAACAGTGAAAATGAAACCTTAATGTCTCCAAGAAAGGGCCCACATGAGGAAAATTGTGAATTTAGGATGGATGATTCTTCTGGTTCTTATAAGCCAATATTGCCATGGGTAAATGGAGATGGCACCACCAACAAGATAGTTTACAAGGGACTTGTACGCCGTATTCTTGGTATCGTGATGCAAAATCCAGGGATATTGGAGGTATTTGTACTTTCTTAGTTATTGAATTATGATATAAATACGTATTGATAGAGATAGATAATTATAAATGATATGTATATGTCCGGAAGCAATTTCTTGGTTATTAAGACTGGCAGTATAACTGTTTTCTGTAGCGGAATACACAATTTATCGTTTCAAAAGTTTTAGGGCGTTTTCATCATCCTAAATTTTTTTCTTTCCAATATTGGTACAAATGTGGGTCTTTAGAGTGTTTCAATATTGGAGGTGAATAGAGTGTTTCAAATTAGAGGTGATTTGTTACGTCTTTTTGATCTTTACACCATCTATTTATTGGATGTGAAAATGACCTACTTACACCAATTTAACTCTTTCCTTTACCTTTACTTTGTGTAAGGGCAAATAGTAAAAAAACCATTAACTTAGTGATGTACATTGTACAAATCATAAAGGTAGGATCTTGGTTTTTGAAGGCATGAGGTGTTCTGAAGCACTTAGGTCTCAAAAGCCGAGGTGCCACACCTTAGGCATGAGGCGAGAGCTTCACATATGTGAGGCACCATGTATTAATTATTATACAATATTTATGACTTAATTCTAGATAATATTTACCACACTTTTAATTTGAATACCAAAACTAGGATAATAAAGGTAATTACACATAGGGCTGCAAACGAACTGAACATTCAACGAACAGTTCGTGAACCGTTCGGCGGGAAGTTTGTTTATGTTCGTTCGTTTAGTAAATGAACGAACACGAACAAGAAAAATTTGTTCGTTTAGTTAAACGAACGAACATGAACACAAGCCGCGTTCGTTCATTTATTTTCGTGAACGTTCGATAATGTGTTCGTTTATGTTCGTTAATGTGTTTATTTATATTCTTAATTTTTCTGTCATTTATTTTTATGATTATTATATCAAGTATTTTTTTATATTTATGTCAAGTACTTATTTATTTTTGATTAATTTTGTGTAATGTTTGTAATAAAAATGTAAATTTTATTCTAAAATAAATTTATAATCAATTGTATCCGTTTGTATTTATGAGCTTTTTTGTGTTCGTCATGTTCATGAACAGTTGTTTGTGTTCGTTTGCTTTTGTTTGTGTTCATTTGCGTTCGGTAAGTGTTCGTGAACAGTTTATGAACATGTTCATTTTCTTAATGAACGAACACGAACAAAAAATCTCGTTTGGTAAGTGTTCGTGAACAGTTCATGAACACGTTTATTTCTTAACGAACGAACACGAACAAGGCCTTGTTCGTGTTCGTTCGGTTCGTTTGCAGCCCTAAATTTACACATATAGTAATAACTCTATTAACACTATCTGGAAGTCTGGAACAATCTGTCAGCCTAGAAAAACAAAAAAAAAAAAGTTTATTTAAAACTAAAAATCTATGCAAAACGGCACTTCAGTACAGAAAGTTTCATTGAAGCGCTAAGTCAATCGCCTCTAGGGCTTCACGCCTTAAGCGCTCTTGAGACGTGCTTTTAAACCAAGGGTGGGATACAAATCACCCCGCTTTCAATATATGGGTGGCCTTAATGAAAAAAACTTGAATACTTGGGTAGCCACTACATGCCTTATCCTTAAAAATATGCAACAGTAAAGTCTAGGGTATTATGTCCAGACTCAACCATAGTTCAAAAGGGGTTTTCCCACAATTGCTCTATACTATATAGAAGTTTAGGTTCCGATAGCTTCAAATTATTTCATTGCATCTGTATTCAGTATTTTGATACGTATGGACATAAATATGGACATAAATACATACAATGGACCTGCATATGTCATGAAAGAAAAGTTTTAGTTGCCATGATATGTTGTGTTGTGTGTTTTCCTCTTACATTCTTCAACAAGAATTAATTTTTTTTTCATTCTTTTAGGTTTTTGTATCTGATTTAAGCCTGCAGTTTAACTTGTTATTATGTTGTTGCAGGAGCACATTCTAAGACAAATGAATGTACTAAATCCTCAGGTATGATACTGGTAACTTAAAGTGTATGATAATGCCGATTGTGGATAAACCATAGTCATCACTTGAAATTAAGAAACACAGGGCCTTTGGTTGAAAGTAAATTAGAAATTTTAAACTAGACGCAGCAATTTTGATCCATTTACTTATAAATGAATCATTATGGGTTACGTACTATCTCTAATTGGCCAACCAATAGAAAAAAGCTTTAGTCTAGAAGGAATCGTGTCAATATTGTTCGATTAATTCTGGAGAAAGGCGGCTGAAGCTAAATAGATCAACAGAGCCTGGCCTTATGGACCCATGTTTTTGGTTATAGGTGTTATTTTGTTTTGATCCTGTTTCTATTATCGACTCATTGAATTTATTGTAAATAGATCAATAGGTTCCTTTGTTTAGAGTACAAAAAATTATTGAGTCATTAATACATACCTTGGTGTTCTTGCTGTTTGTTGTCTGTCAATAGTCAAATGGGTTAAAGTGTATTTTTTGATGCATAACCTCTTAAAATCATTTTGTTTAAAAACAAAAATTCACTTACCTGTTTATAAAAAGTCTGGAATATTTGGACTAGTGTGTTTTTGGTCACCCATCTCGTTCTTTGTCAAAACGTTCAAAAGAAACAACTGTCTTGACCTGTCTTCCAACCAGCCCGATTAACTGATTTGGCCACATCTATTTTAAGCACTGCCCTCATAACTATATGGTTTGTAGTTTTGGTTATTATAATTGTTATGAGTAAAGTCCAAATAGACAAGTGTAGGGACTTGTTTGTTCTTTTTTATTAGTTCAGGGGTATAATGTGTTAATTAGTTAGTTAGGTTGTTAATGACCTAACAGTCGCGTATAAGAGGGGAGCGGGGAAGTGATTTGAGGGATCTGATTTCTATCTTGTTTTTCGTTTTTCTTTGAAAACACTCTGCAAATTACTTGTTAATACAAGTGTGTAGTTCATGTTTGAATCATTAGTTGTTGTTTGATTGATTATCATTCTTCGGTATTAATTGTTCATCCGCTGTATACTTCAACGTATCCGCTGTAGATTTCAACAATAATCAATATTGTTTGGACCCGGGCTAGTTGTGTAATTAGTGAACCGGCAAATATATAGCTGGTAAAAAAGATGACCTGGCAAATCACATCGTCAGAAAATGGACTAGTTTTGTAATTATACTAATTTGAATCAGGTTAGTTTGGTAATTATACTTTTTCGACATATGTATTAGTTTGGTAATCTAGCTATAAGCTCATCTTGCATTGGCAAGAAGGTGATCAAATGTCTCAACTAGCCCAATTAAAAAAGTATAATTAAAATAGAACTAACCATCAACTATTCATTACCAAAACCATTTGCATTTCAAAAGGGTGTAATAGACAATTACTTAGTATATTATGCATAAATTATTTTTTATTTATTTGTGGACACTTATTTTGGGAGATTTCAACAATTTATATGCTCCTAGACGGTTCACTTTTTTACTTGTGAACAATGATTTATCCCTAAAATCTGGACAATTTTATCTGCAGAGCTGTAGAAAATTTTTGGGGTTGATGATTCTAGATGGTCATATCATGGTGAGGAAGATGTATCAGTCTATATCCAATGAACCCCCAGCCATGTTACAGCATCTTCTTGTCTGCAGCTCAAAGAAACCGAAGTTGATTTGCAGAGAGCATTTATTTGCGAACCCGAAGAGTATCGACTGTTTGTAGATGGCCTGCAGTTGTAATCACGCCATTTTCAATTGTATATTATATGATATTGAATATGTAATGTAATCCTAGTTAATGGTGTTCAACTGTGATTTACTTTGAGGCTTTGATGATAAAAAATGGACCAATTTAGAAGAAGGCTCACCAAGTAAGCATGTTGTATGTTCATATCAAGATATTCGGACTACGTTAGAATCGATGTACTTGATAACAAGTTATTATAGTTATAAAGGTAAAACGCTCCTATCGAGTGTATAGATAATTGTTTGAAAATTTGGTTGTCGAGAACTAATTTTAAGGGGTGGGTCATTGTTTGAAAATCTGGTTGTCGAGAACTTTTAAGGGTTGAGTACTCGAGTCCCTGTGGCAAAGGTCTTAGCTCAAATTTACTTGGGGCAAGTTATATTTTACCTAATTTTTTAGTTAGTAAAATATTGACGGTGTGTTGTAAGTTTTCCTTTAAAAGGTCTAACGATTAAAAACTTGTTGTAGATGGAATAAAAGAAAGCTATACATACGATAATTATTACTAAAAATGCTTCAAACATATTGATATGAACATAAGCATGCAATATATTCGTAATCTATTTAAACAATTATATTGCACACGCAAATCTGGACACGTGCATGTGAAGTAGTCCAGTAAATACAACGGTTGTTTAAAGTTATGGCCAAACACATTAATATGTGCTAGAGTTTCAAATTTCAATCGTTGATTTTTGGCTCACGCAATAATGAAATTTGCTAAATGTTTCACTAAAGTTAGCAATTTTCACTAGATGTTTCATCTTGTGAATTTTTTTATAAATGTTTTTAAAAAAAGTAAGATGTATGAGTGCTTATTACTATTTAGTATTTATTTTTTTTAACTTAAACTTAAATAGAAAAATTATGATACCTGATTATTATTTAGTGATTTTTATAACTGTTATCTTTAAATGGAAGTTAATTTTAAGATAGTTATCCCTAAATAGTAATTACAAATTAAGATTTTTCGTTTAGCTGATTAAGTTTCTAATTTTTTAATAAATAAAATATTTTTCACAACATTGGAAAACTTAATGAAAGTTGAATGCTTTATATAAATTAAAAAATTTAAACGACTTTATTAAAACATTTAAAAAACTTAATTACTATTGTGTGAAGTAATCATTTTTGTTAATTTATTATATATCCTTTTTACGACTTTTAATATTGTGCATCATGAAATTAATAATATCTTGACACCCACTGATTATAAATCAAAATCTCAAATTTCTATATGGGTCATATGACATCATACATGTTGTATAGGTGGGCCGTATAGCTCTATACAGGGCATATAACCACTCTGACAGCCCACTAAATTTTTCAGTGGTGAAATTTTTCTCATTTTCAGTGTTTTCGACCCTATACGTCTCGTATGGAGCTTTACGAGTCGTATAGGGGGTGCCGATTTATAAAGTGGGGTGTCTATATATTTGGACCCTTAAAAAAGGTATTTAGTATATACTCAGTGTAGTACCGTATAACATTGGTAAAAATAGGATTCTGACTTATAAAAAAAGGTGAGCTGATTGCAACTTTTGTAGTGATCTTTTTGCAAATACTAGTGGAAATGCTCGCGGGTTGCGGAGGTACTTCTGTTGCGTGATTTTTTAGGAATTTGATTTTAGTCAGTACCGGCTCGATGCGTTATGACGTAAATTAAAAAATCAAAATATAATTATTGAAAAAATTGAATGAAAGAAAATAATTACGTATATCACAAAAGTCTTTAAAACAACTATACTAACAAGTATATTATCCCAACAAGATTAGTGAAAGCATGGGTAGTATTTGTGGTCGTAAATCACTTATTACTTAAATTTTAGGAAGGGGTTTCATTTTATAAATATAGGTTAGAGTTTTATACAATAAATAACTACGTATTTATTTGTTTACTGGTTAAAAAGATGTAAGATTTTACATCAAGTTTCGCTCTTTTTTCCTAGTTTATTAGCCCTTTAAAAGCATTTTATCTTATAATTAACCAACCATCCCTAAAATTTGAATAAATATTTGATAGAAACATGCTTATATACTTGCCTTCATTTTTTCATATATGACTTAGCTGCATAAACAAAAAGAACATCAATTCATGTTTTTTTAAAAAACAAACATTTCCTTATAAATATGCTCATAACCCAAAACAAATAGACTAACTCCAAGTTCAAATCTAATAAAACTTTTGACCTCAATGGTTTTACATTTCAAATGACAGTAAATTAGGTAATAAATCGATTAAAACCAGACAACAAGGAAAGTAAAACATTAAATACAAATCAAAGTTGACATGATTCGAGGGTGGTTGGAACAAAGCAACATGCCAGTGAAATCTTTGGAGATTTGCGGCAAATGTTATTCCTGTTGAATAAGAAATCGGCGATGGTGGACTGGAGTGAATCGGTATGTAACCGCTGAACACTTGGAGATAAAACGAGGGTGTACCGATGATGGTTGAGGCGTGCGATGATGATGATGTTGATGATACAGAGAGAGATGAGGGGTTGAGGGTGCAACAGGAAGACAGAAGTACAATGGTGTTGTGAGTCGATAATTCTAAAAATTGAGTGGAGAATTTGCAGCATAACTCAACATGATAATCATCAGAGGAAGCTTTCGGTGGTGGTTTGCATTGACCGGAGAAAGTTAATGGAGAAATTGTTATCACAAATTGCCATCATGATTGTTATTAAGCTGAATGGCATTGAAAGTGAATGACGGTTTTGTTTGGCCATGTGTATATGCTTTACCATTTGTATTATAGACATAATATGTTATACTTTATTGTAAGAACATAAATGGAATAAAATGGTTAATTTTAGAAATTTAAGCGTGATTTTTTATATGGGTGTCTTAATCCATATATAAAATTATCATTCTATCCTCTCACTTTTATTATAAAAGATATAAATAAATATTAAAATTATTAAACTCATAATATGCTCTTAAAAATATTAGTATTATTGTTATTATAAATATGAAGATATATATTAGTTATATACTTAAATATTTAAATAAAATAATACTTAATTTAAATAGTATTTAGTTATAAAAATATAATTAGTAAATATAAATTTAAATGTCAATTTATAGTATCATAAATAAATAAAAATTAATGAAATGAATTATGTATTAATAATGTGTATTATATACATGAAATATATAAGAGCAAAAGTGTCAAGATATATAAAATTTAATTGATAAATTTATCATATTACCCATAAAGTGACTTAAATTCTTAATCAATTTTCCATTCTACTCCTCTCAAATGTCTTGCATTACTTTGTGCATGTTGCTTCAAAACTTGTATGCTTGATAAAATTACATCTTTATCTAGAAAGATCTTTTATTTATATTTTAATATAAGACTAACTTGAGATGACACGTGACAACATCACAATTATCCTCACCAAAATTTTCCCGCCTCTCTCTCATATTAAATATTTACCTTAATTATTAATAATATTATTTAATACTTTTTAGATTTAATAAATTAAGAAAAAATCTATTCATTAATGTTATTTCTAAATAAATAAATTTCTTATAAAATAATAATTTTTTCTAAAGCATAAAGCTTTTTTAAAAATACTAAATATTTTAAAATTGGTATTTTTAAAAAGTAAATTTTTTAAAAAATAAAAATAATCAAATTTAGGAGTTATAATATAAAAATTTTTAAGAATGACATTTTTATACGGTTTGGTTTAGAACAAATGTTTATTTTTTTGGAAAAAAATTTAAAAACAAAATTTTAAAAAGTTAATATCACTGTTTTATTATTTATAGTCATTTCTCATATGTAATTTCAGTCATATCATATCTCTAAATATCATTTTATAATTATTAATTTTTATTATATGAATATTTTATTTATTTAACCCGTGTAATACACGGGTTTACTAAATTTAATGTATTATATAGTAGTATAGATAAAAATACAATTTAAACTTTAGAAATTATTATTAGTTTTATCCAGTCTTACTGTAAATAACACTGCTATAAAAGTTATGTGATTATTTTAATTATCATTTTAGTTGGTAAATTGCATGAAACTATGATGAAATTTACATAAATTGTTTATTTTAATATACTTTAAAAGTGAAGTGGGGAATAGTGCCAGTTGTGTGGCAGCTGGCCATTGGTTTTTTTTTTTTATTTTATGAAATGTCAAACTTGAAAATGCATTTTATTACTATCGTTTCGAATATGCCTTAAATTTTTTTTTTCAGTTCTTTTTTTTCCTTTTCTGTTTTTTATTTTATTTTGTGTTTTTTTTCCAGCTCAAGCATATGGTTTTGTAAACATTTGTATAAAAAATCGAATTGGGTCTGTTAGGGTTTTGTTGCGTAACTTTTGTTTTTTATATTTTGTGGTTTGTTTTGCTTTTCTTTTATTTGCTTTTTGGATGATTATGTCACTATTATGGCGCAATACGCGTTAGGGTTTTATGACGGAGTAAAAGTCGTAAGCTGCGTGTTTTTTTTTCTAGATGTCCGAGGGTTTTACGCTGGAATGAAAGTCGTTGTAACGATAACCGTTGCAACGTGTTTGGCA
Organism: Flaveria sonorensis; assembly: GCA_025506505.1. NCBI lineage: Eukaryota > Viridiplantae > Streptophyta > Magnoliopsida > Asterales > Asteraceae > Flaveria > Flaveria sonorensis. Next base: position 55,311,434 of record CM046435.1, read on the forward strand.
TCCGTGTTTTGATATTTGGGATCATAGCGGAAGTTCACGCGCGACGAGCCTGGGAAATATATAGTTTTATGTAATAATTTAAAGCTCACATATGATAAAATGAACTTGCAGCATCCTTAAGAAGACATAAAAAATGTCTAGTTATACATGTTTAAAAAATCATTCATTCTTTAAAAACACTAAAAACCTCACCAATTAGAAAAAGATTACTACAAAAACATCATCACTACTTTTTTCTCAAATTTCAAATAGATTTCTCTCTCACACTCATTCTCTATATATAAACGTAATAAAAATTTTTGGGGCCGACCATCATCACCCGTCTTACAATACGTTATAAGTTCTCACTTGATGCAATGAATAGGTGTCATGATCACATGTATGTCAATCATTCCTCGTTTCGTCGTCTACTTTAACGAGACTATTTTTTAGGAAGACCATTTTCTTTTACCATCTCTAGATAAACTATTTTAATTTCTTGTGTCATCATCGAAGATGAGACCATTTTCTTAGGTTCAAACTAGTTTCATTAGAAATTTCTGGTTTACTATCTTCATTAGAAAAAAATCCGATTCACTAGAAACATAAAGGGGAAAATCTTAGCAATTTCTGGGTAAGAAAAGAAATTATTAAAAGCATCAACATTTTACTTTTATTTAGTCTTGGCAATTTTAAAACATTTAAAAAAAAAAAACGTCGTCGTAAAATCCAGTTAACGTGAAAAGTCCGATTGTTATTTGAAATTCAAATAATAAAGAGAAAAAAGATCTCGATACTTAACTAACTACCCATTGTCTATTCGAGAGGATGTATTAATTTGGATTTATTGATATATTTTAACATAAGTAGAAGAAATGATTTAATTAGATTTTCTTTGTATGTAATTATACCTATCATACTTCAATAAATAGTTGAGTACTAATACATAATACCTAGCATAATTTTTTTATAATTATATAATCAGATCTTATAGTTCTTGACTTTTTTCCTTTTATCTCCCTCTTACACCTCTCCACCGCTACCACCTCCGGATCTTGGATTGTCGTTGGTCCTCTTCCCCAACGTGCCATTATGTGGCGACTTTGTTTCTCTTCTTCCCCCTCTCGTCCTTCATGGTGACACATTGTACACACATATATATTGAATTTATTTATTTTTATCTTTTTGTCTCATTGTGACGCCACAAACATAGCGACTATTGTTGTAGTCGTGGCTCTAGTCATCATAGTCTTGTTTTCGGGTCTTTTGCAATTCGTTGTTATGAGCTTAGAGAGCTGTCATTATAGTGTTTTCTTACTATTTATATTTTTAGGGATAGTTTTCTTGTTTCTTTTTCAAGATTACATGTTCTTCTTCAACATAATATTTATTGATTCCCGTTTTAGTTTGAGGTTCCAACTTTCTCTCACTCTACTTTGTGGGAGTATCAAAGAGAATTTATTAGTTAGGGTTTATTGTAATAATATTTAAGAAACCAATACCAAATATCATAATGAAAATCCGATCAGATATATGTATTATTAATTAAATATTTATAAGAGAATAATTACACAGGAAACCTAATTAAATTATATTTCCTATTAATGATCACTATTAGATAAAACCTTGCATATTAGTAACAAAGTTTTTCCTAATGTTTCATTAAAGTCCCTTAAAGCTTACTTTGTTTCTTTAATTAGATATTCTAGTCTTTTGAAATTATTTTATAAATGTTAAATTTTTTTAATATTATAAAATTGTGGCAAGAATGAAACATATATCAATCCCGGTTACAATTTAATGATTATTTTTCTTTAAATTTGACTTAAATTGGAATATTATGTGAAGTTATCCCTAAAAATTATTAAAATAGCTACTAATGATGCAACAAGTCGAGCCGAGTCAAGCCAAGCCAAGCCAAGCTAAGCCCAAGTTCGTTTAAGCTCAAGCTTGACTCTATTTAAATCTATATTTCTAAGCTCGAGCTCAGCTCACCAAATTCTTTTCAAGCCCAAGCGGTTCGTGTAGTATTTAATTATTATTTTTAATATTATTATATCAAATTTTTTATTGTTAATAATCATGAATTTTATTTAAAATGTTATACATATTATTTAATTGTTTTTATCATATTTATATATGATAATAACTATTAATACAAAAAAATTAATTAATTACATGAAAATATTCATAAATAAAAGTTCGTTTAGGCTCGCGATCTGGCTCGAGCTAGATAATCTATTATGCATTTATGCTTTTTGTAGGCTCTGGCTTGGCTCCGGCTTGATAGATTGCTGGTGTGCGATTGGGGGAGTAGCATGTTCATTATTGTCATATGGAATTTCACACATTTGGGAACATATTTCTTAGTTGAAACATTAAAATTGACATGCGTGCAATCATTGTTCTCATGCTCACATCTATTTCAATGATTTAGATTATGAATTTTAGAGACAAAGGTTGTTTATGGTTACATTAAGGGAGATTTGTGAATTGGGAACCATTTTTGTCGGAGACGGAGAAACGTTGCAATGCTAGTATAACTGTCCAATAGCCCGTGTCTCGAAGGTCGCTTGAAAAAACCTAAAAAAAGCTTGCTCAAATAATTGGGTTGTTTGTATATGAGCCAAGCCGATCTTGTTTGGTTTTTAAATTGTGGTTTGCTCGCTATCTCACTCATTGGCTTATTCGTTGGTTTGCTCGCTGACTCGCTTAAATTAATCTTAACATGTAACAATTTTATAATTTGAATAATTTCAGTCTATTAAGCTCAATTCTCTATCAATATTCGGTCCAATTCACATCATGACATTTTCTTTCTTCTAAGTTCTAACAATATAACTGAACAAAACCAAGTCGAGCCATTTTCTTTAAAGTAGAACCAAACTCGAGCTTAAGTTTTCAGCTTGGTTATAAAGTTCGAGTCGAGCTGAGTTCATGAATAGCCTTAAATGCTGGAGCTAAGACCGCCATGGAAGTATAATTTCATAAATATTCTTCTAAGATTATCATGAATTTTGTAAAATAATAAGGTTTTAAAACAAAGTTATTATTTGATTTACGGTAACCAGTCATAACATATTTACTTTAATATGAAGGACAATGACTTTACATATACAAAAGTAAATACGTTGATAAAAGATCCTTTGTTAAGTACAAATGTACAATGCTATCTAATCCATGTCAAGTATCAGTGAATGACGTAAGAACCGAAAGACTTGTAGCCTAATGGTATCCAAATGCGTACTATTAGCTTTCATTTTTTGTAAGATTGAGTGTTTAATTCCTATGATAAATATTACTATATATTCAAAAGTAAAATTATATGGATTTTTTTGTGTTTGTTGTTGTGAAAAGGTATGACCTCAGAATCATTAACTCCCACCACTAGGCATGTGAGAGCACAAGAAGTTGGATTTTATAAGGATAGTATGTACATTATATAAATGAGTCCGCATTGTCACAAATGATAAATCCAAAGATTATTCAACCAAAACCAAGATATTTACACCTATGGAGTCTAAATATGAACTCGAACTAACAAAAGAAGAAATCAAACAAGGACAGTCTCAACACTATAATAAGAACCATAACAAAACCAACAACCAGACTAATGAATACAATAGGTCAAAAAGAAACAAACGAAGAAGAAGATGAACTAGGGTAGATAGACAGATAAGTTCTTAACATAAGACAAGTGTTAAAACCCTAGATAAATTGGAAAGAATAAAGACATGATCATAACTGTGTCAACTCAGTCATGCATGAAGGCCACTCGATTCAGCAACAACTCTTTAAACAAGGTACTGAGGGCTTAACACCATTTTGCAGTATATCAAACCTAATCAGTTGTGATGAAGATGATCATAAAAGCTTTCTGTATCCTCTTAATATTTCTAAATGCTACCCCAGAGAGAGAGAGAGAGAGGAAAGACCCATGTAGTCATGTACTCTATTTAAAATTCAAGTAACACAGCTACAACCCTTGAAACTTCAGCACTTGTGCACCCAAGTCCCTAAGAATTAGCTTCCTTGTACTCCAGCCCCTCAAAGACGATACTCCGAACGAGACCTCATTAACAACATTAACAATCATTAGAAGACATAATTAACAATTAGAACTTCATACTACAAGACCATCACAAGTGAATTGATAATAATGGTCATACTTTTTAACATGCATACAATAATTCTGCAACATATGATGGTGTGATGTGCAACATATGTAATGGTGTATTTTTGTTGTGTACCAATTAAGTAGTCGATGTTATGTACTAATCACTTCCCATAACATAAGCTAGGACTTTGGTTTATAATAAGTATCCTTGTTTCATACACCATTGAATAAGTGGGTTACACCATTAACAGTGTCCAAACGGTCATTTGTTAAAATGGGAAGTTCATTTTTATATAATTCAATCTACAAATTCTGTAAATTATTGTCTTTTATTTGTTTGTTCTAATTGTGTTTTTTTGTTGATTTGGGTTGTTGCTGATGGGCTGCTGTTGCTGATGTGGGCTGCTGCTGTTTATGGGCTGCTGCTGTTTCTTGAGAGGGTCCAGCCGAGTCTTTATATTGTTTGTGTAGGGTTTTCTTGTTGTTGACCCAGCTCTCAAAAAACTCTCTGAAGATTGTTCTCTGCTTGATCTTGCTCATCTATCTAGTTTTAAGGTTTTCATTGCTTTAATGAAACCTTGTTCTTGTTGCTCATTTTGAGTTCGTATTTCTAGTTCTTGTTCCTGATCATCACATCGATGTTTCAATTCTTATGTTCTTGAGATTCTAAGATTTTGTATTCAGATCATCGTTGCAGATATATATTAGTTTCTATATTTTTGACATTATTTAAGGAGGTTTAAACGACCGTTTGCTGCATGAAGTACAACCAGTAGTTTATAAATACACGAACTACAGTTTCGTTTTCAAAAATTCGATTGCTTACACCAAATGCCACCCCGAATGAACAAACTAATGAAAAAAATACATGTCATATTTTCTCCTAGGATGACCGTTTATTCAAACATTATCTTTGCTTTTTTCATATATTTAATTTTTTTAATTGAACTATATAAACTAAATATTATACTCTAGAAACAATAAAATAAATAAATAAATAAGTTTTAATGTTTATAAATACAAACACTAAAGAATACAAATGTGGCTAATCTAGATTGAAATGGCTCTCAGTTTGTTTTCAAGTAAGTATTGATGAAATCTTTGAGTTCTCTCCTCGCACATTCTTTACTGGTTGGTTGCATTACTATCTCTGTAAATTCAACAGCTGCATTACTAGAAGCATAGTGGCTCTCATACACAAATGCAATAGTTATAAATTGGTTGTGTATGTGTTTGTGTGGACCTAGCTGAGAATAAGTTGTATTTTCATTGAGAGATAAACAGTGAAGAATTATATTAAACATATTGGCGATTAGAATTCTTGTATAAGGCAATAGCATCCAGTGTTGATTAGGCGTCGGACCTAATTGTTGTCAGGATAACGAACATTCTCGGTAAAAAAAACAACTCTGTATAAATTATAATTGTTATGTAACTCATTTAGAAACTCATATATCATATTTTGCCAATATTTCTCATCAAATCCCAAGAAAAAGAAACCCCATGAAACCCACAATTACAGTAAGTATATAGGCCAAGTTGTACGATTTCCGATGGATCAGATAATGAAACAATAACATATCTCTCTTAATCTCCTATCCACTAGTCATCCTACGCCCAACAATGCTCGCACAACAACTTGATGAAGGTATTTGTGCAAGGGTTCTCTTATTTGTGTGGCTTTTGTTTTGTTATTGGCTTGGTAGAAACCCTTACCACTGTCTTGCCAAAACCCTTCTCAAGTCACATCTCAGGATATGTGGTAAGAGCATTCAAAAAATTAGGATGTCTAGTCTCTTCAATTGTACATAAGCTTATAAGAACTACAAACTGGGCAAGAGAAAATTCAAACTCTATCCTTCAAGTCTGAATGTAAGAGTAGTAAGCTTCTTGTGAAATACAAAAATAATAAAATAATAAAATAATATGACATAACATGAGATAACATAACATGAAAAGAATAAAATTAAAATGAAATAAAATACTAGTTTAGTCAGCTCAGTCTACTTGAAAATATCTTCAACCAAAATTTGAAAGTTGTATGTTGCAAAAAAACTCTAAACAAAGATCTTTATGCTAAGATCCCTTGAACTCAAAGAAATTAAGGCAATGAGGCGTCACCATTCTACGTGCATGTCTAAACTCCCCAACATATTGTAATACACTCTAGAAAATTATACATGAAGGCTCAAACCCCTTTTTAGTAATTATTTTTACTTCTTCCTATTCTTCTGAACAACGTCGAAATTGAAGCCAAATGTTAAATGTGACACCCTAGGTAAATCTTACATCAGCCGTGGATAGAAAAGATGTTGAGTTCTTAAGTAATATCTTGCCTCTAATATCACCAACGTATTTTGGGCATGTTGACTGTGGATTAAAGGTGAACTTTATAGTTAAGCATGCTCTGGTAGTAGTAATTCTAGGATAGGTGGCCCCTACGAAGTTTTCACCAAAAGTGAATCCTTAAACTTCTTGTGAGCGAAGTAGACTATATTAGTGATACAAAGGATCATGTATTACATTGAATTACCAAGAGACATCACTAGAAGAGTCATTATCAGAAATAAATAAAAAAACATTCATAACTAATATATAACATTAAGTAGTAAATAACGAACTTTGATAATTAAAAATAACCTCTCTAATATAATATTAACTACTAATATAACTTTTACACTTAAAAAACTAAATTTACCTTAGTTTGAGGGATGTTTTGATTCAAAGAAAGGAGAAAAGAGCATTTTAGAAGAAAGGTCTAAGAGATGGCCATTCAAAAATTTTTGCAATTAGGTTTGAAGATAGTAAGAGGGTAAAGAGGTTGTGGGTAAATATAAGGGTGTTAAATGGGTAGATGGCCTATCAAAAAATCATTAATTGTCAATGGTAGAAGCAAAGGTTACTGCATGTTGCTGTTGTATTGTCTTGTGGATTGCAGGCTAGCAAACCATCGTTTAATAAGAATAAACTGTTGTTTAGTAGATTAAAATAAAATTTAAAATTTCTATTATAAAACTTAAAACTAAAAACTTTCTATTATAAAAGATTAAAATAAAATAGAAATACAATTGAGAAAAAAAGCATGAATAGAGAATATCAATCAACTAGCCCCGCACACTTTCTTTTTTCACCTTTAGTTGTTACAAGACGATTTGTTGGCCTAATTAAAGCGAAAAAAGGAAAATAAAAATCAAATGGTCCGACCCATCCTACTGATGGTCGTTCGTCCACACAAACGCCTCCCACCTCGTTCGTCAAAAACACAACACCGTCATAGTTGTGCAATGCAACGCCTTTAGGTTTCGCCTACATCAGATGTGTGGGTGATCTCAAGGTAGTGTATATCACTACTTGTTAGGTATACATAGTTTACACTATCGCACATACAAAAAACAGTAAAGCAGCTTGGTCAGTGATATCTACATCTATGGTCTGCAATTAAGATTTCTCTTTATTAGCTCAGTATAAAATATCAAAAGACATGACTTGAGTATATATATAGATACATTAGGGTTAACAACTTACTAAACAAGAAACATAATCATCGCTCAAGCCCAAAGTCTTTACAAACCCTACACTACTAAACAAAGGAGCAATCAGTCGCAAAACTAGATTACTCACATCTGTTTTTTCCTATGGCTCACATCTGTTGGATTTCTGTCACTAAATCATTTTTCCGAGTGTTTGTTGACATAATGACAACTGGTTTTCGTTGTTTCATGGTGTACATAATAAATCCCTCCCTACGTGTTAGTGAACTAGACTGTGAACTGGAAAAAGTTATTGTATTTTTTTCATGTTTGTTATAAGTTGATGAAATTATGTTTCATCCCAACATGACTAACCACTTATATGGGTTTTGGTCATACAATTCATTTGATCAAAACATACAAAAAATACAACATATAGACATACGATACCTTATAATTCCATCAAAATATAGGTCCTACAAGTGTGCTTATAACTAATTTTCTAATTTGGTGTACTTTCTTTCAAACCCACATGTTTTAACCCTAAAAACTCCAACATAAGAGAGAGGATAGTTGGTCCTTATCCACAGATTGTCCATGAGGGTAAAAATTGAAGGTTATGAGGGCAGAGATAATATAGAGAGAGGAAGAACTAATATCATATTATATAATATAATACATGTGTACATCATATTTCTTATATTCTCATGTTTCATCCAATTATAGCTCATTTTTATCTTAAAACACCAAAAGCTCGTTTAACAATTTTTTGTGTCCGTACTTGAACCTTCTTGAACTTTTTTTCCCTTGTGGTTGGTTGGCCAAACAAAAGATTTCACAAAAGTAGAACAAACACGGTATATTCAACTAGCAAGTTAGAACACATTCTTGTGTCGCTCATTAACATGAAATGAACGCCTCGGAGTGATTCCATGCATCTCGTCGACATATAATTGAGATTGCTTGAGAACCCTTATGTCATTATTTGAACCAACACTAAAGTACACATGCCAAATAAGTCATGTGACGTCACCGAGTCAAGTATGATCATTGGGTATTGGTGATTACCTCAGTGTATTGGTCTTGCAAACTCGTTGGAAAATTTCTCCAAATCTAATATGTTTAATCGATGCTACCAAGCATCCCTTGAATGTCAAGTCTATTTTCACTTGTATCGTATATAATTGCAATGCCGTGACTAGTTAAAGCACGTAAAAGTTATGTATAGTTTATAATAATAATAGGATTGCAAAAAGATTCTAAACATTCTCGTGATGTCCTAGCAGACATAGTTAAATATTCATCGTATTCTTTGAAAACATTACCGATTGTGAGTTGTTTAATCGGCGATGTGCACTTCTATAATGACGTGAATCTATTTTGCATTCTCAAGTCAAGTCCTTCTTGAAACCATTCAAAACTAGCGTTTATTTCTGTAACAATTTGTAGAAATAAATCCTCCCACATCCAAATCTTTGTCCAAAACGTATCTTTGTCCTATTTTTCCTCCTAACCAAAATAATATTTCATTTGAACCCTATGACCCTTTACAAAAGCAGGATTTGTATATATATTTTTAAATGTACCGTATATTCAAGTTTGAATGTGGTGTCAATAATAGACAATAAACCAAATGTAGATTTGGATTAGTCAGAACTAGTTGATGATGATGGTGGAAGAATAATTGCATCTTATTTTATTAAGTAGATGAATTTTCCTAATAAACTCCAATGTTGTGAAGACCGGATCGGACCAGCCGCTCCAACCGGTCCGATTGGGAATCGGAGGTGTGGCCGAACCGGTTCGCCTCAATTCATTTTGGAGGGGTTCGACTGGCCGGCTTGTCCCGAATCGGTGGTCGGATCGGGGATCGAACCGGATTTTGATTTTTTTTTTGGATTTTAATGGGTAAAAACGGGGTATTGAACAATAAATTATTATATTGGACATAAGATTATTGTTAAGTTTTATATATAACTGTAAAATACATACATAAATTACTTATATTGAATTATATGTAAAATATATATAATATACTATATATATAATTATGATATCATCCGGTTCTTAAATCCGATCCGACCACCAAACCAGTAAGACGTCCGATTTGATGTTCGATCTAGTTCTGAAAACATTGATAAACTCAACAGGTGAATGAACATGGTGGAAAAATTGATTGAATAATCATTAATTAATAGCATAAAAATAAATAAAGTTTTTTACATCCCTAATGGTCAAATGTAAATGTAACATTACAGTTGTGAGATTTGAGTTCACCGCGTTCATCAACCCAAAAGGCACTACCTGAGGGGGTTGCGGCGGTGTTCCCATGAACCCAAAAGTACACGAAGCCATTTGTACTTTTAGTGACGTTTGGTATACAAGAATTCAAATGAATTTAATGGAGTTGGAATCTGAATTCCATTGTTTATTGTATTTGATTGAAAGGAATTTGTTAAAATTGAAATTTGAATTCCATTCTAAACGTGACGTTTGGTATACAAGAATTCAAATGAATTTAATGGAGTTGGAATCTGAATTCCATTGTTTATTGTATTTGATTGAAAGGAATTTGTTAAAATTGAAATTTGAATTCCATTCTAAACGTGTTTGGTCGCAAGAAATTAGAATTATAATTAGAATTAATTCCCTCAAACTCTTTTAAATGAAGGATTTCAAAATCCTTTCAAAATTTAAACGATTTCAAATTTCACTGACCCCCTCCTTCACCACTGACCGCCACCTACCACCCCCGCCCACCGCCAACCTACACTATCGACGAACCTTGCTGATGCCGACAACCTTCAACCGTCGCCCGTGATGTAAGGGGTTTGGAATGATGTTTATCATGGTTAAGTTGTTAACTTTAATGTATTTTATGTGTTTAAGTAGAAGAAATTGTATGGAATAAGTTAACTACGATAATTTGGTGTTTTATAGGTAAAACACAATCATTTGATGTGTTTTGAAGAATGCACATGGATGATAAATGAAGATTATGATAGATGAGGTGATAGAGAATTCAATTACAAGAACGTGGTCGCAAACGGGGAGAAAAACAGAGTCTGAACGAAGAAGTTATGAAGAAAACAAGAATCAGAAAAAGCCCTCTAGCGTAACCTACGGTGGAAACAGGTCCTACGGTATAAGCCTCTAGAGTAACCTACGGTGGAAACATGACCTACGGTTCATCAGTTCAAAATTTGAGCAGAAAGCCTCTAGCGTAACCTACGGTGTTCAAGTGACCTACGGTACATGATGCGCTGAAATCACTTATAAGACGAAAAAAATTAGGTTTTCAGGTCCATCTTTCATTCCAAGCCGTCCCCAAGACCTAGGAACGAATCCAAGTGATCCAAAAGGCTCCCGGAGGTGATTTCAAGGCTCAAGATCTTGTTTTTATCATTCGGTTTGAATCTTTAACGTTAGATACAATGTTTACCTTCGATTTTGATTTGTTTTTCGTTTCCATATCTGGCTAATCCACCGGTGATCTTCTCCGGATGTTAGGGTTTATACTATGACTTGTTCTTGATGGTTTTTGTTGAGTTAATGTTTGAACACGGTAGTTTAAGCCGAGTAACATTATTTATTGTTTAGAGATTCTAAAATACGTGTGTTGCTTTCAATTCAATTGTTCCTCTTTGATTGTTTTAGATTTCTTTTCATCTGAAGACATCAATTTTGGATGGGGTTGGGTAATACAAACGTAGGATATGATTCGAGTAGTTCATTAACAACAGTCTCATTCAATCTACTGTCTTTAACCAAATCAACCCGGTTATGTCTATGTGACCACTTTTAACTATCAAAGCAAGTCTAAGTTGTAAACCTTAACCCGGAGGGGATTACTTTTTCCCATCATTGTTTACAATCAATTTTTACTTTTCAACTTCAACTATTTTTTGCAATTAGTTAATTTACAAGTATTTTCAATAAAGCTTTCAACTTTATGAATTGAATCACTTTCTACATATTCTTTGTAGATCAACCCGACTTACCCTAGCTATCTTAGGTGAAGTTTGGACCATTATAAATTGTTTTTGATTAGGCCTGACAACCCGCATCAAAATGGCGCTGCCCAAAACAGTTTGACGCCCTACCCACTACCCGCTTGTCGCCCTTCCCCCGACAACCCAACCCGCCGACAATCGATTATGTCGTCAGCGTTGTCAACAACTGACAGTCACCGCTAACCCTGCCCGCCGCCGACAAACACCCGTCTCCACCAACCGCGCTTGCGGCCGACAACTGAACATCGTCGCCGAACCACGTCGGTTTTAGACGCACTCGACGGTGCTGTCGGTTGATTGTCGACGGTGACGACGGCGGCGTCAATCGTATGTAGCGGCGGTGATCGGTGGTCATGGATGTGGTGGCGGTTTGCAATGGGTGATAAATTCAAATTCCTTTATAAGAATTGTTACTAAAAATGTATTTGGAATTTAAATTCTTTTTATAAATTCAAATTCTTTTGAATTACATATCATTTAGAAAACATTAAATTTCAAATGCAATTCCTTCAATTTCCAGTTCAAATTTCAAATCCATTTTCAATTCTAACAAATTACATGAACCAAACGTCGCTTAGTGTATTTTGAATGTAAAAAAGTGCATCAACCCTCAGTCCTCAGACATGTTAGCATCATAATCCTCGTTCACTCGTTACTTTAATTACTTTTTAACATGAAGTAAACCAAGGAAGTTGGAAAACAGAAGAAGTACAATAAACCGAAACAAACTAAAATGAATGTGCAATTAATTTGAAAAGGGCAGATTTGGCAGGATGAAAGGGCAATGATAATATTATTATCCAATCAACAAGTCTCAAAATAGACTGCTCATGAAACCAAAGGTCCCCAACACACAATAGTGCTTGTTGTACAACAACATTATATGGTGGCTAATTGACATGACAACACCGGCCACTACTCGTTGATCAACCATAGTTTTAGACTCATGGTCCCCTCCACATGACCACGTGAATTCTCGTGCACGTTGCACCCCTATGACACGACTCGTTATCTTTGAAAACCACTTGGACCGCAATCATTCTACTTGGGTGGTTATTGATGACCTGGTTGGTAGATCGTAACTGGTTAGTAAGGTGTGGTCGTTACAGGACCAAGATTTTTAGAGATTGAGAACTACCTTGGTGTAATTGATTGCAGGACCACCGGTTGTGGTTTGGTTGTTCGGTTTTGTGGATTGGTAGCGCCTTTGGTCTATTTTAGGTTAGATGTATGCAAATCAAATAAGATTTAACATATAGTTATGTTGTGATAGTTTCAGTTTCCATTTATGTTCGGTTTTTAAATGGGAATGTGAAAGTTGATCATCGGGTGTGTATCGAATCGAATTCATGATATATGCTTAAATTTGAAGTTTAATTCAAAGTTTCTTTTTCTTTTATAAATCTCAACTATTAATTGGTGCAATATTAATTCAAAGTTTAAGTTTCCTAGATCAATTGATTTGGAAGAATACACCTCATGACTTTCTAAAGTAGATGTTTTGGGTTCGAGTCTTACTTGGTGCAATATGCTTCAAGTGGGTTAGGGGTTTTACCACAGTAAGCCTTTAGATGGTGGATTTCCTCTAGAATGATGGACGGACCGGGTCATCAGCGATGTCTGTGTTTACGGGCATGAATGATCTTTCGTCAATATGTCTACCCGGGAATAAAGTATTAGTTGACAATTAAAAAAACTTTTAGTAAATTAATCAACAAGACATGTTGTATTCACCAAAGTCCTACTAACACGTGTCAATAATGAGTCGTTGCAGTGGTGAAGTGGTTATCTGGTCCTTCAGAGTGACCTACAATACAAAGTAATTGTTAGAATTAATATTTTTAACAATTCTTTTTAGTCCTGAATAAAACTGATACACAAGACAAACTTAAACTCACACTAATTCTATAGCGATAATTATTAATGTTATCACAGTTCAGATTATAAGATCATGATATGTTTAGATCATAGTTCTAATTCTCAAAGTTTGGAAGATTATATTTTTAAATTTTATACTAATAGTTTGTTAAAACATAGCAAAAATGATCCTTATTACATGGGTGGCCCTGAGCCGGGACGGAGTGGACGGCCGTCAGGACCCGTCTCCATAGGGGCCAAAATTTTTAATTTTCCTATTTTGTATGTGTACGTACGTAAAAAAACTATAAACTATTAATAAACCCATTAATAAACTCAATAACATTTTAATTATTTTAACCTATTAAACCTTACCTTAAATAGCTTAAAAACCATTAATATTTTAAATAGTTTAGAACAATATTATTTACCCAATCTAAACCTAATTTAATATAATAATACCTGAATTAAAAAAAAACATTCAAGATTTTGAGGGCGGAACTGAGAAGACCGATCGGTGGTCGACTTTACCACTTCGATTGTAGTTTTCAACAGAAGCATGGAGCCATCGATATCTACTTTTGAAGTCTCAAACCTCACAATATCAATTCTCAAATAAAATACCTACTAAGGTATGAAATTGATTCTTTAATTTTGCTTTTAGATTTTTAAATGTTTAGATCATTTTGTTGCAAGACTTTCGTTTTGTTTATTGTTATAACAATGATCGTCGTATTTTTAATTTTTAATATACAAGTTATTCGATTTAGAATTTTTTATATATATCGTATTATAGGGACCCAATTTTATATTTTCGGCCCGGGTCAAGGCCTATTTAGAATTCTGGGGCCGGCCCTTAATGAGTGGGGTGGTGTCGACACTGGTTAGAAGTGCGGTTCTGAATTCTGGTGCAAAGAAAAATGAATGGGGAAAAAGGTTGGGTGTAGATCAAGGTGGAGAGTTATCTGGGGGTGTTTAAAATTTTGAAAAACAAAAAAAAATCTTATCCATAACTAAAAAACCCTAACACTAGGAATTGTGAAATCAATTTTTTTTGTTAAGTTGCTAACAATATTCGAATTGTGAATTCCGTTTTCGGTAGGTTATCGGTTTCACAAATTCTTACTTGTTTGGTTTGATTATCTGAAATCATCCGAACCCCAATTGTGAATTCAATTTAAGCGGTTGAATTCAGTTCAGTTAGACATGTTTCTAATTTGATTTGGTTTGGTTAATGATATGCTCAAACCAATTTCATAATCTAAATAAATTGTTAACCAAACTGTTGAACACCCTTAAATGGTTTCACAAATATATATGTATTTATTATACGTACATAGATACATACATACATACATACATATATATATATATATATATATATATATATATATATATATATGTGTGTGTGTGTATGTGTGTGTGTGTGTGTGTTAATTTTGAAATTTTAAAGTCGAAAGAGCAATTTCCGTACAAAAATGTAAGAAAGATTGTGAGGCTTTAACCTAGGAAATCAACGATCCAGATCTGATAATGGAATTATCAAAAGAAACAAAAAGAAGTTTGAAGGGGTAAAATTATAGACTACAACGGTTGACATTTTTTTGATCCTCTGTTTTCTAAATGCATATAATTCTCATACTACATTATTTACAAAATAATTACTATATAAAAACAAAGCATTTATTATTTTTTATTTGAGTATAGTCTTTATTTAACTTTTTAAATTGACCTTTAAAAAATGCTTATCTATTGTGCATGTAACTTATGTAATTATTGTTTTACCATTTATCATTTTAGAAAAAAACGCAATAGTGTTAAGGAAACGAAATAACAAACAAAAATATATAATAAACTGTACTAAATACATAATTACGAGCATATATCATACGAGCTGAAAAACATAAAATATAATTTTTTTTCTTTTTATAAAATGATATCGTACTCCTTTTGAAGATTAAAAAATATTTTGTTTTTCATGATGTAGTTTTTATAAAAAAAATACCGTATATACAAGTTATAAAAATTTAAAAAAAAATTGGTTGAATTCAAAAAAAAAATTAGTTACGTTTAAAATACGCATCTAACAAAGTTTTTCTTTACAATTGGATTGTAACCATTGATTAAAAAGATTGATGGTTAATATTGTTATACTTTTTAGATATAAAATCTTTTTTATATAAGCCCTTACCTAATTATAACCCAAATAAATAGACATCAAAATTTGTGAGATGTCACAAACGAGAGCACATGCTATATTTTATTTCAGTCATATTTACTCAAAAATGAGTTTGATTTGAAAATTGGTCCCATTATCTAGGGTTTCAAAATCTTTTAGATTTTTTTGTTCATTTTAGTTTTTAATCTTCAAATCTGATTTCGGTCGAAATGTGGTGTTAGATACACCAATTTCTGGTTCATTTTACTGTGTGACTTTAATAATGGCACAAGATGGGTGGTGTGGGTGGAATGTTATATTTTAGGATGGATGATAGTATTTAGGATGGTGATGCTTATGATAGTGATAATAATAACAATAACAATATTTAAAAATAAAAAAATGACACTTCATAGTTCAAAGAACTTCAAATATTTAATAACTATTTACTCTTCATATAAACAATATAAATATTAAGACTACATTTTAATGATTCATAGCATCTTAATGGTTAAAACCTTTTAAATAATTAAAAGATAATCATTAAGATGAGACTTAAAGTTATATTCCAACCATTAAAATACAATAAACCATTAAGAGTTAACAACTGACTAATGCTATCAAATAACTCTTAGCCATTACACATTTTTAGAGGATGATCTCTCATTTATAAGGGTTACACTAAAAGTTCATTTTTCTTAACAAGGGCTAGAAAGGCACGTGCCTCATAAAGAAGCCAGGTAAAGACGTGTGACTCATAAAGCCATGACTAAATACTAACGTCTTGTTGAAATTGATCCCGAATGTAAAATACCACAACCAAATTCAAACATCACTTTAAGCCCAAATGTAAATCACTATTACCATCTACTAGACCATGTGGAAAATTGATCCCAAGGTAAAACGCTGTGACCAAAAAGCTAAGATATCATGTGTTAATGGCCCCAAACTTAAAATCATGTTAAAAATACCCGGTTTAATGTTTTTTAAATAAAAGTATTTAAAAATAGTAACATTAAACGCATATTTTTTTTCGTTTATCTCTTCTATTATATAATCACATTAATTTCTAATAATGCTATTTAATTCTTTTTTAAATTAAAATAGTTTTTAACAAATTAAGAAAGAGAACTCTTTATTAATGTTATTTCTAAATATAAAATTTTTATAAAATAAGAAAATTTTCCAAAAACGAACTTTTTAAAAATAAGAAATATTTACAATTGATGTTTTTAAAAAGCAAAATCATTATAAACAAAAATAAGTGAAATTAAAAGTTATAATAAGAATTTTTTATAAATGACGGTCGTTTAAAACGTTTGTTTAAAAAAAATTATTATATTTATAATAAAGAAGATTTCGATCATATCTTATCTTAAAATATCATTTTACAATTATTAAAATTTTATTCTATGTAATATTTTATTTATTCAACCCGTGTAATACATAAGTTTAATAAAACTAGTTAAACATTTAAAACACTGTGTGTGTGGTGATTTGGATTTCACAAGGATTCTTTTGGAAAATTCAGAAAATCCATTTACTTGACTAAAAAATAAAACATCTCTATTGAAACACTGTGTTGGTTAACGATATGAATTATTTTTAGTTGAGGGTTCAAATCATAAAAGACAACTGTGTAACTATTAAAACCAAAGAATGCACCTACAATTTGGTATATTTTAAAAGAAAATAATTTGTGATTTACTCAATTTTCAAATGTTGGTAACCAAAGGACAACCGATGTGTGAGCTGTTTTCAAGGATTTCTCTTTAGTTGATTGAATGAACTTTTGATTTTTTTTTTCACTGATCATAGATGTCAATAAAACGGAAATCAAATAAATATAAATTATCAAGTAAGATTATTATTGCCACAGTGTAGCTAAAATGTTTGTATAAGAGGCGGGGTAAAAAAAAAGAGGAATGAGCAGTATATATGTCACGTATGTTCCCTTTCTGCCACTTCGACATAGACGATGACATCACATAGGTGTTATAAAAACTGTTTAATTTTGTGATTTTTTTATTTTAATTTGTTACCAAATGCTTACTATTATATACTCTCTGAATTTAATTTTTTTTTTTCAAATCAGCGTCAAGTAAAATATACCTTTTTTGACTCCTTTTTTTTCCTTCATATTCAATTTGATGTTCTTAACAATCATTCTCTTTACTTTTATCTATGTTAAACCCAACTACCGCAAGGCATTGACATATCCCGCTAGTCTGAATTTTAGTGAATTATACTTTTATTTTAGAAACGTGAATTGAAACACAAGTATAAAACGTAAACTAACAATAAACATTATAGAAAGAGGTTATCATACAAAATGTCAAAAACATATAAGGCTTACAATCATCAGGACGCGACTCGTATTCATGGGAGAGATGAGTAATTTTGTCTATGCTATGATTCATTCATAAGATACTTAGTTATTAAGTTATATGATACTTACACAACTAATGTTTATAATCACCCACAATAATAACTACTTAACTCATAAAAAATAATTACACAATTCATATGTTAATCAAACAAATTACGTTTATAACTACACAAGTTATTTCTATAGTTATATGCAATAAGAATTACTCAACTTATAGAAAATGATTACACCAGTTACTTTTATAAGTACACAACAATAAATAAGCAAGTTATACTTATAGGATAGGATAGATGGTTTTTTTATCAAAAAAAATATTATTTTTTAAATTAACTAAAAGGATAGCAAGACCATACACAACTTAAAAATAATAAAATGCTTGATTTATGATGTAATTTAAAAAAAAAATAACATCATATAAACAAGTTATACGCATTTAAAAAAATAAGGATTTTTTTAAATAACAATTATAAGCTATTTTTAATTTTAACCTAGTGCGTGAAAAATGTTTCCTTCATACGTGAAAATTTCATTCTTACATCTAAGCAGTTGATTCATCGTATTAGTTGCTCACAATGCGTCTTACGTTTTGTGCAATTTTAGACATTTGTATTTTATATTTACCAAATATTACATATACCTAACTACATATGTAGTTTCCAACACTCAGAGCATTTCCCTTTTCATATGAACTTTAGAGTTGCATCAAGGATAACGTTTGGTACCAAGATAAAGTACCAAATCTTGTAGACAACCGACATTTAGATTCGACAACAAATACAACCACATAAAAAATACGAAAGTGTTCTAGATACTTATCTGGATACTTATCTCTTCAAATAATCAAGATCATATTCGTCATGATAACACCGCCCTAATACCTAACTTCATGCACCACGTCACACAATATTAATGAGCAAAAGGTTTTGCTGCACGGGTTGGTATCGGGTCAGCATGACAAGTTCACGGTTTGACCCGTTTATTTCTATAAATTTTAAAGAGTATTTTATGTAAAAACATAAAATGTTTGCATACTTTATGCGTAAAGTTAAAAGATTAACCATTTTCGGTTTTGTGTCATGTTCAACCTGCCAACTCGTGAACATGACCTGTTTAACACCTGATAAAGGGTCGGGCTAATGTGGTTGATTCAAATGCGGTTATATAAAAAGGTGCATTTTCAATGGGTAGTTTTTATTTGAAATCTATCATAACCATCCATGGTGTGACAAGTGACCAGCATTCCCAGTTACAAAAAGGTCTTGCAATTTTGTGGTGGGAAGTGAATGCTAAACTGGTCCTAACTAACCCTGAATAATATGGCACTATGGCTCATACTCATGTGTCATACTTACTGATACTGATATCACAAAAGGGCTGGCTGAAGAGCATGTGATCGAGTTAAAACGGGTCGCTTTATGTACCAAACTGATTTATGAAGTCGGTACATATGCATACAACCTTCTAGCAGATCCTAGAATAAAACTAAAATTGATCAAGACTCCAATCAAGGTTTCGGGTCAAAATCTTTTTCACCAATTTTTTAAAAACTAAACATCGTTGAAGGGGCTCAAATATGCAAATGTTATTGTACAATGTAGCTCTCGATGCATTTACGAGCTCCTTCTAGACGATGTTAATGGACTCGTTGAGAGAAATATCAAGAACTTGAGCATATAACTTTCTCACAATTATTCTTAGAAGGGCCTACATGAGTAGCATGCCTTTTATGCAATTAGCTTGAAACCACACATTCATATTTTCTGTTGTATTCCATATTTTTGTTTCTAAAAGTTAATGTTTTTCCCTAATTGAGGCCACCTTAGATCCTCAAGTCAATTTACATGCCGAAAGGAAGTTGCCATTACAGTATAGAGATCAATATTTAACAATCAATGCGGGAAGATAAGGGTATTTGTCATCTACTTAAAGCTAGCATAACATAAAAGGGTTGTGTTTTGGTATACCTGGCATGTTATATTATTGTTTGTCCTAAAAGGACCTTCACTAGGTTCTCTTTTCTCCTGAATCTAGGTTCATCCAAAAGTTGTGTGATGAAATTGATTTTTTTTAACTTTTTCTTGTGTGTCATTTAAGTAGTTATGAGTGGAAACTAGGATTGTATAGAAAATGTTTAGGTGAGAATGGAGTGGTTTAAAAGTGGGTGGCAATTGCTGACACGTGACATGAGAATAATTAGGATTTAGGTAGATCGTGTTTGGGTTGGCCTGTTTGACCAATTTAATCAAATGGCAGGTCCTATTGAAAAGGTCTACTCGTCAACCCGTTAAATAAACAAGTCAATTTGTCAATCCGTTTAGCATGTTTACAGCTTGATTACAACCCGCCAAGCCATCAAACTGTTTTGACTCATTTCGATAAATGAATTTAATGGGTCGTGTTCAGTTTAAGTGTGTTTAGATTAGGGTTGATTCATATAGGTCATGTTTAGGTTCAACAATGCAACCCGTCAACTCACTAACCCGCCAACCCAAAATGATTGACATCCCTACGACTTAAATCACTAACCTGAGTTAAGCCGCTTTACGTCATAAATCTTGGGCACATCATTCATATTTCTAGTACCTGAATCAATAGTTGTTAAAAGAAATCAAGAAAACAAAGATAGAAAACTACAAGTTACAAGAACAGTACTCATTTTCACCATTCATTTACCTGGATACTTCATTTTCCATTGTGTCTGTAATCAGTGATGTTTAATATATAGATTATGTTCAAGAAAAATATATTACCAACTCACTACTGCAAGTTCTATTTTAACATGAAAACAGAAGAATGAAAATAGAGTTCTGACTCGTGATAGTCAAATGAACTACTTTTAACTTCAATAATTATCTTAGTCATGATAAAAGAATTGATAGCTACATCAACATATAAAAACATATTAATGGAATAATTTTTTTAGGTGAAAAACAAAAGAAAGTCAGCGTACGAAAGGGTGGTTGACCTTACTATTGGATACGTATAGAAATGCTAATGTGTATATATACGTTTAAATATAGTCATATAGGATTACGGAATTGGAAATGAGTAGCAAATACGTAAGATACACCTAGAATTTACCTCTTGGGGTGATAATGAACACCATATATTCTATCTGATGTGTCTCTATATAAACCCCAGGACCCCTTTGCCCTCACATTAAAGGATCCTCCCAGAAAACACCCTGTACAAGATTCAACTGTTCTCAGCTGAATCAAACCAAACATCATGAAGCTTTTTGCAACTATTTTTTATTCAATAATCTTTTTATCTTCTCTTTTCTCATATAGTTTTTTCAAAAAAGAAAAGAGGCATAAAAATAGAGCTAAGCTTCCCCCAGGTTCAATGGGATGGCCTTGCATTGGAGAAACTCTCCAAATGTACACACAAGATCCGAATGTGTTTTTCATTTCAAAACAGAAAAGGTTGTATATCAAAGCCAAACAATAGAGTTTAGGCAAATGAGTTACATGCATAAAATATAGAAGTATGAACCTATTAATTTTTATTGTTTTTGTATCATGATCAGATATGGAGATATATTCAAAACTCAAATACTTGGATACCCTTGTATTATGCTAGCAAGCCCTGAGGCTGCTCGCTTTGTGCTGGTGACTCAACCTCATTTGTTTAAACCTACCTACCCAAAATGTAAAGAGAATTTGATCGGGCCATCAGCCCTGTTTTTTCACACGGGAAATTACCATGCCCACATGAGGAAATTAGTTCAAAGCTCATTTTCTCCAGAAGTAACACGGAAACTGATTCCTGATATTGAAAAACTAGCCTTGTCTAGCTTGGAATCATGGGCCAATGGTCAAGTCATTAACACCTTCCATGAGATGAAGAAGGTATGTCTTCAACATTATTTACCAATGAGTTTTAATTCTTGTCGAGTAATAATATTAAAATATATGGATTTTCGACAGTTTGCTTTTGAGGTAGGCGTTTTGTCTATCTTCGGCCAGTTAAACAAGACATATACAGAAAAGCTAAAGGAGAACTATAGCATTTTAGAAAAAGGTTACAATTGTTTCCCAACAAAGCTACCTGGAAGTGCATATCATAAATCTCTAATGGTAAATAAGATTAAACTTCTGTTATTTTTTCATATATTATATACCAATCTTGTAGTTAATTTTTTTCATTGATATGATTGTATGAATATCTGAAGGCAAGGAGAAGGCTTAATCAGATTCTTGGTGAGATTGTGAAAGAAAGGAAGGAGAAAAAACTGTTAACAAATAATCTCTTTGGTCATCTGCTGAACTTCAGGGACGAAAAAGGAAACACGTTAAGTGAAGAACAAATAGCAGATAACATAATTGGTGTATTGTTTGCAGCTCAAGATACAACAGCTAGTGTCCTAACATGGATACTGAAATATCTTAACGATGATCCTAAACTTCTAGAAGTTGTTAAGGTAAGATCCTTAAAGTAATTCTAGCTGTGATTATGATGTAATAATTCTCCTTTTCTACAACATATATAATAATATATATATGCAGGCCCGAGTGCCTGGTGACTCTTTATAGAATGACCATACTGAAGAACTTCTACTGCTGATGGCAGGGAGAGCAAAAGGCAATTTGTGAATCTGAATATGGAGAGAATGGGTCTTTGACCTGGTCAACGACAAGAAAAATGCCACTAACATATAGAGTATGTACTTATAAAACAAGAAATGAACTTTAATTATAATCCTTTTGGTATAGGATAAGCTACATGTTAAACGCTAATCATATGCATATTGATTTCAGGTAATATTAGAGACCCTGAGGAAGGCAAGTATTATATCTTTTACTTTTAGGGAAGCAGCAGTTGATGTTGAATACGAGGGTGAGTCAAAGTAGATGTTTTTAAGGCTTAAACTCAATTACTAAGTGATTTAAGTGACTAATGATGTAAATTAACAAACAGGATACCTAATACCGAAAGGATGGAAAGTGATGCCATTGTTCAGGAACATTCACCACAATCCAGAATTCTTTGCACACCCTGAAAACTTTGATCCCTTCAGATTTGAGGTATGGAATGCAATGCCTGCCAAATTTCAAGTCTAAATCATACAAAAGTGCAGACATTTAAAGAGTTTTTTTGTTCATTAATCAGTATCCTTTTCTTTTGCAGAATCCCCCAAAACCTAACACATACATGCCGTTTGGCAACGGAATACATGCTTGTCCAGGAAATGAACTTGCAAAGTTAGAGATGCTTGTTCTACTCCACCATATGCTTACAAAGTATAGGTAGTATGTTAACATGTAAACAATCAAATAATTTAGGAACTAACAGAGCTTCTTGATACATAAATAGTGGTCACAAATCATAACTGTCTAATGCTGATTTTATTCTTGTTGGTCATTTTGGACGACAGGTGGGAATTGGTGGGCCCAGCAAACTTAATACAGTATAGTCCCTTCCCAGTTCCAGAGCATGGACTCAGAGCTACTTTTAAGAAAGAATTTTGACAGCAAACAAGTGTTCTTTCAAGAAAAAAATCGTGTTGATTCCGTTAAATAGTTACCAGTGTGTGCTGCATACCCTATGTATTTTTTCCTGGGTCTAGCTTACAGCTACAGCAAACTAATCATTGATGTATAGCCTATTTGTAGTGTATTCATGATGTCACTCAAAAGTTGCATTGTAGCTTAATATCAATCTGCCCTTATGGGCCATATGTATGCAACAATAAAGAAGGCTTTTGTTGTGAGGATAGTTATTTGCTTCATATTCATTTGTCCTTTACTTTTCTTGTATTTTCTTTTAAATTATGCTTTTGGCAAGGAACTTCTTTTTACGAAAAACAGTTCACTATTTTTAAAACATAACAAATTACACATCACCATCGATGAACATACATCATACATGTGCTTAGAGATCCCGAAACTGTATATCATGTTCGTGTTAGAAAACAAATGGCACAAAGACTAACTTTCAAGGTAGTCAGCACAGATTTTATTAAGAAAAACAAGTAGAGAATTGGTACATCATTCTCATTATTCTAGCATCTATTTATAAGGGAAAGAAAACATCAACTTAAAAAAGAAAGATTGAAATTGATAGACAGAAATCGATCACAACTTATTTCCAGCAATAATATTCCTCAATCTTTGATTGCCTTGATTTCCTTGATTGCTAAAATCTCGGAATTAACCAATATTCTCCCCCTTAATTCCAGCCTTCAATTCCTTGACTCCAAAGAATTCTCACATCTCCAAGAACTTCATACGTGGTAGAGCTTTAGTCAAAATATCAGCCTTCTGTTCACTGCCGCTAACATACTCGATTTTCACCAACCCATTTTCAACACATTCACGAATGAAGTGATACTTCGTGTCAATGTGCTTACTACGTCCATGAATATTAGACAACGTTTATTTTACATTATGTATTTCATGTTAATAATAGTTAAGGGTAGTTAATTGTAATTGTTTGCAATTCCCAGCTCTTTATATAGAGCTCTACTTGTACGTTATTAATCAATCAATAAAACACGCTCTATCTTGGTATCAGAGCCAAGAAAACCTAAACCCTAATTGCCGTCAACAGCTGCTGCCACCCAACCCTTTTCCGGTAAGAAAAATTCCAGCTACCCTTAAAACAAAACATGGCAATCATCGCTGCTCTCACTTCTACTGAGAAAACTGCACTTAATTCTCATAAGTTTGCCTTCACCCTCTCTCCTACAAATTATGGGTATTGGAAGGCAATGATCCAGCCCTTCTTAGTCTCTAATAACCTGTTCGGCTATGTTGATGGTACTATACCATGCCCATCAAAAACTGTAACCTCAGGAACAACAACCACCGACAACCCTAGTTATCCAAATTGGATAGCTAATGATGCACAAGTCCGTATGCTTATCACCTCCACTATATCTGAAGCAGCCTTCCAACACGTTCAAGGAACAACCTCCAGAGACTTATGGCTTGCCTTGGAACGAGCGTATGCACCGAACACTGCCTCTCGTGAATATACTTTAAAAACTCAGCTTCTCAGAATCTCAATGAAAGGTGATGAAAGTCCAATCGCTTATCTGACCCGAGCTCAAGAATATGCTACAGCTTTAGCCAATATCGGCGAGCCAATGAAGGACAAGACCTGGTAATGCTTGCTATATCTGGTCTTAGAGAGGAATATAACGGCCTGAAATCTAATCTGTTGGCTCGCTCCCCTCCTGTTACTTTCAATGAACTACATGGGCTGCTCCATGATCATGATTTCATGATCAACAACAACACAAATTCAGCCCCAACTGCTATAACACCTCAGGCTTTTGCAGCTACTGCTGGACCATCCATACCTAACTTTTCTGCTGTCCAATCTCAGCTTAACAACCTGCAGTTGTTGGCAGCCCAAATGGGTTATCAGCTGAACCCTATTGTTCCATCCAACTCGCAGCCACAAGCAGCCTTTCTTTACATCCCTTGGAATTATCCATCGACGCTCTTGTCCACACACTAGTGCACAAAATGGCATAGTTGAGCGTCGTCATCGTCATGTTGTGGAAACCGGGCTTGCCCTTCTAGCCCAATCCAATCTCCCACAACGATTTTGGCATTTTGCTTTCGAAACAGCCGTCTACCTCATTAACCGTCTACCTTCTCGTATCTCTTCTAACAAATCCCCTTTTCAACATATCTTTAATCGCAAACCTGATTATACCTTTCTTCGGGTCTTCGGTTGCCAATGTTTCCCTTACCTTCGTCCATATAACCGACACAAAATGGACTTTCGTTCAACACCTTGTGTCTTTCTAGGTTATAGCCCTATCCATCATGGATATCGGTGCTTTGACCCTTCCACAGAACGCATCTACATTGCAAGACATGTTCGCTTCAATGAACATGTCTTCCCGTTTAGCATAACTCCTTCTCAACCATCACCAACCACATCCTCTCCCTATGTATCAATCTTTCCTAATCCACCTCCACCTATTCCAACTGAACCAATAACTCCATCAGATCACCAAACTGCATCTGAGATCAATGAAACCTCCTCACCAGCCTCTTCACCAACCGAAAACAGCCCACAATCTTCACCCTCTATCTCCTCCACAGCACCAACCGACCACACCTCTTCAACCTCCACATCATCCAGCTCAACCATACCAGATCCACCACCTCCACCACCTCGGCCTCGGCCTTCCAACTTAAGACAAAACCCAAAACGACTTGTTTTCTACAACCCATCAGTCCACAATGCCACTCTCTCCTCTGATCCTCCAACAATTTCTACTTCTTTTACCGTCGCTAACAAGTCTCCCGAGTGGCGTCATGCCATGAGCCAGGAGTTTGATGCGCTTAATAAAAATGGAACATGGTCATTAGTACCTTATGACAAAAATACTAACCTTGTTGATTGTAAGTGGTTATACAGGCTAAAGTCATATTCACAGGGCAAACTAACTCGCTATAAGGCACGACTAGTTGCAAAAGGGTTTCATCAACAACCGGGTATTGATTATCATGAAACATTCAGCCCAGTCATCAAACCTACAACTATTCGAGTGATCTTATCACTAGCTGTCACTCAACAATGGTCTCTTAGACAGTTAGACGTGGACAATGCCTTCTTACATGGTGACTTAACAGAAACCATTTACATGAAACAGCCTCCGGGCTTTGTAGATGCAAACAAACCTGACCATGTATGCCTTCTTCATAAATCCTTGTATGGGCTCAAGCAAGCACCAAGGGCATGGTTCAATCGGTTGTCAACTGCTCTTCAAACTATTGGTTTTATTGGTTTAAAAACAGATCCATCACTTTTCATCCTTAAACAAGGCGTCACTTTGATCTATGTTCTTGTTTATGTGAACGACATCATCATTACCGGAAACAACAACCCAGCAATTGATAGTATTATTCAACAATTGAACAAATTCTTTGCCCTTAAAGATCTTGGACAACTTCACTATTTTTTGGGTATTGAAGTCATTCATCAAGCCAAGAATGTTCTTTTATCTCAACGAAAATATATCATGGACATTCTTCATCGTTCCGGTCTTGCGGATTGCAAACCAGTCAGCTCTCCTATGAGCACCTCTCAACTCCTAGCCAATGATGACAGTCCACCACTTTTGGATCCAACCAATACCGCCAAATCGTTGGTGCATTACAATATGCTACTCTTTCTAGACCATATTGCATTTGCAGTGAATAGAGTATGTCAATTCATGCACGCTACGACTGAAAATCATTGGTCCGCGGTCAAACGCATCTTACGATATCTGAAGGGTACAACCAATTTGGGTCTTCTCATTCGTCACAACTCGACCTCAACTTTACACGCTTTTACAGATGCTCATTGGCAAGGTAACTCTCTTCAAGCCTACTCTGATTCTGATTGGGCTAGTTGCCCTGTTGATCGTCGGTCCACGGGGGAGTCGCAATCTATTTGGGTTCAAACCTAATCTTTTGGACTGCACGAAAACAACGAACTGTTTCAAGGTCTTCAACAGAATCAGAGTACAAAGCATTGGCCGACACTGTTGCAGAATTAATTTGGCTAAAGGCTTTGCTTCATGAACTCGCATCACTACAGCATCTTCACCCACTCTTTGGTGTGACAATCTAGGAGCTACCTATCTTTCAGCTAATCCTGTGTTTCATGCACGAACAAAACATGTGGAAGTGGATTTTCACTTTGTACGTGACCAGGTAGCTCAAGGCAAACTAACTGTCAGATTCATCTCTACAGATGATCAAATTGCTGATATATTCACAAAACCCTTATCTTCACAGAGATTTCTACTCTTACGGTCCAAGTTGCAGGTCGCCCCTCGCCCTCAACTTGAGGGGAATATTAGACAATGTTTATTTTACATTATGTATTTCATGTTAATAATAGTTAAGGGTAGTTAATTGTAATTGTTTGCAATTCCCAGCTCTTTATATAGAGCTCTACTTGTACGTTATTAATCAATCAATAAAACACGTTCTATCTATGAAAAACGGGATTCTTAATTAACTTGATTGCTGACGTGTTGTCCACATAGATAGTGATCGCTTCCATCGTTTGACCCGTAATTTCTTTAAGTAAACCTTTCATCCAGACCCCTTGACATGCAGCAGCAGCAACTGCCATGAATTCTGCCTCGCAGGAAGATAAGGCAACAGTTTGTTGCTTTTGACTACACCATGCTACTGCAGTGATTGTGTTCTTGAATACACATTATTCACCTGTCAAAAGCCTTTGGGAGGTGTGTCATCATAATGAGAGCTGGGAACAGGGCTCTCACCTGATGAACCAGGCTGTTCTTGACTAAATGGCTCAGGTATTGGGCTGTTTGGGCCCAAATTTGACTGTGTTGAGTCACCGAAATCGTCCAGAGGGCTGCTGCTATCATTTCCTGTGCTGCCAAGAGAGGTTGAGTCACCTGTTGCAGAAATTCCCTCGCTTTGATTGGGCGAGGTTTGGGCTTAATCAAACAAGGCTTCGTGTGTTTCGGTTTCAACAGTAAATTCGACCCATTTTTCATCTTCTTTAGACTCGATTGACCAATTCCACGGCTTATCTTCTTCAAATTTCACATCCCGACTAACTATAACCCTTTTGCTTCGAGGGTTATAAAGTCGATAGGCTTTACTTCTCAGCTCACTTCCAAGATACACCATAGGTTCACTTTGGTCATCTAATTTTGTGAGATTAACCGATGGAACCTTAACATGAGCCATGCACCCGAACACCCTTAGGTAGTTTAGTTTCGGCTTCCGATTCTTTAAAGCTTCATACGGAGTCTTTCCTTCAACAGCTTTAGTTGGGGTTCGATTTAGAATGTACACAGCGTGTCGTACACCCTCACCCCACATCCATCTTGGCATCTTTATATTTTTCATCATTGACCTTGTGGTTCCAAGGACTGTTTGATTCCTTCTTTCCACCACACCGTTCTGCTGTGGTGTAAACGAAGCTGTTAGGAACCGTTTAATCCCATGTTCGCTGCATAATTGCTCAAATTTTGCTGAAATGAACTCTCCTCCATGATCGGTTCTCAAAGCTTTCACTTTGTAACCAATTTCTGTTTCAGCAGCTTGTTTAAATTCCTTGAAAGCTTCATCCTTGGATTTTATTATGCGGACCCACATAAACCTGCTAAAATCAACAACAATCAGTAAAAAGTACCTGTTACCCGATGGAGTGCTCGGTGTAATAGGCCCGCAAAGGTCAGTGTGTATTAACTCCAATGGCTGTGATGCACTATACGAGGCTTTGGACGGGAATGCTGATCTCCTTTGTTTCCCGACCAAGCATGCAATGGTGGTCAATCAAAGGAACTCCATCTGCCATCTTTACTCCAGCCAGCTTGTTAAGGACATCAAAGTTTAAATGACCGAGACGAGCATGCCAAAGCCATGCTTTCTCGTTTACTTTAGTAAGAAAACAGATTAGTTGGGCGATTTAGAGATTTACCTTGTAAAGTCGATTATTTGATCTCTTTACCTTCATAAGTGTGGGCTCCCGTTCTTTCATATAGATGCAAGATGCCATCTTTTATAATTATTTTGCATCCTCCTTCATCAAATTGACCAAGGCTTAGAATGTTATTACATAAATCTGGAATGTAATAGACATTTGTAATAAGCTTTTGGTCTCCATTCTTGCATTGCAAAAGGATTGAACCTTTGCCTTTGATGTCGACTGCTGACCCGTCCCCAAATTTGACCCGACCTGTTTTTCATCCAACTCACTAAATAACTCTCGATTTCCGGTCATATGATTACTTGCTCCATTATCCAAGTACCACGTACCGGCTTCACTTTTGTCTTGTGCATAAACATTCGGGAATACATTTTCTTCATTTAGCAATACCATTTCCTTTGACACCATCAGAAGAGTCTGATCATCATCTTCTTTTGTCAAATGTGCTTCATCTTCGGTTCTTCTAGGAGCTCTACAATCAGCTGCAAAATGACCATATCTATCACAATTATAACACCTTTTCTCTTGTTTACCTGTATAATTTCCCCCTGGTCAGTTTTGCGATTGCTGTTGGAAGAGGATCTCCCTCCTCTTCCACGGTAGTTGGATCTGCCTCGTCCCCGACCACTACCTCGGTAATCCGATGAGCTTGAGCCCCGGCCCCTTCCAAGCTGTTTTTGTTTTTTCTTGCCATTCACCTTTGGTAGAGCTGATCAGAATTGGTTTTGCTTTGAACACGGGGTTTAACCCGCTCTTCAAACGCCTTAAGACGCCCGACAGCTTCTTCAAAAGGCATGGTCTCCAAATTTGAATATTGTTCAATTGAGGCAACAATCGGCAGCAATCTGTCAGGGGCTGAATTCAGAAGCTTTTGCACTTGAACTACTTCTTCAATTGTTGATCCAAGTGCTCGAAACTTGGATACAGTCGCACCAATTCTACTTGTGAAATCATCCACGCTCTCGTTCTCCTTCATGCTCAACAACTCGAACTCCCGATTCAACGTTTGAATCCGATCCTTTTGCACCCGATCGGCTCCAAGGTTTCGTATCTTAAGAGCATCCCAGACCTCTTTAGCCTCCTTGTGCTTAGCCACTTGCAGCAGAATCTATTCTGGTAGTGTTTGGAAGATAAAGGCCCTTGCCTTTTTCCGGATCTTCACATCCACCTCGGTGTTACCCGGTGGTTCTATGGCATCCCAAATACCCTGGGCATCCATAATGTACTCCATCTTGATTGCCCAAGATGTGTAGTTTGTTGCAGTAAGCATAGGACATTGATACGAAATTGAGCCACCCTCTTTAACCGCAACAGTGCTGTTTTGGTTGTTGTTACCACCATTATCGCCCATGGCAACAGATAGCTTTGTCAGACTTCCTTTGAGGCTGCTGGTTGTTGATGAAGTGGTCGACTCCTTCGACCTGAGATGGCAGTGGCTGATCAGACCTTTTGAGCAGGCTCTGATACCAAATGTTAGAAAACAAATGGCACAAAGACTAACTTTCAAGGTAGTCAGCACAGATTTTATTAAGAAAAACAAGTAGAGAATTGGTACATCATTCTCATTATTCTAGCATCTATTTATAACGGAAAGAAAACATCAACTAAAAAAAGAAAATTGAAATTGATAGACAAAAATCAATCACAGCTTATTTCCAGCAATAATATTCCTCAATCTTTGATTGCCTTGATTTCCTTGATTGCTAAAATCTCGGAATTAACCAACAGTTCGATGCTCCATTTGTATTAGATAAGATTAGAAAGCTGACCTCGGTAGAAAGAATAGTGCATTATATTAATGCTATCAATTGGCCTTTCTCTCTAGATTGTTCTACAAGCATGGAGGCATGATTGTTAACATTTAGCTTCACATGTTATTTTGTTATAACTGTGATAATTGTAACATGTTTCATATATCCCACAAAGATGACGGATTCGGAATTACAATGGCTTATCGCTTATAAATGACTTCAACACAACTGACCATTATAAACGGTCAAAGGGTTAAACGGCCCAAAAGTCACCCATGACATTATTAACTGTCCACCTAAACTGTTTTACTAAAAAAATAGGATCTATATCTATATAATAGTGTTTGAAATGGTATGTAATGTGTTAATTATTTTTGAAGTTCAAAAAAATGACACAGAAAAAAAAGGAGGAGGTTTTACTGTATTGGTGGTTACCATTTTCTAAACTTTTATTTGTATTGAGCTACAAAAAGAAAAAAAAAAGAAAAAAAACATTTGGAAATATATTTCAGGCTTTCTAAAGAAATTACAAGAATTAGATATCAGGGGGCTTGTTTTCAAAATCACTGAACCCCATCAATATTACCATTTACCAAAATTGAAATCTGTCAGCATGTTCAAAGGTCCTTAGCAGGTGCATATAATGTTATCGATACTGGCCTACCTATCATGGTTTTCATGTTAAAGTACTTATAAGGACATTGTACAGTGCTCCCCTGGACAACAACTATAATAGGGG
Source organism: Flaveria sonorensis (assembly GCA_025506505.1). Taxonomy (NCBI): domain Eukaryota; kingdom Viridiplantae; phylum Streptophyta; class Magnoliopsida; order Asterales; family Asteraceae; genus Flaveria; species Flaveria sonorensis. The sequence continues at coordinate 55,343,334 of CM046435.1, forward strand.
AAAAATTATGTAAATTGATGTTCAAAATATAGATGTTTCAAACTTTGAGATATGAATCATTTTACAAGTTAAGTTAATAAGTCAAATCAACCTATTTTTATTTCAAATAAACCGACAAGCAATTACATTAATATGGTTGTAATTTACAAGTACATAATATGGACCATACGATACTAGACAATGACTAAACGACAAACATTAGCCGTCACATTACTTTAGCTAGAAAAGCACGGTTCATACACCTACCAGATTACCTGTTCGTGTGGAGGAAGGCATCGAAAAATCAAATCAAAATGATTTCCTCCCTGAAATGGAGGTTAGCCTGCTTGATCATATAAGGCCAACAAAAGATTACATTAATCAACCTCATTAGTCATTTCTCAAGGCCCCATAGCTTTCAAGAATCCATCTAACCATGTAAATTAACCACATATTCAACGCTAATCTGTCTAATCAAGATAATTAAGGGGGTGAATGTTGGATAATTCCGGATGGTTTGAATCTTCAGCAGCAAGCTACAGCTGTATTTTGACAGCAAGCTACAGCTGCTGATTTGGGTTTATTTTTGATTGATTCGAGTCTTTATTACATTCCATAAGATAGGAGTTTTATTTTGGTCTGTAGTTTATTTCCATGTCCTGTTTTCATTATAAATAGAGATAGGTGCTTTGGAGTTCTTGTATCAGTTTTCCCTTCCTATCTTCCTTAATAAAGACTAATCTGTGCCGACTACTTCAACATTTTTTCTAGCTGTTTTCTGCTAAACTCTTGTGCCAGTTATACCCAACAATTGGTATCAGAGCCTTCTTCAGTCCTAGGGAACCTGTTTTTCTGCCATCAAAGAGGAAGTGTTGCTCCAATGGCTGATATTCAACAGAACAATCAGCTTGTTCTGGTCAGGGAAGGAGGAGGTTCAACCTCCTATCAGTGTCCGATGTTAAGTGCAACAAATTACCTTCGTGGGCCATTAAAATGGAGTCGTTTATGGATGCCCAAGGTCTTTGGGATGCCATAGAACCTCCGGCGGGTGTTGATATTGATGTCAAACTCGGGAAGAAGGCGAGGGCCTTCATATTCCAAGCATTGCCCGAAGAAATTCTGTTGCAGGTCGCTGGTCATACTGGAGAAAAAGACGTTTGGGAAGCCCTCAAAACTCGGTACCTCGGAGCAGATAGGGTACAACAGGCACGTATTCAAAACTTGAACCGCGAGTTCGAGTTACTAAACATGAAGGAAGCAGATAGCATTGATGATTTCACAAGCAAGATTGGTGAAAAGGTATCTAAGTTTCGGACACTTGGAACCACGATGGATGAGAAGACCAAAGTCAAGAAACTTCTAAATGCTGCGCCAACCAGATTTCTCCCAGTTGTTGCAGCAATAGAACAGCTTTCTGACCTGGAAACGATGGTATTTGAGGACCTTGTTGGGCGCCTCAAAGCCTATGAAGAAAGGATAAAGCCTACCAAACTTGACTCATCAGGTAAACTGTTGCTGACCAGGATGAATGGCAGCGAACAGAAAGACAAACCATCAGCAGGGGCGGGGTTCCAGTTCATCCGACCATCGTGGCCGTGGGCGTGGTCGAGGAAGGTACAACAGCCGAGGAAGGGATGGTAGACACCCTTCAAACAGCCGTGAATCTGAACAGAAAGAACAGGCCAACAGTAAACGAGATCAAAGAAATTTGCGGTGCTATAATTGTGACAAAATGGGCCATTTTCAGCAGAATGCCGTGCAACCAAAAGAGCTGATGGAGAAGCAAATCTGACTCAGGAAGACGAACCAGCCTTACTTATGGCCTCATGTCCACAGGAGGTTTAATGCTAAATGAAGAAAAGTTTTTCCAAGCCTTTATGCCAAAGATAATTTCGATAATGGCACTTGGTACTTGGATGGGGGGCCTCAAACCATATGACCGGGTGGAAAGAGTTTTTCAGTGAACTAAACGAGAAGACTATCGGTCATGTTCGATTTGGAGATGGGTCCGGGGTCGAGATCAAAGGTAAAGGCTCAATCTTGTTGCAATGCAAAACAGGAGATCAAAGGTTAGTGAGTAATGTTTACTATATTCCTAATCTTTGTAATAACATCTTGAGTATTGGACAATTCACTGAAGTGGGCTGCAAGGTGGTTATGGAAGATGGTAGTTTGTGGTTTATGAGAAGAATCGAACCTTGCTAGTGAAGGTCCGAAGATCCCCAAACAGGTTGTATAAAATTCAACTAAATATTGTTCCTCCTATAAGCTTACATGCCAAGATGGACGAGACTGCATGGCTATGGCATGCACGTCTCGGTCATCTTAACTTTGGGGCTTTGAAAAGATTGACAGGTGAAAATATGGTGCGGGGAATGCCGATGATCGGCCACAATTCACAATTTGTCAAGCCTGTTTGGCAGGAAAACAACATAGGCTGCCTTTCAAAACAATTCATCATTTCGGGCCATTTTTCCACTTCAACTTATTCATGCTGATTTATGTGGCCACATTACACATGTACACCTTCGGGAATAGGTATTTCCTATTACTCGTTGATGACTACAGCCGTTATATGTGGGTGTATATGCTTAAGGCCAAAAATCAAGCTTGTGATGCTTTTGTCTCTTTCCAAGACATTGGTGGAGAAAACAATGTGGGCATAGAAATCAAAGCTTTGAGAACGGACAGAGGTGGGAATTTGTCTCCACAAATTTAATCAACTCTGCAACGAAGAAGGAATGAAGGTACTTGACGGCCCCATATACCCCTCACAAAACGGGGTAGCAGAGAAAGAAACCCAGTCCATCTTGGGCCTACTAGGTCTATGCTAAAGGCCATGAACCTACCTCAATTATGTGGCAGAAGCTGTCCGCCATGCAGTGTATCTCCTAAACGTTC
>CM046435.1:55346313-55642261 GCA_025506505.1 Flaveria sonorensis
TAAACAAACTAGGAGATTGGTATCAGTGTTTTCATTTTAAAAATAAGGAGATTACAAACCAATATATAAGAAAGATAATTACACTTTGATACCCTAAACAATAATAATAATAAAACCTAAGTTAATGTAGCCGACATAGGTTAATATTCCCCCGCAAGTTCAGGGCGGTTAGCAATCTGCAACTTGGAGCGCAAAAACTCAAACTTCTGGGCTGACAAGGGCTTGGTGAAGATATCAGCAATTTGGTCGTTTGTAGAGATAAACTTGACATGTAATTTTCCCTGAGTTACTTGTTCACGAACAAAGTGATAGTCAACTTCAACATGCTTGGTACGAGCATGAAAAACTGGATTAGCTGTGAGAAAGGTAGCACCAAGATTATCACACCAAAGAGTAGGTGCTGAGCTATCCAGTCCAAGTTCCCGAAGCAAGGATTTTAACCAAATCAATTCAGCAACAGTATCTGCAATGGCCTTGTACTCGGACTCGGTGGAAGATCGAGATACAGTCTTCTGTTTGCGAGCAGACCAGAAATGAGATTGGAGCCCAAGATAGCAAAGCCCCCCGTGGATCGACGATCACTGGGCAACCAGCCCAGTCAGTCCGAAAAAGCTTGAAGATTGGAAGACCAGGTTAAGTCCGAAAAAGCCTGAAGATAGCCAGTGTTATGACGAATCCATAATCCCAAATCAAGAGTACCCTTTAAATAACGTAGGATGCGTTCACAGCAGCCCAATGGTTCTCGGTTGGAGCATGCATAAACTGGCAGACTTTGTTTACTGCAAATGCAATATCAGGGCGAGAGAGAGTAGCATATTGAAGAGCTCCAACTGTCTGTCGATAGCGGAGGGATCATCAAGAAGAGGCTATCATCGGGTAACAACACATTGGAGGTGCTCATAGGAGTTGATATCGTTTGCAATCGCAAGACCAGAACGATGAAGAATCTCACGAATATACTTTCGTTGTGAGAGAACCAAATCAGAACCCTTGTGGACAACTTCAACACCCAAAAAATAATGTAACTGACCTATATCCTTAAGAGCAAAAAGAGAGTTGAGCTGCTGAATAATAGAACCAATAGCAGTGGAGTTGTTACCCGTGATGATGATATCATCGACATAAACCAGAAGATAGATAAGGGATCCCTTTGAGTTGAGTATAAAGAGAGAGGGGTCGGTTTTAGACCCATAAAATCCCAATTGATGAAGTGCAGTGGACAGCTTTGTAAACCAGGCACGAGGGGCCTGTTTGAGACCATACAGACTTGTGTAATAAGCAGATGTGATCTGGTTTGGTTGAATCAATAAGCCAGGAGGTTGTCGCATGTACACTGTTTCTTCAAGATCACCATGAAGAAAAGCTGTTTGAATATCCAACTGTCGGAGAGGCCATTTGTTGGTGACAGCCAGAGATAAAACAGTGCGAATGGTGACAGGTTTTAATGACCGGACTGAAGGTCTCATGATAATCCACTCCATGCTGTTGATGGAAGCCTTTTGCAACTAGACGGGCTTATATCTGGTAACTTTGCCATGCTCATCAGTCTTTAACCTGTAAACCCATTTGCAATCAACAACATTAGCATTAGAAATAGGGGGAACAAGGGTCCACGTGCCATTCCTATGAAGCGCAGATAGCTCCTCGGTCATAGCTTGGCGCCATTCTGAAGACTTATTAGCAACGGTAAAACTAGTTGGTTCAAGAGGAGGAGAAGCGGAAGTGGTGGCAGTATAAGCAGCGGGGTTATAACGTTGGGTTGTTTAGGATTAGGGCGAAGTTAGATGGCCGTGGCCGAGGAGGAGGAGGAGGAGGAGGCGGGGTAGAGGACCCGATGTTGGAGATTGAGGTGGCGATGAAGGGGGGGTTGGGGACTGTGGTGGCGGTGATGGCGGGTTTGGTGAGTTGGGTGGTTCGGTTGGAAAACCGGGGTGGTGGGTGCAGGAAAGATAGAGATGTAAGGTGGAGTAGAGGCGATGGGGCTGTAGGGGAGGGTGGTAGGGGAAAACGTGTTCATTAAAGCGAACATGCCGAGCGATGTAAACTCGATCAGTGGAGGGATCAAGACAGCGATAACCATGATGGTAGGGCTGTAGCCAAGAAAAACACAAGGAGTAGAGCGGAATTCAATTTTGTGACGATTATACGGTCGAAGATAGGGAAAGGATTGACAACCAAAAACTCGTAAGAAGGAGTAATCAGGTTTTCGTTTGAAGACATGTTCAAATGGTGATTTGTTAGATGAGACACGAGATGGGAGACGATTGATAAGGTATACAGCGGTCTCAAAGGCATAGCTCCAGAAACGTTGAGGAAGACTAGATTGAGCCAAAAGGGCAAGTCCAGTTTCCACAACATGACGATGACGACGTTCAACAAAGCCATTTTGCTCACTGGTGTGAGGACAAGATCGTCGATGAATGATGCCAAGTTGTTGGCAAAGATGTGTGAGAGGTCGAAACTCCCTCCCCAGTCTGATTGAATGCATTTTAGTTTGGTGTTAAATTGTCGTTCAGCCATGGTGATAAAGTTGGTGAGGATAGAGTAAACATTTGATTTTTGAGTTAAGGGATAAATCCACATGTAGCGAGTACAATGATCAACACATAAAAGAAAGTAACGATGACCATCAAAAGATGGTTCAGGAGAAGGGCCCCAAACATCACAATAAACAAGATCTAAATATTATTACTTTGAAAAGTAGAATCAGGTAAAGATAATTTTGAAGATTTTCCACATTGACAAGAAGAACATAAATTATTTGATAACTTGTCCGAAACAGGTAAAGAACAGTAAGAAACAATGGAACGGAAAACTTGAGCATGAGGATGTCCTAAACGCTGGTGCCAAATGTTGGAAGGAGCTTTGACAGCAGTGAAGGCAACTTTGGGCAAAGACTTGAGTTGTGGAAGGCGAATAGAGTACAATCCCTGCTCACTGGGGCCCGAAAGGAGGATAGTGCGTGTAGACTCGTCCTTCACAACAAAATAGGAAGAGTGAAATTCAAAGAAAACATTGTTGTCATGACAGAATTTTTGAACAGATAATAGATTTTGTTTTAATTGAGGAACATGAAGAATATTAGATAAAGTAAAGGTTTTTGTGAGGGAGAGTAGATTTTGGATGAACCAATATGACAAATGGGTACAGAATTACCGTTACCGACAAGTAAAGAATCGTTACCATAGTAGGCCTCGGAGCTATCCATGCTGGATAGGTCTGGAGTGGCATGATGGGTTGCACCAGTATCAGATTTCCAAGCAGTTCCAGAAGATGGGCTAGCTTCAGAATGTGTTGTAAAATTAGCCTGAGGAGCAGATTGTGACTGTTTTGACTGATTTGGGCACTGAGAGGGTAAATGGCCTATACCACATCTGTTGCAATGACCATAAACAGTGTTTTGAGTGGAAGCCCAAGAAAACGCTGGTGTACCATTGTTGTCCCGGAGGCGATTGTTTGAACCACCCCGTGGGCCCCACGAGAAGATCCACGAAAAGATCCACGACCACCTCGGTTATTGTTGACTGACCGAGACCCAAAGTAAGCTTGAGGCCGTGGAGATTGAATGGGTTTAATTGATAACCATTTGAGCAGCCATTAAGTGAAAATTTTGTAGTTGTTGTTGAAGATGATCAATGGGTGGTGGTTGAACAGAAACTGCAGCTGATGGGAATTCGGAACAGGAGCAGCAGCCAAAAAAGCTTGAGGAGCAGCAGTCATCATTTTGGTGAAAACATAGTCATGATCACACAAAAGTCCATGTAATTCATGAAAAGAAACAGGGGTACACGAGCTAATAAATTGGCTTTTAGCCATTATATTCCTCTCGAAGTCCTGTAAGGGTAAGCATTACCAGGTCCTTGTCCTTTACGGGTTCGCCAATGTTGGCAAGAGCGGTAGCATATTCTTGGGTTCTGCTAAGATATTCGGCTGGTTTTTCATCACCTTTCATGGTGATTCTTAGAAGTTGACTTTTAAGTGTGAATTCGTGGGATAAAGTAACAGGAGCATAAGCCCGTTCAAGAGACAGCCATACCTCTCGTGATGTTTTTCCCTGAATGTGCTGATATGAATCTTCAGAAACTGTTGAGATGATAAGCATACGGATGTGAGCATCATTGCAGATCCACGGAGTGTAGCTTGGATTATCGGTTGTTGCAGATTCATTGGTAACCTTCTGTTCAGGGCAGGGTATGGTTCCATCAACATAGCCAAAAAGATTGTGAGATGTGAGAAAAGATTCAATCATGGATCTCCAATAACCATAGTTGGTAGTTTTGAGAGAGAATGAGAATTTGTGGGAGTTGTGAATAGTTTTCTCTTGATGAGAGAACTGAATGATTGTGCCATGATACTGTTGCTGGCCGAAGGGTGAAGGACTGCAGTAGCAGTCGGAATTTTTTTTTTTTTTTTTTTTTTTGTTTTTTTTTTTTTTTTTGTGACGGCAGCTAGGGTTAGGGTTAGGAAGAGATGGCTCTGATACCAAAACAAACTAGGAGATTGGTATCAGTGTTTTTCATTTATGAAAAATAAGGAGATTACAACCAAATATAAGAAAAGATAATTACACTTGATACCCTAAACAATAATAATAATAAAACCCTAAGTTAATGTAGCCGACATAGGTTAATACTCCTTGCTTCTATGCATGACTCGATTATTATGCTGCGCATAGAGTTTATGTAAATGTAACCGGGAGTCTCAGGTGAGTTTAGATTTGGGGTTTAGGATGAGGGGGGGAATAGAATCACAAAGGGTGTTTGTTTAAAGGTTATAATTTTGAAACAAGAATTGTGTTTTCTCCATACATGCAAAGAAGCGTGGGGCATGAAAATCTCATATCTATACCCAAACAACCACCTTATAGTCTTTTTCTTGATTTTTCTCAGGCTATTGGTGATTGAATATGTAAAACACCGTGTTGCTCGTGGAGCAATTTCACCGTGTAGATTGGTCCTCACTTCCAAATCTACCAGGACCTCCTGATACATGCAGAAGAAGAATGACGATTCTCAACAGTAACAAGCAGTTTAGAAAAGCTTTAATGAGACTTTGTAACATGCTTAGTGTGAGATATGCAGTACATCTAGATGCTTCCAAGAACAATTACTCGGTGATAATGGAAGAGTGATTATTGGGGAACATGATCTTATTGATCGTACAAATGATTTGAATAGTAGAGAACGATGGGATGATTTTGATAACAAGATATACAGACGTTCCTTGATGAGGTTCTAAAATACAAGCAGGTTGCTAAATTGGAGGCCACTAAAGGTGCTCAATATACATCTAAGTATGGTCAGTCAGATGTAGGTGGTGCACCAGATGTAAGATTAGCCTAGTCCCTTCTTATTGTTCACCTTTTTTGCATAGCACAAATTTCATGTAAAGATATCCTACTTTATTTGATTTTTATTTTTGGTAGCTACCTTTGTTTTTGCCTATAAAAAGGTAATATAGCTTGAAGAATGCCTAGCTAAGGTAACCAACTTTCAAAAAATATGTTTCAAGGTAATCTGACCCAGATCCGGTTTCCAGCCAAAATGATGATCTGGTAGTTGACGCGTCGGTAACTTTGACCAGGTTGACTTATGTATCTGTAAGCCACATGAAAACAAGGTTAATTTATTAGATTACCTTGAATTGAAAATTTTGTAATGTATGTTACCTGTTATGGTTGAAAACTAAGTTCATTATCTAAAGCACTATGCTACCTTTTCGTACAACTCTCCACTTTTGCATATCATACCATTAGGCATATAATTTCTATGTAGCATTCACATTCTTTTTTTTGTTTGTTTTTAGGAATTGGATGGAAACAACTTAGGTTCATCATCTACCCCTACCAATGAGTTAAAGAAAGATGGCGGAAAAAGACAAGCATCTACTCGAAGATCAAGGAATCGCCTTCCTCAAAGCTATATTATGCTTATGAGTAAAGTAAAAGGTATTGGTTCGCAAGTATACAAATCATTGGCAGTTTCTAATGCAATAGAGCTTTTCAAGCTTATATTTCTTAGCACCGCAAAAGCTCCCGAGGTCCCAAAATTTCTAGCTAACACATTGCGCCGATATTCAGAACATGATCTTTTTACTGCCTTCAACTACCTCAGAGACAAAAGCTTTATGGTAACAAGATTTCTATTATTTTTTAGAGTAAATAACATGTATGTCACTGGTTTAATTGGTGAAGTCCCTAAATACTAACCAACTTTCACAGCTGTTCCATTGTTGTAGAGTTTTTCATAGTGGTTAACTGAGTGTCCTAAATGAAAAAATTATGAAACTTGGTAACTATTTAATGATTGTTCCCTAAAACTAGGCCACATATGCAAGTTTAACATAAAGCAACTAGCTTCTAGTAAACACTTTCAAAGAATAGAGTGACAGAACTTGGTTATTTTGTAGCAACTCAATCTAACTAGTTACAAAAAGTATTGTAGCAATGGAACACTATGAAACTTACGTGACCTAAATAGCAAAGTGATGAATTTGGTTACTATTTAGTTACTTTTTTTTTCCCTAGTTTGTGTTCATTTGATTTTGGTCCTATTATAGTTTTGCTTGCGCCATCAGGTTCATACATTGTTTGACCATTTTTGCTAGTTTTTCGTTAAATTTAATATTTTGGGATTAAGGATTGTCCTATTTACAAAGTAAAGAAAAAGTATTTTTTTTAGAATAAAGGGTTTTTTTTTCTTTTGCCATCTTCAAGCTCGCCTTCTTCATCATGAACCTGAAGATGATAAAGAACAATATCTTTAAAATCCAAAAATTCTAACCAGAAAACAAGAAACTCAAATCATTTCCAAAACATTTTACAACCCATAACAAAACAACTTTAAACCCAAATACATCAAACCCTGAATTGTTATTATTTTTTTCCCCAAAATCAAACGTCCAGACTCTATGTTTAAGATCAAATACAAAACCGCTAATTTATTCATCATCAAAATGCTTGAATAGTAAAAAACCTGACAACTATTTGTCTTTTCGCTCTTTCTGTTGGCAGGTGAGAGGTAATGACATTGGTCACTTTGTACTCTCTCAGCAGTTTTTACATAATATTTCTTCATCTCCATTTCCTGTTAATACTGGAAAAAGAGTTGTTCAAATGTCTAGATGGCTTCATGATAGAGAAAATGATTTATTAGACAATGGAGTTGATCTATCTGCTGACCTGCAGTGTGGAGATGTCCTCCAATTGTGCGTACTGATGTGTGCAGGAGAAATATCAATGTTCCCATGTTTGCCTCATGAGGGTATTGGGGAAATTGAGGATTTAAAGAAACGTAAATGTGATGGCAATGAAATTTGCAGTGTTGAAATAACTAAAAAGCCGAAATTATTAGACAATGAAATATTTACCCGTAAAGAAAAAGGTTTCCCAGGCATCCAGTTATCCATAAGCCGGGGTTAATTTCAAGAGTTGATGAAATCACATTATCTGGTTCAAATTTGGAGTCCGATTCACTGTCATCTGGACATATAGGAGTCTCAAAGTCAATTGGTGCATCTGGGTCAACATGGGAAGCTATGACATGCTATGCAAGACACCTGGTATCTTCTTCACAAGAAATACCTCCCAATCTTTTTAAGACTGTTTGTTCAGCCATCCAAAAGTCTGGTGACCAAGGCTTAAGCATGGAACGACTCTCCCGTATCATTGATGTGCAGGGTATGTAGTTTGTTCCTTAGAGGTGACAAGATGGGTGGTTAGGTTAGCTGGTCATTTTCTAGTACGAGTTAAAACCGGTTGGGTTGGATTTACCCACTAATAAATTGCGTTTTTTTATTATAAATAATTGATGCATGGGTGAGAAAAACTTACAAGTATAATTATAATCTAAATATCTAGATAAAGAGTTTAGGAGGTTGTATGCTATAATAATAGATTTTGGGCGACATCCAATGATCAATCATCCATTCTCCTATTAGCTATATGTTCTTGTTTTACTCATTTGGCTTGTTTGAGATAAAGCACAACCTATATTGCTATTCATAAGTAAACAGGCCAAATCTGCCGTCTCTCTACACTCGTATTGCATACATATAAATCTAATAACACTACAAGTACTTGTAGGGAAAAGATGCCAGAACTTATTGTGGAGGTGCTCGAGGCATTTGGGGGTGCTTTAAAGGTTTGCTTTATAATTACAGAACTTATTATGTATAACTGTCGCATGTATTTAGGTAGATTGAAGTCTATTGGTTTTTGAGTACAGGTTAATGCTTTTGATTCTGTTCATGTTGTTGATTCTCTGTACCGGTCAAAGTACATGTTGACCTCAACAACATCCCACCAACATGATCTTCACCTCAAGGAGCCAGAAAGCTTTAACAATGAAGGCGAGCCACTAAAGTTGCAGCAAGAAAGCCATGAAGATAAAGACAAAAAGTTAATGAAAGAAACTTCCACAAACCTTGCTGAGGTGCATACAAGTACCGATGAGGTGCAACACAGAGTAACGATCCTAAACACACCGGAGGAGGTTTCTCAACCTATGAGTGAAGCTCTGGAAAACAGTGAAAATGAAACCTTAATGTCTCCAAGAAAGGGCCCACATGAGGAAAATTGTGAATTTAGGATGGATGATTCTTCTGGTTCTTATAAGCCAATATTGCCATGGGTAAATGGAGATGGTACCACCAACAAGATAGTTTACAAGGGACTGTACGCCGTATTCTTGGTATCGTGATGCAAAATCCTGGGATATTGGAGGTATTTGTACTTTCTTAGTTATTGAATTATGATATAATACATATTGATAGAGATAGATAATTATAAATGATATGTATATGTCCGGAAGCATTTCTTGGTTATTAAGACTGGCAGTATAACTGTTTTCTGTAGCGGAATACACAATTTATCGTTTCAAAAGTTTTAGGGCGTTTTCATCATCCTAAATTTTTTTCTTTCCAATATTGGTACAAATGTGGGTCTTTAGAGTGTTTCAATATTGGAGGTAAATAAGTGTTTCAAATTAGAGGTGATTTGTTACGTCTTTTTGATCTTTACACCATCTATTTATTGGATGTGAAAATGACCTACTTACACCAATTTAACTCTTTCCTTTACCTTTACTTTGTGTAAGGGCAAATAGTAAAAAACCATTAACTTAGTGATGTACATTGTACAAATCATAAGAGGTAGGATCTTGGTTTTTAAAGGCATGAGGTGCTCTGAAGCACTTAGGTCTCAAAAGCCGAGGTGCCACACCTTAGGCATGAGGCGAGAGCTTCACATATGTGAGGCACCATGTATTAATTATTATACAATATTTATGACTTAATTCTAGATAATATTTACCACACTTTTAATTTGAATACCAAAACTAGGATAATAAAGGTAATTACACATAGGGCTGCAAACGAACTGAACATTCAACGAACAGTTCGTGAACCGTTCGGCGGGAAGTTTGTTTATGTTCGTTCGTTTAGTAAATGAACGAACACGAACAAGAAAAATTTGTTCGTTTAGTTAAACGAACGAACATGAACACAAGCCGCGTTCGTTCATTTATTTTCGTGAACGTTCGATAATGTGTTCGTTTATGTTCGTTAATGTGTTTATTTATATTCTTAATTTTTCTGTTATTTATTTTTATGATTATTATATCAAGTATTTTTTTATATTTATGTCAAGTACTTATTTATTTTTGATTAATTTTGTGTAATGTTTGTAATAAAAATGTAAATTTTATTCTAAAATAATTTATAATCAATTGTATCCGTTTGTGTTTATGAGCTTTTTTGTGTTCGTCATGTTCATGAACAGTTGTTTGTGTTCGTTTGCTTTTGTTTGTGTTCATTTGCGTTCGGTAAGTGTTCGTGAACAGTTCATGAACATGTTCATTTTCTTAATGAACGAACACGAACAAAAATCTCGTTTGGTAAGTGTTCGTGAACAGTTCATGAACACGTTTATTTCTTAACGAACCAACACGAACAAGGCCTTGTTCGTGTTCGTTCGGTTCGTTTGCAGCCCTAAATTTACACATATAGTAATAACTCTATTAACACTATCTGGAAGTCTGGAACCATCTGTCAGCCTAGAAAAAACAAAAAAAAAGTTTATTTAAAACTAAAAATCTATGCAAAACGGCACTTCAGTACAGAAAGTTTCATTGAAGCGCTAAGTCAATCGCCTCTAGGGCTTCACGCCTTAAGCGCTCTGAGACGTGCTTTTAAACCAAGGGTGGGATACAAATCACCCCGCTTTCAATATATGGGTGGCCTTGATGAAAAAAACTTGAATACTTGGGTAGCCACTACATGCCTTATCCTTAAAAATATGCAACAGTAAAGTCTAGGGTATTATGTCCAGACTCAACCATAGTTCAAAAGGGGTTTTCCCACAATTGCTCTATACTATATAGAAGTTTAGGTTCCGATAGCTTCAAATTATTTCATTGCATCTGTATTCAGTATTTTGATACGTATGGACATAAATATGGACATAAATACATACAATGGACCTGCATATGTCATTCTTTTAGGTTTTAGTATCTGATTTAAGCCTGCAGTTTAACTTGTTATTATGTTGTTGCAGGAGCACATTTTAAGACAAATGAATGTACTAAATCCTCAGGTATGATACTGGTAACTTAAAGTGTATGATAATGCCGATTGTGGATAAACCATATTCATCACTTGAAATTAAGAAACACAGGGCCTTTGGTTGAAAATAAATTAGAAATTTTAAACTAACGCAGCAATTTTGATCCATTTACTTATAAATGAATCATTATGGGTTACGTACTATCTCTAATTGGCCAACCAATAGAAAAAAGCTTTAGTCTAGAAGGAATCGTGTCAATATTGTTCGATTAATTCTGGAGAAAGGCGGCTGAAGCTAAATAGATCAACAGAGCCTGGCCTTATGGACCCATGTTTTTTGGTTATAGGTGTTATTTTGTTTTGATCCTGTTTCTATTTTCGAGTCATTGAATTTATTGTAAATAGATCAATAGGTTCCTTTGTTTAGAGTACAAAAAATTATTGAGTCATTAATACATACCTTGGTGTTCTTGCTGTTTGTTGTCTGCCAATAGTCAAATGGGTTAAAGTGTATTTTTTGATGCATAACCTCTTAAAATCATTTTGTTTAAAAACAAAAATTCACTTACCTGTTTATAAAAAGTCTGGAATATTTGGACTAGTGGTTTTTGGTCACCCATCTCGTTCTTTGTCAAAACGTTCAAAAGAAACAACTGTCTTGACCTGTCTTCCAACCAGCCCGATTAACCGATTTGGCCACATCTATTTTAAGCACTGCCCTCATAACTATATGGTTTGTAGTTTTGGTTATTATAATTGTTATGAGTAAAGTCCAAATAGACAAGTGTAGGGACTTGTTTGTTCTTTTTTATTAGTTCAGGGGTATAATGTGTTAATTAGTTAGTTAGGTTGTTAATGATCTAACAGTCGCGTATAAGAGGGGAGCGGAGAAGTGATTTGAGGGATCTGATTTCTATCTTGTTTTTCGTTTTTCTTTGAAAACACTCTGCAAATTACTTGTTAATACAAGTGTGTAGTTCATGTTTGAATCATTAGTTGTTGTTTGATTGATTATCATTCTTCGGTATTAATTGTTCATCCGTTGTATACTTCAACGTATCCGCTGTAGATTTCAACAATAATCAATATTGTCTGGACCCGGGCTAGTTGTGTAATTAGTGAACCGGCAAATGTATAGCTGGTAAAAAAGATGACCTGGCAAATCACATCGTCAGAAAATGGACTAGTTTTGTAATTATACTAATTTGAATCAGGTTAGTTTGGTAATTATACTTTTTCGACATATGTATTAGTTTGGTAATCTAGCTATAAGCTCATCTTGCATTGGCAAGAAGGTGATCAAATGTCTCAACTAGCCCAATTAAAAAAGTATAATTAAAATAGAACTAACCATCAACTATTCATTACCAAAACCATTTGCATTTCAAAAGGGTGTAATAGACAATTACCTAGTATATTATGCATAAATTATTTTTTATTTATTTGTGGACACTTATTTTGGGAGATTTCAACAATTTATATGCTCTTAGAAGGTTCACTTTTTTACTTGTGAACAATGATTTATCCTAAAATCTGGACAATTTTATCTGCAGAGCTGTAGAAAATTTTGGAGTTGATGATTCTAGATGGTCATATCATGGTGAGGAAGATGTATCAGTCTATATCCAATGAACCCCCAGCCATGTTACAGCATCTTCTTGTCTGCAGCTCAAAGAAACCGAAGTTGATTTGCAGAGAGCATTTATTTGCGAACCCGAAGAGTATCGACTGTTTGTAGATGGCCTGCAGTTGTAATCACGCCATTTTCAATTGTATATTATATGATATTGAAAATGTAATGTAATCCTAGTTAATGGTGTTCAACTGTGATTTACTTTGAGGCTTTGATGATAAAAAAATGGACCAATTTAGAAGAAGGCTCACCAAGTAAGCATGTTGTATGTTCATATCAAGATATTTGGACTACGTTAGAATCGATGTACTTGATAACAAGTTATTATAGTTATAAAGGTAAAACGCTCCATCCTGTGTATAGATAATTGTTTGAAAATTGGTTGTCGAGAACTTTTAAGGGTTGAGTCCCTGTAGCAAAGGTCTTAGCTCAAATTTACTTAGTAAAATATTGACGGTGTGTTGTAAGTTTTCCTTTAAAAGGTCTAACGATTAGAAAACTTGTTGTAGATGGAATAAAAGAAAGCTATACATACGATAATGATTACTAAAAATGTTTCAAACATATTGATATGAACATAAGCATGCAATATATTCGTAATCTATTAAAACAATTATATTGCACACGCAAATCTGGACACGTGCATGTGAAGTAGAGGTGTACAAACGGTTTTGGGGCCAAACCGGTTCGGTTTCGGGGCCAAACGTTCGGTTTCAACTGGTTTATTTTCAACCGGTTTGAACCCCAAACCGGTTCGGTTCCTAAACAGGTTTCAGGGCTAGGATATTCAAACCTATCGAACTGGTCCGGGCCAGTTTGAAAACCGGTTCGGGTTTTCATTTTTTTTTAAATTTAAATTTTCCAAACGCCCAACAGTCCAAAGAAGAAACGCCCAAGCAGATGCGTCCGAACAGTGCTCATGCGCCCAAACAGTGCTAATGCGCCCACAGTGCTCATGCGCCCAAACAGTACTCATGCGCCTGAATACTTGGCCAAATTTCAGAAGTTTTTCACACTTATCAAATTGTTCAAAACTTGTTCAATTGATCTAAAACATTATTTATTTTTATCAAAGATTACACATTTATATAAATTATTTATAAATATTAAAGCATAAAACATAAAACATTAAATAAAAATATAATTATGATTTATGATACATGAAAAATTAAATATGGTTATTGTTTTTTTATCAAAGATTACACATTTATATAAACTATTTATAAATATTTAAACATAAAACATAAAACATAAAACATAAAACATTAAATAAAAATATAATTATGATTTATGATACATGAAAAATTAAATATGATTATTTATTTTTATCAAAGATTACATAAAATGTAAATAAAGATACTATTCAAAACATATAAACAATTCAAATGACGTAAACTTTATTCTTCGCCACCAGAACCCGATGTATTATGAAGGAACTCGTCATATGCCTCTTCATCATCGGTCATTCCGGGTGTCAATCCATCGTCTACTTCGTCTTCATATATTTCGGCTTCATATTCTAATTCTCCTTCAAGTGAACATTTGTCTTGTATTCTTTCAGCTGCATCCAAATAATCCTTCAAGCAAATACACATTTCAACTGCTTCGGGAGTGAGTCGGGTTCGTCGTATTGATATAATCCTGCCGCTAACAGAAAAAACAGATTCCGAAGCTACCGTGGAAGCTTGGGCGGTTAGTAAATCTCGGGCCATGGTGGATATGATTGGAAATTGATCTTCTTACCTTTCCACCAAGCCAACAAGTTAAAATTTTTAAAATCTTGTGGAGTCATGGTGGATAAAAAGTTTGTTCCACTATACCTCCCGATTTCACTACTCAGAGTGTTACCACGTTGACGTTTATTGCATTCATCTCTTAAAGTATTATACAAAGCAAACATTGGATCACTTGAACCTTCGTCATGTGCCGCATGCCGCATAGACTCACGTATGTTTGATGTTTCACCATATTTTGCTAAATAAACATAAAACATTTGGCCTAAATATGTGTTAAAATTATTTTTTGCACTTTGAGCATAATATGGGTTTTTTTCTTCTAAATCCAAATTAAAAGTAATTTTATTAAGTAAAGTTTCAACCCCCGACGTATTTAAACAAGGGTTTAAGGCAGCGGCACATGTAATAACCGAGGCATTTCTTTAAATACTTTTTAATTTTTTCTTTCATTTGTGGTATCATATCCGAATAAGGTCTACCCCTACACGACAACTCATTTAATTTTGAAGTCATTAAGTAATTTGGTGAAGTACTAATGGACTCGTTGGATAATAAACTCCAGAAAGACAAGTAGTTGCGGTTTTAAAAAGATTAAGCATTTTGGTTATTTCTTCAATAATAGCCCAACCCGATGGATGTAAGTCGAAGCCTTTCCACGACTCACCAAAACATTATGAAAGGCTATTAAACTTTTTTTGGTCAATAGCCTTTTCAAACATGTTACAAGCCGAATTCCATCTTATAGGTACGTCCCAATTCGGACCTAAACATTTGGAATTTGCGTCTTTACAAAACTTGCGATACTTATTATATCTTTGTTTACTGCTAAAAATATCACGTAACATTCTTTTAAAACTATCTTTACTGTTTCAATAGTTTTTAAACCGTCTTGAACGGCTAAGTTTATGATGTGCGCAACACATCGACTATGAAGAAACACACCGTCACAAATTGGTTTATATTTTAATTTTAGATGTTCTATCGCAAGCGTATTATTTGACGCGTTATCAAAAGATATAGAAAATATTTTGTTTTCTAATTTATACGTTTTAATAACTTTATCAATAAGATAAAAAATGTTTTGCCCAGTGTGAGGATAATCAAACAATTCAAACGCAATCGTACGTTTCATCATCTTGTAGGTACGTCCCAATTCGAACCAAAACATTGGAATTTGCGTCTTTACAAAACTTGCGATACTTATTATATCTTTGGTTACTGCTAAAAATATCACGTAACATTCTTTTAAAACTATCTTTTACTGTTTCAATAGTTTTTAAACCGTCTTGAACGGCTAAGTTTATATGTGCGCAACACATCGACTATGAAAAAACACACCGTCACAAATTAGTTTATATTTTAATTTTAGATGTTCTATTGCAAGCGTATTATTTGACGCGTTATCAAAAGATATAGAAATATTTTGTTTTCTAATTTATACGTTTTAATAACTTTATCAATAAGATAAAAAATGTTTTGCCCAGTGTGAGGATAATCAAACAATTCAAACGCAATCGTACGTTTCATCATTTGCCACAAACCGGGTTCAACCCAATGGGCGGTGACACAAATGTACGAGTCCGGTGAACCGTGCGGAGTCGACCAAACGTCACTAGTTAAGTTAACACCGGTTTGTAAATTATCAAAATAAGATATTAATTCATTTTTAGCTTTTTTTTTATATTTTTAAGCAATCTCTTCTAAGTGTAGCACGACTTAGATGTGTGTATCGCGGTTGGAGAGTTCGTTGAATTAGCCGGGTCAAACGTTCATTGTCTAAATGTTTGAATGACAAACTTTCTTGAATTACAAAATGCGTCATTTGCTCACGAACCGCATCAACGTCATAAGCCCAAACATTCCCTTCGCTTGTCATCGAACTTGACCTTAAGACGGTTCACCTTTCAAAGCCTTACAATATTTATTCGCAATGTGGTTTTTCAAAGTTGTGTTTGCATCTTTTTTGAAAACTTATGACAATACTTGCAACGAGCTGTGTTTGGACCGCTAGCCATTTGACATAAATCGTAATTGCACCATATTTCGGGGTTCCTATTCGTAGGAAGGATTGCTACCACCACGTTGCTTGAAGACGCATCACAACCAACGGATGATTGAGCACTTGATGAAGCCATTTTGAAATGAACGAGAGTATTGAGAGTTTTTTGAATTGAACGAAAGTATTGAGCGTATTTGAGAATAGAGAGCGTTTTTTGAGAGTAGAGAGTGTTTTAACTTGTTGTGGTTCAACCAAAACATCCAATACATATTTATACTAGCTTAATAGGGGTATAATGGTAAAAAACCACAAAAAAACGGTCATAAACGGCTATATAGCCGTTTTATAACAGCTACTTTTTAAAAACCGGTTTAAAAACCGGTTGGGACCGGTTTGGGAACCGGTTTGAAAACCGGGCCGGTTTGAAACCGGTTTCAACACATGAAACCTCAAACCTATTGAGGAACCGGCGGTTCAGACCGGGTCGGGACCGGTTTGGGCCAGAAACCGTTCCGGTTTTTTTGCCCAAATCGGTTCCCGAACCGGTTTTTTTGCCCACCTATATGTGAAGTAGTCCAGTAAATACAACGGTTGTTTAAGTTATGTCCAAATACATTAATATGTGCTAGAGTTTCAAATTTCAATCGTTGATTTTTGGCTCACGCAATAATGAAATTTCCTAAATGTTTCACTAACGCTAGCAATTTTCACTAGATGTTCAACTTGTGAATTTTTTTTAAATGTTTTTAAAAAAAGTAAGATATGTGAGTGCTTATTACTATTTAGTATTTATTTTTTTAACTTAAACTTAAATAGAAAAATTATGATACCTGATTATTATTTAGTGATTTTTCTAACTATTATCTTTAAATGGAAGTTAATTTTAAGATAGTTATCCCTAAATAGTAATTACAAATTAAGATTTTTCGTTTAACTCATTAAGTTTCTAATTTTTTAATAAATAAAATATTTTTCACAACATTTGAAAACTTAATGAAAGTTGAATGCTTTATATAAATTAAAAATTTAAATGACTTTATTGAAACATTTAAAAAACTTAATTACTATTGTGTGAAGTAATCATTTTTGTTAATTTATTATATATCCTTTTTACGACTTTTAATATTGTGCATCATGAAATTAATAATATCTTGACACCCATTGACTATAAATCAACATCCCAAATTTTTATACGGGTCATATAGCACCATACATGTTGTATAGATGGGCCGTATAACACTATACGGGGCATATAACCACTCTGACATCCCATTAAATTTTTCAGTGTTGAAATTTTTCTCATTTTCAGTGTCTTCGACCCTATACGTCGCGTATTGAGCTTTACGAGTCGTATAGGGGGTGCCGATTTATAAAGTGGGGAGTCTGTATATTTGGACCCTTAAAAAAGGTATTTAGTATATACTCAGTGTAGTACCGTATAACATTGGTAAAAATAGAATTCTGACTTATAAAAAAAGGTGAGCTGATTGTAGCTTTTGTAGTGATCTTTTTGCAAATACTAGTGGAAATGCTCGCGGGTTGCGAAGGTACTTCTGTTGCGTGATTTTTAGGAATTTGATTTTAGTCAGTACCGGCTCGGTGCATTATGACGTAAATTAAAAACTCAAAATATAATTATTAAAAAAATTGAATGAAAGAAAACAATTACTATATCACAAAAGTCTTTAAAACAACTATACTAACAAGTATATTATCCTAACAAGATTAGTGAAAACATGGGTAGTATATGTGGTCGTAAATCACTTATTACTTAAATTTTAGGAAGGGGTTTCATTTTATGAATATAGGTTAGAGTTTTATACAATAATAACTACGTATTCATTTGTTTACTGGTTAAAAAGATGTAAGATTTTACATCAAGTTTCACTTTTTTTTCCCTAGTTTATTAGCCCTTTAAAAGCATTCTATCTTATAATTAACCAACCATCCTCAAAATTTGAATAAATATTTGATAGAAACATGCTTATATACTTGTCTTCATTTTGTCATATATGACTTAACTGCATAAACAAAAAAAACATCAATTCATGTTTTTTTAAAAAAAAACGAACATTTCCTTATTAAATATGCTCATAACCCGAAACAAATAGACGAACTTCAAGTTCAAATCTAATAAAACTTTTGACCTCAATGGTTTTACATTTCAAATGACAGTAAATTAGACAATAAATCGATTAAAACCAGACAACAAGGAAAGTAACACATTAAATACAAATCAAAGTTGACATGATTCGAGGGTGGCTGGAACAAAGCAACATTGCGATGGTGGACGGGAGTGAATCGGTATGTAACCGCTGGACACTTCTAGATAAAACGAGGGTGTACCGATTGGTTGAGGCATGCGATGATGATGATGTTGATGATACAGAGAGAGATGAGGGGTTGAGGGTGCAACAGGAAGACAGAAGTACAATGGTGTTGTGAGTCGATAATTTTGAAAATTGAGTGGAGAATTTGCAGCATAACTCAACATGATAATCATCGAAGGAAGTTTTCGGTGGTGGTTTGCATAGACCGGAGAAAGTTAATGAAGAAATTGTCACCACAAATTGCCATCTTGATTGTTATTGAGCTGAATGGCATTGAAAGTGAATGACGGTTTTGTTTGGTCATGTGTATATGCTTTACCATTTGTATTATAGACATCATATGTTATACTTTATTGTAAGTACATAAATGGAATATAATGGTTAATTTTTTGAAATTTAAGCATTACTTTTTATATGAGTGTCTTAATCCATATGTAAAATTATTATTCTATCCTCTCACTTTTATTATAAAAGATATAGATAAATATTAAAATTATTAAACTCACAAAATGCTCTTAAAAATATTAGTATTATTGTTATTAAAATATGAAGATATATTTTAGTTATATACTTAAATATTTAAATAAAATACTACTTAATTTAAATAGTATTTAGTTATAAAAATATAATTAGTAAATATAAATTTAAATATTAATTTATAGTATCATAAATAAAATAAAATTTAATGAAGTGAATTAAATATATTATATTATTAAATAATGTGTTAATAATGTGTATTATATACATGAAATATATAAGGGCAAAAGTGTCAAGATATATAAAATTTAATGTTTATCATATTGTCCATAAAGTGACTTAAAATATTAATCAATTATTTATTCTACCCCTCTCAAATGTCTTGCATTACTTTGTATATGTTGCTTCAAAATTTATACGTTTGATAAAATTACATCTCTATACAGAAAGATATATTATATAGTAGTATAGATAAAAATACAATTTAAACTTTAGAATTATTATTAGTTTTATCCAGTCTTACTGTAAATAACACTGCTATAAAAGTTATGTGATTTTGTTAATTATCCTTTTAGTTGGTAAATTGCATGAAACTATGATGAAATTTACATGAATTGTTTATTTTAATATACTTTAAAAATGAAGTGGGGAATAGTGCCAGTTGTGTAGCAGCTGGCCATTGGTTTTTTATTTTATTTTATGAAAGGTCAAACTTGAAAATGCATTTAAATACTATTGTTTCGAATATGCCTTAAATTTTTTTTCACTTTTTTTTTTTCCTTTTCTGTTTTTTTATTTATTTTGTGTTTTTTTTCCAGCTCAAGCATATGGTTTTGTAAACATTTGTATAAAAAATCGAATTGGGTCTGTTAGGGTTTTGTTGCGTAATTTCTGTTTCTGTTTTTTATATTTTGTGGTTTGTTTTGTTTTGCTTTTCTTTATTTGCTTTTTGGATGATTATGTCACTCTTATGGCGCACTACGCGTTAGGGTTTTATGACGGAGTAAAAGTCGTAAGCTGCGTGTTTTTTGCTTTTCTAGATGTCTGAGGGTTTTACGCTGGAATGAAAGTCATTGTAATGATAACCATTGCAACTTGTTTGGCAGCTGTGTTTTGATATTTGGGATTATAGCGGAAGTTCACGCGCAACGCGCCTGGGAAATATCTAGTTTTATGTAATAATTTAAAACTCACATATCATAAGATGAACTTGCAGCATCCTATAAGAAGACATAAAAAAATGTCTAGTTATACATGTTTAAAAAATCATTCACTAAAAACCTCACCAATTAGAAAAAGATTACTACAAAAACATCATCACTACTTTTTTCTCAAATTTCAAATAGATTTCTCTCTCACACTCATTCTCTATATATAAACGTAATACAAATTTTTGGGGCCGACCATCATCACCCGTCTTACAATACGTTATACGTTCTCACTTGATGCAATGAATAGGTGTCATGATCACATTTATCTCAATCATTCCTCGTTTCGTCGTCTTCTTTAACGAGACTATTTTTAGGAAGACCATTTTCTTTTACCATCTCTAGATAAACTATTTTAATTTCTTGTGTCATCATCGAAGATGAGACCATTTTCTTAGGTTCAAACTAGTTTCATTAGAAATTTCTGGTTTACTATCTTCATTAGAAAAAATCCGATTCACTAGAAACATAAAGGGGGAAATCTTAGCAATTCTGGGTAAGAAAAGAAATTATTAAAAGCATCAACATTTTACTTTTATTTAGTCTTGGCAATTTTAAAACATTTAAAAAAAAAAACGTCGTCGTAAAATCCAGTTAACGTGAAAAGTCCGATTGTTATTTGAAATTCAAATAATAAGAGAAAAAAGATCTCGATACTTAACTAACTACCCATTGTCTATTCGAGAGGATGTATTAATTTGGATTTATTGATATATTTTAACATAAGTAGAAGAAATGATTTAATTAGATTTTCTTTGTATGTAATTATACCTATCATACTTCAATAAATAGTTGAGTACTAATACATAATACCTAGCATAATTTTTTATAATTATATAATCAGATCTTATAGTTCTTGACTTTTTCCTTTTATCTCCCTCTTACACCTCTCCACCGCTACCACCTCCGGATCTTGGATTGTCGTTGGTCCTCTTCCCCAACGTGCCATTATGTGGTGACTTTGTTTCTCTTCTTCCCCCTCTCGTCCTTCATGGTGACACATTGTACACACATATATATTGAATTTATTTATTTTTATCTTTTTGTCTCATTGTGACGCCACAAACATAGCGACTATTGTTGTAGTCGTGGCTCTAGTCATCATAGTCTTGTTTTCGGGTCTTTTGCAATTCGTTGTTATGAGCTTAGAGAGTTGTCATTATAGTGTTTTCTTACTATTTATATTTTTAGGGATAGTTTTCTTGATTCTTTTTCAAGATTACATGTTCTTCTTCAACATAATATTTATTGATTCCCGTTTTAGTTTGAGGTTCCAACTTTCTCTCACTCTACTTTGTGGGAGTATCAAAGAGAATTTATTAGTTAGGGTTTATTGTAATAATATTTAAGAAACCAATACCAAATATCATAATGAAATCCGATCAGATATATGTATTATTAATTAAATATTTATAAGAGAATAATTACACAGGAAACCTAATTAAATTATATTTCCTATTAATGATCACTATTAGATAAAACCTTGCATATTAGTAACAAAGTTTTTCCTAATGTTTCATTAAAGTCACTTAAAGCTTACTTTGTTTCTATAATTAGATATTCTAGTCTTTTGAAATTATTTTATAAATGTTAAATTTTTTTAATATTATAAAATTGAGTGGCAAGAATGAAACATATATCAATCCCGGTTACAATTTAATGATTATTTTTCTTTAAATTTGACTTAAATTGGAATATTATGTGAAGTTATCCCTAAAAATTATTAAAATAGCTACCAATGATGCAACAAGTCGAGCCGAGCCAAGCCAAGCCAAGCTAAGCCCAAGTTCGTTTAAGCTCAAGCTTGACTCTATTTAAATCTATATTTCTAAGCTCGAGCTCAGCTCACCAAATTCTTTTCAAGCCCAAGCGGCTCGTGTAGTATTTAATTATTATTTTTAATATTATTATATCAAATTTTTTATTGTTAATAATCATGAATTTTATTTAGAATGTTATACATATTATTTAATTGTTTTTATCATAATTTTATATATGATAATAACTATTAATACAAAAAAATTAATTAATTACATGAAAAATATTCATAAATAAAAGTTCGTTTAGGCTCGCGATCTGACTCGAGCTAGATAATCTATTATGCATTTATGCTTTTGTAGGCTCTGGCTTGGCTCCGGCTCGATAGATTGGTGGTGTGCGATTGGGGGAGTAGCATGTTCATTATTGTCATATGGAATTTCACACATTTGGGAACATATTCTTAGTTGAAACATTAAAATTGACATGCGTGCAATCATTGTTCTCATGCTCACATCTATTTCAATGATTTAGATTATGAATTTTAGAGACAAAGGTTGTTTATGGTTACATTAAGGGAGATTTGTGAATTGGGAACCATTTTTGTCGGAGACGGAGAAACGTTGCAATGCTAGTATAACTGTCCAATAGCCCGTGTCTCGAAGGTCGCTTGAAAAAACCTAAAAAAAGCTTGCTCAAATAATTGGGTTGTTGTATATGAGCCAAGCCGAGCTTGTTTGGTTTTTAAATTGTGGTTTGCTCGCTATCTCACTCATTGGCTTATTCGTTGGTTTGCTCGCTGACTTTTTTAAATTAATCTTAACATGTAACAATTTTATAATTTGAATAATTTCAGTCTATTAAGCTCAATTCTCTATCAATATTCGGTCCAATTCACATCATGACATTTTCTTTCTTCTAAGTTCTAACAATATAACTGAACAAAACCAAGTCGAGCCATTTTCTTTAAAGTAGAACCAAACTCGAGCTTAAGTTTTCAGCTTGGTTATAAAGTTCGAGTCGAGCTGAGTTCATGAATAGCCTTAAATGCTGGAGCTAAGACCGCCATGGAAGTATAATTTCATAAATATTCTTCTAAGATTATCATAAATTTTGTAAAATAACAAAGGTTTTAAAACAAAGTTATTATTTGATTTACGGTAACCAGTCATAACATATTTACTTTAATATGAAGGACAATGACTTTACATATACAAAAGTAAATACGTTGATAAAAGATCCTTTGTTAAGTACAAATGTACAATGCTATCTAATCCATGTCAAGTATCGGTGAATGACGTAAGAACCGAAAGACTTGTAGCCTAATGGTATCCAAATGCGTACTATTAGCTTTCATTTTTGTAAGATTGAGTGTTTAATTCCTATGATAAATATTACTATATATTCAAAAGTAAAATTATATGGATTTTTTTGTGTTTGTTGTTGTGAAAAGGTATGACCTCAGAATCATTAACTCCCACCACTAGGCATGTGAGAGCACAAGAAGTTGGATTTTATAAGGATAGTATGTACATTATATAAATGAGTCCGCATTGTCACAAATGATAAATCCAAAGATTATTCAACCAAAACCAAGATATTTACACCTATGGAGTCTAAATATGAACTCGAACTAACAAAAGAAGAAATCAAACAAGGACAGACTCAACACTATAATAAGAACCATAACAAAACCAACAACCAGACTAATGAATAAAATAGGTCAAAAAGAAACAAACGAAGAAGAAGATGAACTAGGGTAGATAGACAGATAAGTTCTTAACATAAGACAAGTGTTAAAACCCTAGATAAATTGGAAAGAATAAAGACATGATCATAAACTGTGTCAACTCAGTCATGCATGAAGGCCACTCAATTCAGCAACAACTCTTTAAACAAGGTACTGAGGGCTTAACACCATTTTGCAGTATATCAAACCTAATCAGTTGTGATGAAGATGATCATAAAAGCTTTCTGTATTCTCTTAATATTTCTAAATGCCACCCCAGAGAGAGAGAGAGGAAAGACCCATGTAGTCATGTACTCTATTTAAAATTCAAGTAACACAGCTACAACCCTTGAAACTTCAGCACTTGTGCACCCAAGTCCCTAAGAATTAGCTTCCTTGTACTCCAGCCCCTCAAAGACGATACTCCGAACGCGACCTCATTAACAACATTAACAATCATTAGAAGACATAATTAACAATTAGAACTTCATACTACAAGACCATCACAAGTGAATTGATAATAATGGTCATACTTTTTAACATGCATACAATAATTCTGCAACATATGATGGTGTGATGTGCAACATATGTAATGGTGTATTTTTGTTGTGTACCAATTAAGTAGTCGATGTTATGTACTAATCACTTCCCATAACATAAGCTAGGACTTTGGTTTATAATAAGTATCCTTGTTTCATACACCATTGAATAAGTGGGTTACACCATTAACAGTGTCCAAACGGTCATTTGTTAAAATGGGAAGTTCATTTTTATATAATTCAATCTACAAATTCTGTAAATTATTGTCTTTTATTTGTTTGTTCTAATTGTGTTTTTTTGTTGATTTGGGTTGTTGCTGATGGGCTGCTGTTGCTGATGTGGGCTGCTGCTGTTTATGGGCTGCTGCTGTTTCTTGAGAGGGTCCAGCCGAGTCTTTATATTGTTTGTGTAGGGTTTTCTTGTTGTTGACCCAGCTCTCAAAAAACTCTCTGAAGATTGTTCTCTGCTTGATCTTGCTCATCTATCTAGTTTTAAGGTTTTCATTGCTTTAATGAAACCTTGTTCTTGTTGCTCATTTTGAGTTCGTATTTCTAGTTCTTGTTCCTGATCATCACATCGATGTTTCAATTCTTATGTTCTTGAGATTCTAAGATTTTGTATTCAGATCATCGTTGCAGATATATATTAGTTTCTATATTTTTGACATTATTTAAGGAGGTTTAAACGACCGTTTGCTGCATGAAGTACAACCAGTAGTTTATAAATACACGAACTACAGTTTCGTTTTCAAAAATTCGATTGCTTACACCAAATGCCACCCCGAATGAACAAACTAATGAAAAAAATACATGTCATATTTTCACCTAGGATGACCGTTTATTCAAACATTATCTTTGCTTTTTTCATATATTTAATTTTTTAATTGAACTATATAAACTAAATATTATACTCTAGAAACAATAAAATAAATAAATATATAAGTTTTAATGTTTATAAATACAAACACTAAAGAATACAAATGTGGCTAATCTAGATTGAAATGGCTCTCAGTTTGTTTTCAAGTAAGTATTGATGAAATCTTTGAGTTCTCTCCTCGCACATTCTTTACTGGTTGGTTGCATTACTATCTCTGTAAATTCAACAGCTGCATTACTAGAAGCATAGTGGCTCTCATACACAAATGCAATAGTTATAAATTGGTTGTGTATGTGTTTGTGTGGACCTAGCTGAGAATAAGTTGTATTTTCATTGAGAGATAAACAGTGAAGAATTATATTAAACATATTGGCGATTAGAATTCTTGTATAAGGCAATAGCATCCAGTGTTGATTAGGCGTCGGACCTAATTGTTGTCAGGATAACGAACATTCTCGGTAAAAAAAACAACTCTGTATAAATTATAATTGTTATGTAACTCATTTAGAAACTCATATATCATATTTTGCCAATATTTCTCATCAAATCCCAAGAAAAAGAAACCCCATGAAACCCACAATTACAGTAAGTATATAGGCCAAGTTGTACGATTTCCGATGGATCAGATAATGAAACAATAACATATCTCTCTTAATCTCCTATCCACTAGTCATCCTACGCCCAACAATGCTCGCACAACAACTTGATGAAGGTATTTGTGCAAGGGTTCTCTTATTTGTGTGGCTTTTGTTTTGTTATTGGCTTGGTAGAAACCCTTACCACTGTCTTGCCAAAACCCTTCTCAAGTCACATCTCAGGATATGTGGTAAGAGCATTCAAAAAATTAGGATGTCTAGTCTCTTCAATTGTACATAAGCTTATAAGAACTACAAACTGGGCAAGAGAAAATTCAAACTCTATCCTTCAAGTCTGAATGTAAGAGTAGTAAGCTTCTTGTGAAATACAAAAATAATAAAATAATAAAATAATATGACATAACATGAGATAACATAACATGAAAAGAATAAATTAAAATGAAATAAAATACTAGTTTAGTCAGCTCAGTCTACTTGAAAATATCTTCAACCAAATTTGAAAGTTGTATGTTGCAAAAAAACTCTAAACAAAGATCTTTATGCTAAGATCCCTTGAACTCAAAGAAATTAAGGCAATGAGGCGTCACCATTCTACGTGCATGTCTAAACTCCCCAACATATTGTAATACACTCTAGAAAATTATACATGAAGGCTCAAACCCCTTTTTAGTAATTATTTTTACTTCTTCCTATTCTTCTGAACAACGTCGAAATTGAAGCCAAATGTTAAATGTGACACCCTAGGTAAATCTTACATCAGCCGTGGATAGAAAAGATGTTGAGTTCTTAAGTAATATCTTGCCTCTAATATCACCAACGTATTTTGGGCATGTTGACTGTGGATTAAAGGTGAACTTTATAGTTAAGCGTGCTCTGGTAGTAGTAATTCTAGGATAGGTGGCCCCTACGAAGTTTTCACCAAAGTGAATCCGTAAACTTCTTGTGAGCGAAGTAGACTATATTAGTGATACAAAGGATCATGTATTACATTGAATTACCAAGAGACATCACTAGAAGAGTCATTATCAGAAATAAATAAAAAACATTCATAACTAATATATAACATTAAGTAGTAAATAACGAACTTTGATAATTAAAAATAACCTCTCTAATATAATATTAACTACTAATATAACTTTTACACTTAAAAAACTAAATTTACCTTAGTTTGAGGGATGTTTTGATTCAAAGAAAGGAGAAAAGAGCATTTTAGAAGAAAGGTCTAAGAGATGGCCATTCAAAATTTTTGCAATTAGGTTTGAAGATAGTAAGAGGGTAAAGAGGTTGTGGGTAAATATAAGGGTGTTAAATGGGTAGATGGCCTATCAAAAATCATTAATTGTCAATGGTAGAAGCAAAGGTTACTGCATGTTGCTGTTGTATTGTCTTGTGGATTGCAGGCTAGCAAACCATCGTTTAATAAGAATAAACTGTTGTTTAGTAGATTAAAATAAATTTAAAATTTCTATTATAAACTTAAAACTAAAAACTTTCTATTATAAAAGATTAAAATAAAATAGAAATACAATTGAGAAAAAAAAGCATGAATAGAGAATATCAATCAACTAGCCCCGCACACTTTCTTTTTTCACCTTTAGTTGTTACAAGACGATTTGTTGGCCTAATTAAAGCGAAAAAAGGAAAATAAAAATCAAATGGTCCGACCCATCCTACTGATGGTCGTTCGTCCACACAAACGCCTCCCACCTCGTTCGTCAAAAACACAACACCGTCATAGTTGTGCAATGCAACGCCTTTAGGTTTCGCCTACATCAGATGTGTGGGTGATCTCAAGGTAGTGTATATCACTACTTGTTAGGTATACATAGTTTACACTATCGCACATACAAAAAACAGTAAAGCAACTTGGTCAGTGATATCTACATCTATGGTCTGCAATTAAGATTTCTCTTTATTAGCTCAGTATAAAATATCAAAGACATGACTTGAGTATATATATAGATACATTAGGGTTAACAACTTACTAAACAAGAAACATAATCATCGCCCAAGCCCAAAGTCTTTACAAACCCTACACTACTAAACAAAGGAGCAATCAGTCGCAAAACTAGATTACTCACATCTGTTTTTTCCTATGGCTCACATCTGTTGGATTTCTGTCACTAAATCATTTTTCCGAGTGTTTGTTGACATAATGACAACTGGTTTTCGTTGTTTCATGGTGTACATAATAAATCCCTCCCTACGTGTTAGTGAACTAGACTGTGAACTGGAAAAAGTTATTGTATTTTTTTCATGTTTGTTATAAGTTGATGAAATTATGTTTCATCCCAACATGACTAACCACTTATATGGGTTTTGGTCATACAATTCATTTGATCAAAACATACAAAAAATACAACATATAGACATACGATACCTTATAATTCCATCAAAATATAGGTCCTACAAGTGTGCTTATAACTAATTTTCTAATTTGGTGTACTTTCTTTCAAACCCACATGTTTTAACCCTAAAAACTCCAACATAAGAGAGAGGATAGTTGGTCCTTATCCACAGATTGTCCATGAGGGTAAAAATTGAAGGTTATGAGGGCAGAGATAATATAGAGAGAGGAAGAACTAATATCATATTATATAATATAATACATGTGTACATCATATTTTTTATATTCTCACGTTTCATCCAATTATAGCTCATTTTTATCTTAAAACACCAAAAGCTCGTTTAACAATTTTTGTGTCCGTACTTGAACCTTCTTGAACTTTTTTTCCCTTGTGGTTGGTTGGCCAAACAAAAGATTTCACAAAAGTAGAACAAACACGGTATATTCAACTAGCAAGTTAGAACACATTCTTGTGTCGCTCATTAACATGAAATGAACGCCTCGGAGTGATTCCATGCATCTCGTCGACATATAATTGAGATTGCTTGAGAACCCTTATGTCATTATTTGAACCAACACTAAAGTACACATGCCAATAAGTCATGTGACGTCACCGAGTCAAGTATGATCATTGGGTATTGGTGATTACCTCAGTGTATTGGTCTTGCAAACTCGTTGGAAAATTTCTCCAAATCTAATATGTTTAATCGATGCTACCAAGCATCCCTTGAATGTCAGGTCTATTTCACTTGTATCGTATATAATTGCAATGCCGTGACTAGTTAAAGCACGTAAAAGTTATGTATAGTTTATAATAATAATAGGATTGCAAAAAGATTCTAAACATTCTCGTGATGTCCTAGCAGACATAGTTAAATATTCATCGTATTCTTTGAGAACATTACCGATTGTGAGTTGTTTAATCGGCGATGTGCACTTCTATAATGACGTGAATCTATTTTGCATTCTCAAGTCAAGTCCTTCTTGAAACCATTCAAAACTAACGTTTATTTCTGTAACAATTTGTAGAAATAAATCCTCCGACATCCAAATCTTTGTCCAAAACGTATCTTTGTCCTATTTTTCCTCCTAACCAAAATAATATTTCATTTGAACCCTATGACCCTTTACAAAAGCAGGATTTGTATATATTTTTAAATGTACCGTATATTCAAGTTTGAATGTGGTGTCAATAATAGACAATAAACCAAATGTAGATTTGGATTAGTCAGAACTAGTTGATGATGATGGTGGAAGAATAATTGCATCTTATTTTATTAAGTAGATGAATTTTCCTAATAAACTCCAATGTTGTGAAGACCGGATCGGACCAGCCGCTCCAACCGGTCCGATTGGGAATCGGAGGTGTGGCCGAACCGGTTCGCCTCAATTCATTTTGGAGGGGTTCGACTGGCCGGCTTGTCCCGAATCGGTGGTCGGATCGGGGATCGAACCGGATTTTGATTTTTTTTTTGGATTTTAATGGGTAAAAACGGGGTATTGAACAATAAATTATTATGTTGGACATAAGATTATTGTTAAGTTTTATATATAACTGTAAATACATACATAAATTACTTATATTGAATTATATGTAAAATATATATAACTATATATATAATTATGATATCATCCGGTTCTTAAATCCGATCCGACCACCAAACCAGTAAGACGTCCGATTTGATGTTCGATCTAGTTCTGAAAACATTGATAAACTCAATAGGTGAATGAACATGGTGGAAAATTGATTGAATAATCATTAATTAATAGCATAAAAATAAATAAAGTTTTTTACATCCCTAATGGTCAAATGTAAATGTAACATTACAGTTGTGAGATTTGAGTTCACCGCGTTCATCAACCCAAAAGGCACTACCTGAGGGGGTTGCGGCGGTGTTCCCATGAACCCAAAAGTACACGAAGCCATTTGTACTTTTAGTGACGTTTGGTATACAAGAATTCAAATGAATTTAATGGAGTTGGAATCTGAATTCCATTGTTTATTGTATTTGATTGAAAGGAATTTGTTAAAATTGAAATTTGAATTCCATTCTAAACGTGACGTTTGGTATACAAGAATTCAAATGAATTTAATGGAGTTGGAATCTGAATTCCATTGTTTATTGTATTTGATTGAAAGGAATTTGTTAAAATTGAAATTTGAATTCCATTCTAAACGTGTTTGGTTGCAAGAAATTAGAATTGTAATTAGAATTAATTCCCTCAAACTCTTTTAAATGAAGGATTTTAAAATCCTTTCAAAATTTAAACGATTTCAAATTTCACTGACCCCCTCCTTCACCACTGACCGCCACCTACCATCCCCGCCCACCGCCAACCTACACTATCGACGAACCTTGCTGATGTCGACAACCTTCAACCGTCGTCCGTGATGTAAGGGGTTTGGAATGATGTTTATCATGGTTAAGTTGTTAACTTTAATGTATTTTATGTGTTTAAGTAGAAGAAATTGTATGGAATAAGTTAACTACGATAATTTGGTGTTTTATAGGTAAAACACAATCATTTGATGTGTTTTGAAGAATGCACATGGATGATAAATGAAGATTATGATAGATGAGGTGATAGAGAATTCAATTACGAGAACGTGGTCGCAAACGGGGAGAAAAACAGAGTCTGAACGAAGAAGTTACGAAGAAAACAAGAATCAGAAAAAGCCCTCTAGCGTAACCTACGGTGGAAACAGGTCCTACGGTATAAGCCTCTAGAGTAACCTACGGTGGAAACATGACCTACGGTTCATCAGTTCAAAATTTGAGCAGAAAGCCTCTAGCGTAACATACGGTGTTCAAGTGACCTACGGTACATGATGCGCTGAAATCACTTATAAGACGAAAAAAATTAGGTTTTCAGGTCCATCTTTCATTCCAAGCCGTCCCCAAGACCTAGGAACGAATCCAAGTGATCCAAAAGGCTCCCGGAGGTGATTTCAAGGCTCAAGATCTTGTTTTTATCATTCGGTTTGAATCTTTAACGTTAGATACAATGTTTACCTTCGATTTTGATTTGTTTTTCGTTTCCATATCTGGCTAATCCACCGGTGATCTTCTCCGGGTGTTAGGGTTTATACTATGACTTGTTCTTGATGGTTTTTGTTGAGTTAATGTTTGAACACGGTAGTTTAAGCCGAGTAACATTATTTATTGTTTAGAGATTCTAAAATACGTGTGTTGCTTTCAATTCAATTGTTCCTGTTTGATTGTTTTAGATTTCTTTTCATCTGAAAACATCAATTTTGGATGGGGTTGGGTAATACAAACGTAGGATATGATTCGAGTAGTTCATTAACAACAGTCTCATTCAATCTACTGTCTTTAACCAAATCAACCCGGTTATGTCTATGTGACCACTTTTAACTATCAAAGCAAGTCTAAGTTGTAAACCTTAACCCGGAGGGGATTACTTTTTCCCATCATTGTTTACAATCAATTTTTACTTTTCAACTTCAACTATTTTTTGCAGTTAGTTAATTTACAAGTATTTTCAATAAAGCTTTCAACTTTATGAATTGAATCACACTTTCCACATATTCTTTGTAGATCGACCCGACTTACCCTAGCTATCTTAGGTGAAGTTTGGACCATTATAAATTGTTTTTGATTAGGCCTGACAACCCGCATCAAAATGGCGCTGCCCAAAACAGTTTGACGCCCCACCCACTACCCGCTTGTCGCCCTTCCCCCCGACAACCCAACCCGCCGACAATCGATTATGTCGTCAGCGTTGTCAACAACTGACAGTCACCGCTAACCCTGCCCGCCGCCGACAAACACCCGTCTCCACCAACCGCGCTTGCGGCCGACAACTGAACATCGTCGCCGAACCACGTCGGTTTTAGACGCACTCGACGGTGCTGTCGGTTGATTGTCGACGGTGACGACGGCGGCGTCAATCGTATGTAGCGGCGGTGATCGGTGGTCATGGATGTGGTGGCGGTTTGCAATGGGTGATAAATTCAAATTCCTTTATAAGAATTGTTACTAAAAATGTATTTGGAATTTAAATTCTTTTTATAAATTCAAATTCTTTTGAATTACATATCATTTAGAAAACATTAAATTTCAAATGCAATTCCTTCAATTTCCAGTTCAAATTTCAAATCCATTTTCAATTCTAACAAATTACATGAACCAAACGTCGCTTAGTGTATTTTGAATGTAAAAAAGTGCATCAACCCTCAGTCCTCAGACATGTTAGCATCATAATCCTCGTTCACTCGTTACTTTAATTACTTTTTAAAATGAAGTAAACCAAGGAAGTTGGAAAACAGAAGAAGTACAATAAACCGAAACAAACTAAAATGAATGTGCAATTAATTTGAAAAGGGCAGATTTGGCAGGATGAAAGGGCAATGATAATATTATTATCCAATCAACAAGTCTCAAAATAGACTGCTCATGAAACCAAAGGTCCCCAACACACAATAGTGCTTGTTGTACAACAACATTATATGGTGGCTAATTGACATGACAACACCGGCCACTACTCGTTGATCAACCATAGTTTTAGACTCATGGTCCCCTCCACATGACCACGTGAATTCTCGTGCACGTTGCACCCCTATGACACGACTCGTTATCTTTGAAAACCACTTGGACCGCAATCATTCTACTTGGGTGGTTATTGATGACCTGGTTGGTAGATCGTAACTGGTTAGTAAGGTGTGGTCGTTACAGGACCAAGATTTTTAGAGATTGAGAACTACCTTGGTGTAACTGATTGCAGGACCACCGGTTGTGGTTTGGTTGTTCGGTTTTGTGGATTGGTAGCGCCTTTGGTCTATTTTAGGTTAGATGTATGCAAATCAAATAAGATTAACATATAGTTATGTTGTGATAGTTTCAGTTTCCATTTATGTTCGGTTTTTAAATGGGAATGTGAAAGTTGATCATAGGGTGTGTATCGAATCGAATTCATGATATATGCTTAAATTTGAAGTTTAATTCAAAGTTTCTTTTTCTTTTATAAATCTCAACTATTAATTGGTGCAATATTAATTCAAAGTTTAAGTTTCCTAGATCAATTGATTTGGAAGAATACACCTCATGACTTTCTAAAGTAGATGTTTTGGGTTCGAGTCTTACTTGGTGCAATATGCTTCAAGTGGGTTAGGGGTTTTACCACAGTAAGCCTTTAGATGGTGGATTTCCTCTAGAATGATGGACGGACCGGGTCATCAGCGATGTCTGTGTTTACGGGCATGAATGATCTTTCATCAATATGTCTACCCGGGAATAAAGTATTAGTTGACAATTAAAAAAAACTTTTAGTAAATTAATCAACAAGACATGTTGTATTCACCAAAGTCCTACTAACACGTGTCAATAATGAGTCGTTGCAGTGGTGAAGTGGTTATCTGGTCCTTCAGAGTGACCTACAATACACAAGTAATTGTTAGAATTAATATTTTTAACAATTCTTTAGTCCTGAATAAAACTGATACACAAGACAAACTTAAACTCACACTAATTCTATAGCGATAATTATTAATGTTATCACAGTTCAGATTATAAGATCATGATATGTTTAGATCATAGTTCTAATTCTCAAAGTTTGGAAGATTATATTTTTAAATTTTATACTACTAGTTTGTTAAAACATAGAAAAAATGATCCTTATTACATGGGTGGCCCTGAGCCGGGACGGAGTGGACGGCCGTCAGGACCCGTCTCCATAGGGGCCAAAATTTTTAATTTCCTATTTTGTATGTGTACGTACGTAAAAAAACTATAAACTATTAATAAACCCATTAATAAACTCAATAACATTTTAATTATTTTAACCTATTAAACCTTACCTTAAATAGCTTAAAAACCATTAATATTTTAAATAGTTTAGAACAATATTATTTACCCAATCTAAACCTAATTTAATATAATAATACCTGAATTAAAAAAAAAACATTCAAGATTTGAGGGCGGAACTGAGAAGACCGATCGGTGGTCGACTTTACCACTTCGATTGTAGTTTTCAACAGAAGCATGGAGCCATCGATATCTACTTTTGAAGTCTCAAACCTCACAATATCAATTCTCAAATAAATACCTACTAAGGTATGAAATTGATTCTTTAATTTGCTTTAGATTTTTAAATGTTTAGATCATTTTGTTGCAAGACTTTCGTTTTGTTTATTGTTATAACAATGATCGTCGTATTTTTAATTTTTAATATACAAGTTATTCGATTTAGAATTTTTTATATATATCGTATTATAGGGACCCAATTTTATATTTTCGGCCCGGTCAAGGCCTATTTAGAATTCTGGGGCGGCCCTTAATGAGTGGGGTGGTGTCGACACTGGTTAGAAGTGCGGTTCTAAATTCTGGTGCAAAGAAAAATGAATGGGGAAAAAGGTTGGGTGTAGATCAAGGTGGAGAGTTATCTGGGGGTGTTTAAAATTTTGAAAAACAAAAAAAAATTATCCATAACTAAAAACCCTAACACTAGGAATTGTGAAATCAATTTTTTTGTTAAGTTGCTAACAATATTCGAATTGTGAATTCCGTTTTCGGTAGGTTATCGGTTTCACAAATTCTTACTTGTTTGGTTTGATTATCTGAAATCACCCGAACCCCAATTGCGAATTCAATTTAAGCGGTTGAATTCAGTTCAGTTAGACATGTTTCTAATTTGATTTGGTTTGGTTAATGATATGCTCAAACCAATTTCATAATCTAAATAAATTGTTAACCAAACTGTTGAACACCTTAAATGGTTTCACAAATATATGTATTATTATACGTACATAGATACATACATACATATATATATATATACATACATATATATATATACATACATATATATATATATACATACATATATATATATACATACATATATATATATATATATATATATATATATATACATACATACATACATATACATACATATATATATATATACATACATACATACATACATATATATATATATATATATATATATTATATATATATATTATATATGTGTGGTGTGTGTGTGTGTTAATTTTGAAATTTTAAAGTCGAAAGAGCAATTTCCGTACAAAAATGTAAGAAAGATTGTGAGGCTTTAACCTAGGAAATCAACGATCCAGATCTGATAATGGAATTATCAAAAGAAACAAAAGAAGTTTGAAGGGGTAAAATTATAGACTACAACGGTTGACATTTTTAGATCCTCTGTTTTCTAAATGCATATAATTCTCATACTACATTATTTACAAAATAATTACGATATATAAAATAAAGCATTTATTATTTTTTATTTGAGTATAGTCTTTATTTAACTTTTTAAATTGACCTTTAAAAAATGCTTATCTATTGTGTATATAACTTATGTAATTATTGTTTTGCATAATTATAAACCTATGTTGTGTGATAACCGTATAACTTGCGTAATTATTAATACAAATTGTGTTTTTATATCAAATGAGAGGTTTTAATGTTTAGGAGAATAAAGAGAGAGTATAAAATGTCATATATATCATTGGCCTCTCGTAATTATACTTTTCGGTAGATTGAGGTATGCCCGAACGCTTGGATTAGAAAAAGGTTGAGGTTGGTCAAACACTTTGATCCAGATAAAAGATTTTTTTAACAACAAAACTTTATCAAAACTAAACCCTCGCAAGAAACGAATTAAAATACAACAAAGAAAACCCAAAACAAATGAGGGTGAGGTTTGGTTTAATGCATGTGGGTGGTTTGTCATCAAGTTCCACATTGAATTCTAGCGTGACACAATCACGTTGTGTGGTACGGTAGACTACATGTCTATATGTGTGTTTTTTTAGATTAATCTAAACTAGCACTTTTAGAATTGATGTTATAATTTTTAGTTACTTCTGTCTCGGTGCTTTTACCATTGCTTTTTAACATGTAACTACAATTACTACGTAAAAATAATTATAAAAATATATAAATAAAAAACGAGTCAAGTTTGAGTCACACTTGAGAATGAAAATTTTGCACAAGCTGAGCTCAAGCTAGGCGAGTTAAGCTTGATCGGCTCGTAACACCTCTAGTTTCCACCATACATCTAGAGTTGAGCCCTAAAGTTTAGCGCATGACTAAAAACATTTCTTTCTTCTTCTTAAATATAAGAGTGAGATTATAGTAAAAATAATATTTAATCTGAAAAGTCTAAAAAACATTTGTGCTTAACAGTGGTTATTTTTTTTTAAAGGGGACATTTTGATCATTGTATCAAATACGTCAGGTATTGTGTGTAATATATCAGGTCACCGTGTCAAACATTTTTAATCATTTGTTATATGTATTTATCATGTGTTTTACGTTTTACATTATTTTGTGTTATTTTTGTCATTTTTTATATATTATACAAACTTGTTATTCTTTTTTTGTGTTTTGTAAGTAGTAGTACACAATAATATTGTTCAACCAATGTGTTTTTCAAAACTCATAATATTCAGCAAAACAAAATGATAAACAAAAAAACACAGTGAAACATATTATCATTGTGTTTTACGTTTTATATCATTTTATACTATTTTTATTGTTTTTAATGTATAAATTATAATTGTTATTTATCATTGTGTTTTACATACTAGAAGTATATAACAGTGTGTTTTACCATATATTTTTTACCATTTATTTAATTTTAGAGAAAAACGCAATAGTGTTAAGGAAACGAAATAACAAACAAAATATATAATAAACTGTACTAAATACATAATTACGAGCATATATCATACGAGCTGAAAAACGTAAATATAATTTTTTCTTTTTATAAAATGATATCGTACTCCTTTTGAAGATTAAAAATATTTTGTTTTTCATGATGTAGTTTTTATAAAAAAATACCGTATATACAAGTTATAAAAATTTAAAAAAAAATGGTTGAATTCAAAAAAAAAATTAGTTACGTTTAAAATACGCATCTAACAAAGTTTTTCTTTACAATTGGATGTAACCATTGATTAAAAAGATTGATGGTTAATATTGTTATTTTTAGATATAAAATCTTTTTTATATAAGCCCTTACCTAATTATAACCCAAATAAATAGACATCAAAATTTGTGAGATGTCACAAACGAGAGCACATGCTATATTTTATTTCAGTCATATTTACTCAAAAATGAGTTTGATTTGAAAATTGGTCCCATTATCTAGGGTTTCAAAATCTTTTAGATTTTTTGTTCATTTTAGTTTTTAATCTTCAAATCTGATTTCGGTCGAAATGTGGTGTTAGATACACCAATTTCTGGTTCATTTTACTGTGTGACTTTAATAATGGCACAAGATGGGTGGGTGGGTGGAATGTTATATTTTAGGATGGATGATAGTATTTAGGATGGTGATGCTTATGATAGTGATAATAATAACAATAACAATATTTAAAAATAAAAAAATGACACTTCATAGTTCAAAGAACTTCAAATATTTAATAACTATTTACTCTTCATATAAACAATATAAATATTAAGACTACATTTTAATGATTCATAGCATCTTAATGATTAAGACCTTTTAATAATTAAAAGATAATCATTAAGATGAGACTTAAAGTTATATTCCAACCATTAAAATACAATAAACCATTAAGAGTTAAACCATTAAAATACAATAAACCATTAAGAGTTAACAACTGACTAATGCTATCAAATAACTCTTAGCCATTACACATTTTTAGAGGATGATCTCTCATTTATAAGGGTTACACTAAAAGTTCATTTTTCTTAACAAGGGCTAGAAAGGCACGTGCCTCATTAAGAAGCTAGGTAAAGACGTGTGACTCATAAAGCCATGACTAAATACTAACGTCTTGTTGAAATTGATCCCGAATGTAAAATACCACAACCAAATTCAAACATCACTTTAAGCCCAAATGTAAATCACTATTACCATCTACTAGACCATGTGGAAAATTGATCCCAAGGTAAAACGCTGTGACCAAAAAGCTAAGATATCATGTGTTAATGGCCCCAAACTTAAAATCATGTTAAAAATACCCGGTTTAATGTTTTTTAAATAAAAGTATTTAAAAATAGTAACATTAAACGCATATTTTTTTCGTTTATCTCTTCTATTATATAATCACATTAATTTCTAATAATGCTATTTAATTCTTTTTTAAATTAAAATAGTTTTTAACAAATTAAGAAAGAGAACTCTTTATTAATGTTATTTCTAAATATAAAATTTTTATAAAATAAGAAAATTTTCCAAAAACGAACTTTTTAAAAATAAGAAATATTTACAATTGATGTTTTTAAAAAGCAAAATCATTATAAACAAAAATAAGTGAAATTAAAAGTTATAATAAGAATTTTTTATAAATGACGGTCGTTTAAAACGTTTGTTTAAAAAAAATTATTATATTTATAATAAAGAAGATTTCAATCATATCTTATCTTAAAATATCATTTTACAATTATTAAAATTTTATTCTATGTAATATTTCATTTATTCAACCCGTGTAATACACGAGTTTAATAAAACTAGTTAAACACTTAAAACACTGTGTGTGTGGTGATTTGGATTTCACAAGGATTCTTTTGGAAAATTCAGAAAATCCATTTACTTGACTAAAAAATAAAACATCTCTATTGAAACACTGTGTTGGTTAACGATATGAATTATTTTTAGTTGAGGGTTCAAATCATAAAAGACAACTGTGTAACTATTAAAACCAAAGAATGCACCTACAATTTGGTATATTTTAAAAGAAAATAATTTGTGATTTACTCAATTTTCAAATGTTGGTAACCAAAGGACAACCGATGTGTGAGCTGTTTTCAAGGATTTCTCTTTAGTTGATTGAATGAACTTTTGATTTTTTTTTTCACTGATCATAGATGTCAATAAAACGGAAATCAAATAAATATAAATTATCAAGTAAGATTATTATTGCCACAGTGTAGCTAAAATGTTTGTATAAGAGGCGGGGTAAAAAAAAGAGGAATGAGCAGTATATATGTCACGTATGTTCCCTTTCTGCCACTTCGACATAGACGATGACATCACATAGGTGTTATAAAAACTGTTTAATTTTGTGATTTTTTTATTTTAATTTGTTACCAAATGCTTACTATTATATTCTCTCTGAATTTAATTTTTTTTTTTCAAATCAGCGTCAAGTAAAATATACCTTTTTTGACTCCTTTTTTTTCCTTCATATTCAATTTGATGTTCTTAACAATCATTCTCTTTACTTTTATCTATGTTAAACCCAACTACCGCAAGGCATTGACATATCCCGCTAGTCTGAATTTTAGTGAATTATACTTTTATTTTAGAAACGTGAATTGAAACACAAGCATAAAACGTAAACTAACAATAAACATTATAGAAAGAGGTTATCATACAAAATGTCAAAAACATATAAGGCTTACAATCATCAGGACGCGACTCGTATTCATGGGAGAGATGAGTAATTTTGTCTATGCTATGATTCATTCATAAGATACTTAGTTATTAAGTTATATGATACTTACACAACTAATGTTTATAATCACCCACAATAATAACTACTTAACTCATAAAAAATAATTACACAATTCATATGTTAATCAAACAAATTACGTTTATAACTACACAAGTTATTTCTATAGTTATATGCAATAAGAATTACTCAACTTATAGAAAATGATTACACCAGTTACTTTTATAAGTACACAACAATAAATAAGCAAGTTATACTTATAGGATAGGATAGATGGTTTTTTTATCAAAAAAAATATTATTTTTTAAATTAACTAAAAGGATAGCAAGACCATACACAACTTAAAAATAATAAAATGCTTGATTTATGATGTAATTTAAAAAAAAATAATATCATATAAACAAGTTATACGCATTTAAAAAAATAAGGATTTTTTTAAATAACAATTATAAGCTATTTTTAATTTTAACCTAGTGCGTGAAAAATGTTTCCTTCATACGTGAAAATTTCATTCTTACATCTAAGCAGTTGATTCATCGTATTAGTTGCTCACAATGCGTCTTACGTTTTGTGCAATTTTAGACATTTGTATTTTATATTTACCAAATATTACATATACCTAACTACATATGTAGTTTCCAACACTCAGAGCATTTCCCTTTTCATATGAACTTTAGAGTTGCATCAAGGATAACGTTTGGTACCAAGATAAAGTACCAAATCTTGTAGACAACCGACATTTAGATTCGACAACAAATACAACCACATAAAAAATACGAAAGTGTTCTAGATACTTATCTGGATACTTATCTCTTCAAATAATCAAGATCATATTCGTCATGATAACACCGCCCTAATACCTAACTTCATGCACCACGTCACACAATATTAATGAGCAAAAGGTTTTGCTGCACGGGTTGGTATCGGGTCAGCATGACAAGTTCACGGTTTGACCCGTTTATTTCTATAAATTTTAAAGAGTATTTTATGTAAAAACATAAAATGTTTGCATACTTTATGCGTAAAGTTAAAAGATTAACCATTTTCGGTTTTGTGTCATGTTCAACCTGCCAACTCGTGAACATGACCTGTTTAACACCTGATAAAGGGTCGGGCTAATGTGGTTGATTCAAATGCGGTTATATAAAAAGGTGCATTTTCAATGGGTAGTTTTTATTTGAAATCTATCATAACCATCCATGGTGTGACAAGTGACCAGCATTCCCAGTTACAAAAAGGTCTTGCAATTTTGTGGTGGGAAGTGAATGCTAAACTGGTCCTAACTAACCCTGAATAATATGGCACTATGGCTCATACTCATGTGTCATACTTACTGATACTGATATCACAAAAGGGCTGGCTGAAGAGCATGTGATCGAGTTAAAACGGGTCGCTTTATGTACCAAACTGATTTATGAAGTCGGTACATATGCATACAACCTTCTAGCAGATCCTAGAATAAAACTAAAATTGATCAAGACTCCAATCAAGGTTTCGGGTCAAAATCTTTTTCACCAATTTTTAAAAACTAAACATCGTTGAAGGGGCTCAAATATGCAAATGTTATTGTACAATGTAGCTCTCGATGCATTTACGAGCTCCTTCTAGACGATGTTAATGGACTCGTTGAGAGAAATATCAAGAACTTGAG
This sequence comes from Flaveria sonorensis, assembly GCA_025506505.1. NCBI lineage: Eukaryota > Viridiplantae > Streptophyta > Magnoliopsida > Asterales > Asteraceae > Flaveria > Flaveria sonorensis. The sequence goes on from CM046435.1 coordinate 55,387,167, forward strand.
CATATAACTTTCTCACAATTATTCTTAGAAGGGCCTACATGAGTAGCATGCCTTTTATGCAATTAGCTTGAAACCACACATTCATATTTTCTGTTGTATTCCATATTTTTGTTTCTAAAAGTTAATGTTTTTCCCTAATTGAGGCCACCTTAGATCCTCAAGTCAATTTACATGCCGAAAGGAAGTTGCCATTACAGTATAGAGATCAATATTTAACAATCAATGCGGGAAGATAAGGGTATTTGTCATCTACTTAAAGCTAGCATAACATAAAAGGGTTGTGTTTTGGTATACCTGGCATGTTATATTATTGTTTGTCCTAAAAGGACCTTCACTAGGTTCTCTTTTCTCCTGAATCTAGGTTCATCCAAAAGTTGTGTGATGAAATTGATTTTTTTTAACTTTTTCTTGTGTGTCATTTAAGTAGTTATGAGTGGAAACTAGGATTGTATAGAAAATGTTTAGGTGAGAATGGAGTGGTTTAAAAGTGGGTGGCAATTGCTGACACGTGACATGAGAATAATTAGGATTTAGGTAGATCGTGTTTGGGTTGGCCTGTTTGACCAATTTAATCAAATGGCAGGTCCTATTGAAAAGGTCTACTCGTCAACCCGTTAAATAAACAAGTCAATTTGTCAATCCGTTTAGCATGTTACAGCTTGATTACAACCCGCCAAGCCATCAAACTGTTTTGACTCATTTCGATAAATGAATTTAATGGGTCGTGTTCAGTTTAAGTGTGTTTAGATTAGGGTTGATTCATATAGGTCATGTTTAGGTTCAACAATGCAACCCGTCAACTCACTAACCCGCCAACCCAAAATGATTGACATCCCTACGACTTAAATCACTAACCTGAGTTAAGCCGCTTTACGTCATAAATCTTGGGCACATCATTCATATTTCTAGTACCTGAATCAATAGTTGTTAAAAGAAATCAAGAAAACAAAGATAGAAAACTACAAGTTACAAGAACAGTACTCATTTTCACCATTCATTTACCTGGATACTTCATTTTCCATTGTGTCTGTAATCAGTGATGTTTAATATATAGATTATGTTCAAGAAAAATATATTACCAACTCACTACTGCAAGTTCTATTTTAACATGAAAACAGAAGAATGAAAATAGAGTTCTGACTCGTGATAGTCAAATGAACTACTTTTAACTTCAATAATTATCTTAGTCATGATAAAAGAATTGATAGCTACATCAACATATAAAAACATATTAATGGAATAATTTTTTTAGGTGAAAAACAAAAGAAAGTCAGCGTACGAAAGGGTGGTTGACCTTACTATTGGATACGTATAGAAATGCTAATGTGTATATATACGTTTAAATATAGTCATATAGGATTACGGAATTGGAAATGAGTAGCAAATACGTAAGATACACCTAGAATTTACCTCTTGGGGTGATAATGAACACCATATATTCTATCTGATGTGTCTCTATATAAACCCCAGGACCCCTTTGCCCTCACATTAAAGGATCCTCCCAGAAAACACCCTGTACAAGATTCAACTGTTCTCAGCTGAATCAAACCAAACATCATGAAGCTTTTTGCAACTATTTTTTATTCAATAATCTTTTATCTTCTCTTTTCTCATATAGTTTTTTCAAAAAAGAAAAGAGGCATAAAAATAGAGCTAAGCTTCCCCCAGGTTCAATGGGATGGCCTTGCATTGGAGAAACTCTCCAAATGTACACACAAGATCCGAATGTGTTTTTCATTTCAAAACAGAAAAGGTTGTATATCAAAGCCAAACAATAGAGTTTAGGCAAATGAGTTACATGCATAAAATATAGAAGTATGAACCTATTAATTTTTATTGTTTTTGTATCATGATCAGATATGGAGATATATTCAAAACTCAAATACTTGGATACCCTTGTATTATGCTAGCAAGCCCTGAGGCTGCTCGCTTTGTGCTGGTGACTCAACCTCATTTGTTTAAACCTACCTACCCAAAATGTAAAGAGAATTTGATCGGGCCATCAGCCCTGTTTTTTCACACGGGAAATTACCATGCCCACATGAGGAAATTAGTTCAAAGCTCATTTTCTCCAGAAGTAACACGGAAACTGATTCCTGATATTGAAAAACTAGCCTTGTCTAGCTTGGAATCATGGGCCAATGGTCAAGTCATTAACACCTTCCATGAGATGAAGAAGGTATGTCTTCAACATTATTTACCAATGAGTTTTAATTCTTGTCGAGTAATAATATTAAAATATATGGATTTTCGACAGTTTGCTTTTGAGGTAGGCGTTTTGTCTATCTTCGGCCAGTTAAACAAGACATATACAGAAAAGCTAAAGGAGAACTATAGCATTTTAGAAAAAGGTTACAATTGTTTCCCAACAAAGCTACCTGGAAGTGCATATCATAAATCTCTAATGGTAAATAAGATTAAACTTCTGTTATTTTTTCATATATTATATACCAATCTTGTAGTTAATTTTTTTCATTGATATGATTGTATGAATATCTGAAGGCAAGGAGAAGGCTTAATCAGATTCTTGGTGAGATTGTGAAAGAAAGGAAGGAGAAAAAACTGTTAACAAATAATCTCTTTGGTCATCTGCTGAACTTCAGGGACGAAAAAGGAAACACGTTAAGTGAAGAACAAATAGCAGATAACATAATTGGTGTATTGTTTGCAGCTCAAGATACAACAGCTAGTGTCCTAACATGGATACTGAAATATCTTAACGATGATCCTAAACTTCTAGAAGTTGTTAAGGTAAGATCCTTAAAGTAATTCTAGCTGTGATTATGATGTAATAATTCTCCTTTTCTACAACATATATAATAATATATATATGCAGGCCCGAGTGCCTGGTGACTCTTTATAGAATGACCATACTGAAGAACTTCTACTGCTGATGGCAGGGAGAGCAAAAGGCAATTTGTGAATCTGAATATGGAGAGAATGGGTCTTTGACCTGGTCAACGACAAGAAAAATGCCACTAACATATAGAGTATGTACTTATAAAACAAGAAATGAACTTTAATTATAATCCTTTTGGTATAGGATAAGCTACATGTTAAACGCTAATCATATGCATATTGATTTCAGGTAATATTAGAGACCCTGAGGAAGGCAAGTATTATATCTTTTACTTTTAGGGAAGCAGCAGTTGATGTTGAATACGAGGGTGAGTCAAAGTAGATGTTTTTAAGGCTTAAACTCAATTACTAAGTGATTTAAGTGACTAATGATGTAAATTAACAAACAGGATACCTAATACCGAAAGGATGGAAAGTGATGCCATTGTTCAGGAACATTCACCACAATCCAGAATTCTTTGCACACCCTGAAAACTTTGATCCCTTCAGATTTGAGGTATGGAATGCAATGCCTGCCAAATTTCAAGTCTAAATCATACAAAAGTGCAGACATTTAAAGAGTTTTTTTGTTCATTAATCAGTATCCTTTTCTTTGCAGAATCCCCCAAAACCTAACACATACATGCCGTTTGGCAACGGAATACATGCTTGTCCAGGAAATGAACTTGCAAAGTTAGAGATGCTTGTTCTACTCCACCATATGCTTACAAAGTATAGGTAGTATGTTAACATGTAAACAATCAAATAATTTAGGAACTAACAGAGCTTCTTGATACATAAATAGTGGTCACAAATCATAACTGTCTAATGCTGATTTTATTCTTGTTGGTCATTTTGGACGACAGGTGGGAATTGGTGGGCCCAGCAAACTTAATACAGTATAGTCCCTTCCCAGTTCCAGAGCATGGACTCAGAGCTACTTTTAAGAAAGAATTTTGACAGCAAACAAGTGTTCTTTCAAGAAAAAAATCGTGTTGATTCCGTTAAATAGTTACCAGTGTGTGCTGCATACCCTATGTATTTTTTCCTGGGTCTAGCTTACAGCTACAGCAAACTAATCATTGATGTATAGCCTATTTGTAGTGTATTCATGATGTCACTCAAAAGTTGCATTGTAGCTTAATATCAATCTGCCCTTATGGGCCATATGTATGCAACAATAAAGAAGGCTTTTGTTGTGAGGATAGTTATTTGCTTCATATTCATTTGTCCTTTACTTTTCTTGTATTTTCTTTTAAATTATGCTTTTGGCAAGGAACTTCTTTTTACGAAAAACAGTTCACTATTTTTAAAACATAACAAATTACACATCACCATCGATGAACATACATCATACATGTGCTTAGAGATCCCGAAACTGTATATCATGTTCGTGTTAGAAAACAAATGGCACAAAGACTAACTTTCAAGGTAGTCAGCACAGATTTTATTAAGAAAAACAAGTAGAGAATTGGTACATCATTCTCATTATTCTAGCATCTATTTATAAGGGAAAGAAAACATCAACTTAAAAAAGAAAGATTGAAATTGATAGACAGAAATCAATCACAGCTTATTTCCAGCAATAATATTCCTCAATCTTTGATTGCCTTGATTTCCTTGATTGCTAAAATCTCGGAATTAACCAATATTCTCCCCCTTAATTCCAGCCTTCAATTCCTTGACTCCAAAGAATTCTCACATCTCCAAGAACTTCATACGTGGTAGAGCTTTAGTCAAAATATCAGCCTTCTGTTCACTGCCGCTAACATACTCGATTTTCACCAACCCATTTTCAACACATTCACGAATGAAGTGATACTTCGTGTCAATGTGCTTACTACGTCCATGAATATTAGACAACGTTTATTTTACATTATGTATTTCATGTTAATAATAGTTAAGGGTAGTTAATTGTAATTGTTTGCAATTCCCAGCTCTTTATATAGAGCTCTACTTGTACGTTATTAATCAATCAATAAAACACGCTCTATCTTGGTATCAGAGCCAAGAAAACCTAAACCCTAATTGCCGTCAACAGCTGCTGCCACCCAACCCTTTTCCGGTAAGAAAAATTCCAGCTACCCTTAAAACAAAACATGGCAATCATCGCTGCTCTCACTTCTACTGAGAAAACTGCACTTAATTCTCATAAGTTTGCCTTCACCCTCTCTCCTACAAATTATGGGTATTGGAAGGCAATGATCCAGCCCTTCTTAGTCTCTAATAACCTGTTCGGCTATGTTGATGGTACTATACCATGCCCATCAAAAACTGTAACCTCAGGAACAACAACCACCGACAACCCTAGTTATCCAAATTGGATAGCTAATGATGCACAAGTCCGTATGCTTATCACCTCCACTATATCTGAAGCAGCCTTCCAACACGTTCAAGGAACAACCTCCAGAGACTTATGGCTTGCCTTGGAACGAGCGTATGCACCGAACACTGCCTCTCGTGAATATACTTTAAAAACTCAGCTTCTCAGAATCTCAATGAAAGGTGATGAAAGTCCAATCGCTTATCTGACCCGAGCTCAAGAATATGCTACAGCTTTAGCCAATATCGGCGAGCCAATGAAGGACAAAGACCTGGTAATGCTTGCTATATCTGGTCTTAGAGAGGAATATAACGGCCTGAAATCTAATCTGTTGGCTCGCTCCCCTCCTGTTACTTTCAATGAACTACATGGGCTGCTCCATGATCATGATTTCATGATCAACAACAACACAAATTCAGCCCCAACTGCTATAACACCTCAGGCTTTTGCAGCTACTGCTGGACCATCCATACCTAACTTTTCTGCTGTCCAATCTCAGCTTAACAACCTGCAGTTGTTGGCAGCCCAAATGGGTTATCAGCTGAACCCTATTGTTCCATCCAACTCGCAGCCACAAGCAGCCTTTCTTTACATCCCTTGGAATTATCCATCGACGCTCTTGTCCACACACTAGTGCACAAAATGGCATAGTTGAGCGTCGTCATCGTCATGTTGTGGAAACCGGGCTTGCCCTTCTAGCCCAATCCAATCTCCCACAACGATTTTGGCATTTTGCTTTCGAAACAGCCGTCTACCTCATTAACCGTCTACCTTCTCGTATCTCTTCTAACAAATCCCCTTTTCAACATATCTTTAATCGCAAACCTGATTATACCTTTCTTCGGGTCTTCGGTTGCCAATGTTTCCCTTACCTTCGTCCATATAACCGACACAAAATGGACTTTCGTTCAACACCTTGTGTCTTTCTAGGTTATAGCCCTATCCATCATGGATATCGGTGCTTTGACCCTTCCACAGAACGCATCTACATTGCAAGACATGTTCGCTTCAATGAACATGTCTTCCCGTTTAGCATAACTCCTTCTCAACCATCACCAACCACATCCTCTCCCTATGTATCAATCTTTCCTAATCCACCTCCACCTATTCCAACTGAACCAATAACTCCATCAGATCACCAAACTGCATCTGAGATCAATGAAACCTCCTCACCAGCCTCTTCACCAACCGAAAACAGCCCACAATCTTCACCCTCTATCTCCTCCACAGCGCCAACCGACCACACCTCTTCAACCTCCACATCATCCAGCTCAACCATACCAGATCGACCACCTCCACCACCTCGGCCTCGGCCTTCCAACTTAAGACAAAACCCAAAACGACCTGTTTTCTACAACCCATCAGTCCACAATGCCACTCTCTCCTCTGATCCTCCAACAATTCCTACTTCTTTTACCGTCGCTAACAAGTCTCCCGAGTGGCGTCATGCCATGAGCCAGGAGTTTGATGCGCTTAATAAAAATGGAACATGGTCATTAGTACCTTATGACAAAAATACTAACCTTGTTGATTGTAAGTGGGTATACAGGCTAAAGTCAGATTCACAGGGCAAACTAACTCGCTATAAGGCACGACTAGTTGCAAAAGGGTTTCATCAACAACCGGGTATTGATTATCATGAAACATTCAGCCCAGTCATCAAACCTACAACTATTCGAGTGATCTTATCACTAGCTGTCACTCAAAAATGGTCTCTTAGACAGTTAGACGTGGACAATGCCTTCTTACATGGTGACTTAACAGAAACCATTTACATGAAACAGCCTCCGGGCTTTGTAGATGCAAACAAACCTGACCATGTATGCCTTCTTCATAAATCCTTGTATGGGCTCAAGCAAGCACCAAGGGCATGGTTCAATCGGTTGTCAACTGCTCTTCAAACTATTGGTTTTATTGGTTTAAAAACAGATCCATCACTTTTCATCCTTAAACAAGGCGTCACTTTGATCTATGTTCTTGTTTATGTGAACGACATCATCATTACCGGAAACAACAACCCAGCAATTGATAGTATTATTCAACAATTGAACAAATTCTTTGCCCTTAAAGATCTTGGACAACTTCACTATTTTTTGGGTATTGAAGTCATTCATCAAGCCAAGAATGTTCTTTTATCTCAACGAAAATATATCATGGACATTCTTCATCGTTCCGGTCTTGCGGATTGCAAACCAGTCAGCTCTCCTATGAGCACCTCTCAACTCCTAGCCAATGATGACAGTCCACCACTTTTGGATCCAACCCAATACCGCCAAATCGTTGGTGCATTACAATATGCTACTCTTTCTAGACCAGATATTGCATTTGCAGTGAATAGAGTATGTCAATTCATGCACGCTACGACTGAAAATCATTGGTCCGCGGTCAAACGCATCTTACGATATCTGAAGGGTACAACCAATTTGGGTCTTCTCATTCGTCACAACTCGACCTCAACTTTACACGCTTTTACAGATGCTCATTGGCAAGGTAACTCTCTTCAAGCCTACTCTGATTCTGATTGGGCTAGTTGCCCTGTTGATCGTCGGTCCACGGGGGAGTCGCAATCTATTTGGGTTCAAACCTAATCTTTTGGACTGCACGAAAACAACGAACTGTTTCAAGGTCTTCAACAGAATCAGAGTACAAAGCATTGGCCGACACTGTTGCAGAATTAATTTGGCTAAAGGCTTTGCTTCATGAACTCGCATCACTACAGCATCTTCACCCACTCTTTGGTGTGACAATCTAGGAGCTACCTATCTTTCAGCTAATCCTGTGTTTCATGCACGAACAAAACATGTGGAAGTGGATTTTCACTTTGTACGTGACCAGGTAGCTCAAGGCAAACTAACTGTCAGATTCATCTCTACAGATGATCAAATTGCTGATATATTCACAAAACCCTTATCTTCACAGAGATTTCTACTCTTACGGTCCAAGTTGCAGGTCGCCCCTCGCCCTCAACTTGAGGGGGAATATTAGACAATGTTTATTTTACATTATGTATTTCATGTTAATAATAGTTAAGGGTAGTTAATTGTAATTGTTTGCAATTCCCAGCTCTTTATATAGAGCTCTACTTGTACGTTATTAATCAATCAATAAAACACGTTCTATCTATGAAAAACGGGATTCTTAATTAACTTGATTGCTGACGTGTTGTCCACATAGATAGTGATCGCTTCCATCGTTTGACCCGTAATTTCTTTAAGTAAACCTTTCATCCAGACCCCTTGACATGCAGCAGCAGCAACTGCCATGAATTCTGCCTCGCAGGAAGATAAGGCAACAGTTTGTTGCTTTTGACTACACCATGCTACTGCAGTGATTGTGTTCTTGAATACACATTATTCACCTGTCAAAAGCCTTTGGGAGGTGTGTCATCATAATGAGAGCTGGGAACAGGGCTCTCACCTGATGAACCAGGCTGTTCTTGACTAAATGGCTCAGGTATTGGGCTGTTTGGGCCCAAATTTGACTGTGTTGAGTCACCGAAATCGTCCAGAGGGCTGCTGCTATCATTTCCTGTGCTGCCAAGAGAGGTTGAGTCACCTGTTGCAGAAATTCCCTCGCTTTGATTGGGCGAGGTTTGGGCTTAATCAAACAAGGCTTCGTGTGTTTCGGTTTCAACAGTAAATTCGACCCATTTTTCATCTTCTTTAGACTCGATTGACCAATTCCACGGCTTATCTTCTTCAAATTTCACATCCCGACTAACTATAACCCTTTTGCTTCGAGGGTTATAAAGTCGATAGGCTTTACTTCTCAGCTCACTTCCAAGATACACCATAGGTTCACTTTGGTCATCTAATTTTGTGAGATTAACCGATGGAACCTTAACATGAGCCATGCACCCGAACACCCTTAGGTAGTTTAGTTTCGGCTTCCGATTCTTTAAAGCTTCATACGGAGTCTTTCCTTCAACAGCTTTAGTTGGGGTTCGATTTAGAATGTACACAGCGTGTCGTACACCCTCACCCCACATCCATCTTGGCATCTTTATATTTTTCATCATTGACCTTGTGGTTCCAAGGACTGTTTGATTCCTTCTTTCCACCACACCGTTCTGCTGTGGTGTAAACGAAGCTGTTAGGAACCGTTTAATCCCATGTTCGCTGCATAATTGCTCAAATTTTGCTGAAATGAACTCTCCTCCATGATCGGTTCTCAAAGCTTTCACTTTGTAACCAATTTCTGTTTCAGCAGCTTGTTTAAATTCCTTGAAAGCTTCATCCTTGGATTTTATTATGCGGACCCACATAAACCTGCTAAAATCAACAACAATCAGTAAAAAGTACCTGTTACCCGATGGAGTGCTCGGTGTAATAGGCCCGCAAAGGTCAGTGTGTATTAACTCCAATGGCTGTGATGCACTATACGAGGCTTTGGACGGGAATGCTGATCTCCTTTGTTTCCCGACCAAGCATGCAATGGTGGTCAATCAAAGGAACTCCATCTGCCATCTTTACTCCAGCCAGCTTGTTAAGGACATCAAAGTTTAAATGACCGAGACGAGCATGCCAAAGCCATGCTTTCTCGTTTACTTTAGTAAGAAAACAGATTAGTTGGGCGATTTAGAGATTTACCTTGTAAAGTCGATTATTTGATCTCTTTACCTTCATAAGTGTGGGCTCCCGTTCTTTCATATAGATGCAAGATGCCATCTTTTATAATTATTTTGCATCCTCCTTCATCAAATTGACCAAGGCTTAGAATGTTATTACATAAATCTGGAATGTAATAGACATTTGTAATAAGCTTTTGGTCTCCATTCTTGCATTGCAAAAGGATTGAACCTTTGCCTTTGATGTCGACTGCTGACCCGTCCCCAAATTTGACCCGACCTGTTTTTCATCCAACTCACTAAATAACTCTCGATTTCCGGTCATATGATTACTTGCTCCATTATCCAAGTACCACGTACCGGCTTCACTTTTGTCTTGTGCATAAACATTCGGGAATACATTTTCTTCATTTAGCAATACCATTTCCTTTGACACCATCAGAAGAGTCTGATCATCATCTTCTTTTGTCAAATGTGCTTCATCTTCGGTTCTTCTAGGAGCTCTACAATCAGCTGCAAAATGACCATATCTATCACAATTATAACACCTTTTCTCTTGTTTACCTGTATAATTTCCCCCTGGTCAGTTTTGCGATTGCTGTTGGAAGAGGATCTCCCTCCTCTTCCACGGTAGTTGGATCTGCCTCGTCCCCGACCACTACCTCGGTAATCCGATGAGCTTGAGCCCCGGCCCCTTCCAAGCTGTTTTTGTTTTTCTTGCCATTCACCTTTGGTAGAGCTGATCAGAATTGGTTTTGCTATGAACACGGGGTTTAACCCGCTCTTCAAACGCCTTAAGACGCCCGACAGCTTCTTCAAAAGGCATGGTCTCCAAATTTGAATATTGTTCAATTGAGGCAACAATCGGCAGCAATCTGTCAGGGGCTGAATTCAGAAGCTTTTGCACTTGAACTACTTCTTCAATTGTTGATCCAAGTGCTCGAAACTTGGATACAGTCGCACCAATTCTACTTGTGAAATCATCCACGCTCTCGTTCTCCTTCATGCTCAACAACTCGAACTCCCGATTCAACGTTTGAATCCGATCCTTTTGCACCCGATCGGCTCCAAGGTTTCGTATCTTAAGAGCATCCCAGACCTCTTTAGCCTCCTTGTGCTTAGCCACTTGCAGCAGAATCTATTCTGGTAGTGTTTGGAAGATAAAGGCCCTTGCCTTTTTCCGGATCTTCACATCCACCTCGGTGTTACCCGGTGGTTCTATGGCATCCCAAATACCCTGGGCATCCATAATGTACTCCATCTTGATTGCCCAAGATGTGTAGTTTGTTGCAGTAAGCATAGGACATTGATACGAAATTGAGCCACCCTCTTTAACCGCAACAGTGCTGTTTTGGTTGTTGTTACCACCATTATCGCCCATGGCAACAGATAGCTTTGTCAGACTTCCTTTGAGGCTGCTGGTTGTTGATGAAGTGGTCGACTCCTTCGACCTGAGATGGCAGTGGCTGATCAGACCTTTTGAGCAGGCTCTGATACCAAATGTTAGAAAACAAATGGCACAAAGACTAACTTTCAAGGTAGTCAGCACAGATTTTATTAAGAAAAACAAGTAGAGAATTGGTACATCATTCTCATTATTCTAGCATCTATTTATAACGGAAAGAAAACATCAACTAAAAAAAGAAAATTGAAATTGATAGACAAAAATCAATCACAGCTTATTTCCAGCAATAATATTCCTCAATCTTTGATTGCCTTGATTTCCTTGATTGCTAAAATCTCGGAATTAACCAACAGTTCGATGCTCCATTTGTATTAGATAAGATTAGAAAGCTGACCTCGGTAGAAAGAATAGTGCATTATATTAATGCTATCAATTGGCCTTTCTCTCTAGATTGTTCTACAAGCATGGAGGCATGATTGTTAACATTTAGCTTCACATGTTATTTTGTTATAACTGTGATAATTGTAACATGTTTCATATATCCCACAAAGATGACGGATTCGGAATTACAATGGCTTATCGCTTATAAATGACTTCAACACAACTGACCATTATAAACGGTCAAAGGGTTAAACGGCCCAAAAGTCACCCATGACATTATTAACTGTCCACCTAAACTGTTTTACTAAAAAAATAGGATCTATATCTATATAATAGTGTTTGAAATGGTATGTAATGTGTTAATTATTTTTGAAGTTCAAAAAAATGACACAGAAAAAAAAGGAGGAGGTTTTACTGTATTGGTGGTTACCATTTTCTAAACTTTTATTTGTATTGAGCTAAAAAAAAAAAAAAAGAAAAAAAAACATTTGGAAATATATTTCAGGCTTTCTAAAGAAATTACAAGAATTAGATATCAGGGGGCTTGTTTTCAAAATCACTGAACCCCATCAATATTACCATTTACCAATAATTGAAATCTGTCAGCATGTTCAAAGGTCCTTAGCAGGTGCATATAATGTTATCGATACTGGCCTACCTATCATGGTTTTCATGTTAAAGTACTTATAAGGACATTGTACAGTGCTCCCCTGGACAACAACTATAATAGGGGGAAAAATTATGTAAATTGATGTTCAAAATATAGATGTTTCAAACTTTGAGATATGAATCATTTTACAAGTTAAGTTAATAAGTCAAATCAACCTATTTTTATTTCAAATAAACCGACAAGCAATTACATTAATATGGTTGTAATTTACAAGTACATAATATGGACCATACGATACTAGACAATGACTAAACGACAAACATTAGCCGTCACATTACTTTAGCTAGAAAAGCACGGTTCATACACCTACCAGATTACCTGTTCGTGTGGAGGAAGGCATCGAAAAATCAAATCAAAATGATTTCCTCCCTGAAATGGAGGTTAGCCTGCTTGATCATATAAGGCCAACAAAAGATTACATTAATCAACCTCATTAGTCATTTCTCAAGGCCCCATAGCTTTCAAGAATCCATCTAACCATGTAAATTAACCACATATTCAACGCTAATCTGTCTAATCAAGATAATTAAGGGGGTGAATGTTGGATAATTCCGGATGGTTTGAATCTTCAGCAGCAAGCTACAGCTGTATTTTGACAGCAAGCTACAGCTGCTGATTTGGGTTTATTTTTGATTGATTCGAGTCTTTATTACATTCCATAAGATAGGAGTTTTATTTTGGTCTGTAGTTTATTTCCATGTCCTGTTTTCATTATAAATAGAGATAGGTGCTTTGGAGTTCTTGTATCAGTTTTCCCTTCCTATCTTCCTTAATAAAGACTAATCTGTGCCGACTACTTCAACATTTTTTCTAGCTGTTTTCTGCTAAACTCTTGTGCCAGTTATACCCAACAATTGGTATCAGAGCCTTCTTCAGTCCTAGGGAACCTGTTTCTGCCATCAAAGAGGAAGTGTTGCTCCAATGGCTGATATTCAACAGAACAATCAGCTTGTTCTGGTCAGGGAAGGAGGAGGTTCAACCTCCTATCAGTGTCCGATGTTAAGTGCAACAAATTACACTTCGTGGGCCATTAAAATGGAGTCGTTTATGGATGCCCAAGGTCTTTGGGATGCCATAGAACCTCCGGCGGGTGTTGATATTGATGTCAAACTCGGGAAGAAGGCGAGGGCCTTCATATTCCAAGCATTGCCCGAAGAAATTCTGTTGCAGGTCGCTGGTCATACTGGAGAAAAAGACGTTTGGGAAGCCCTCAAAACTCGGTACCTCGGAGCAGATAGGGTACAACAGGCACGTATTCAAAACTTGAACCGCGAGTTCGAGTTACTAAACATGAAGGAAGCAGATAGCATTGATGATTTCACAAGCAAGATTGGTGAAAAGGTATCTAAGTTTCGGACACTTGGAACCACGATGGATGAGAAGACCAAAGTCAAGAAACTTCTAAATGCTGCGCCAACCAGATTTCTCCCAGTTGTTGCAGCAATAGAACAGCTTTCTGACCTGGAAACGATGGTATTTGAGGACCTTGTTGGGCGCCTCAAAGCCTATGAAGAAAGGATAAAGCCTACCAAACTTGACTCATCAGGTAAACTGTTGCTGACCAAGGATGAATGGCAGCGAACAGAAAGACAAACCATCAGCAGGGGCGGGGTTCCAGTTCATCCGACCATCGTGGCCGTGGGCGTGGTCGAGGAAGGTACAACAGCCGAGGAAGGGATGGTAGACACCCTTCAAACAGCCGTGAATCTGAACAGAAAGAACAGGCCAACAGTAAACGAGATCAAAGAAATTTGCGGTGCTATAATTGTGACAAAATGGGCCATTTTTCAGCAGAATGCCGTGCAACCAAAAGAGCTGATGGAGAAGCAAATCTGACTCAGGAAGACGAACCAGCCTTACTTATGGCCTCATGTCCACAGGAGGTTTAATGCTAAATGAAGAAAAAGTTTTTCCAAGCCTTTATGCCAAAGATAATTTCGATAATGGCACTTGGTACTTGGATGGTGGGGCCTCAAACCATATGACCGGGTGGAAAGAGTTTTTCAGTGAACTAAACGAGAAGACTATCGGTCATGTTCGATTTGGAGATGGGTCCGGGGTCGAGATCAAAGGTAAAGGCTCAATCTTGTTGCAATGCAAAACAGGAGATCAAAGGTTAGTGAGTAATGTTTACTATATTCCTAATCTTTGTAATAACATCTTGAGTATTGGACAATTCACTGAAGTGGGCTGCAAGGTGGTTATGGAAGATGGTAGTTTGTGGTTATATGAGAAGAATCGAACCTTGCTAGTGAAGGTCCGAAGATCCCCAAACAGGTTGTATAAAATTCAACTAAATATTGTTCCTCCTATAAGCTTACATGCCAAGATGGACGAGACTGCATGGCTATGGCATGCACGTCTCGGTCATCTTAACTTTGGGGCTTTGAAAAGATTGACAGGTGAAAATATGGTGCGGGGAATGCCGATGATCGGCCACAATTCACAAATTTGTCAAGCCTGTTTGGCAGGAAAACAACATAGGCTGCCTTTCAAAACAATTCATCATTTCGGGCCATTTTTCCACTTCAACTTATTCATGCTGATTTATGTGGCCACATTACACCATGTACACCTTCCGGGAATAGGTATTTCCTATTACTCGTTGATGACTACAGCCGTTATATGTGGGTGTATATGCTTAAGGCCAAAAATCAAGCTTGTGATGCTTTTGTCTCTTTCAAGACATTGGTGGAGAAACAATGTGGGCATAGAATCAAAGCTTTGAGAACGGACAGAGGTGGGGAATTTGTCTCCACAAATTTTAATCAACTCTGCAACGAAGAAGGAATTGAAGGTACTTGACGGCCCCATATACCCCTCAACAAAACGGGGTAGCAGAAAGAAGAAACCAGTCCAATCTTGGGACTACTAGGTCTATGCTAAAGGCCATGAACCTACCTCAAATTATGTGGGCAGAAGCTGTCCGCCATGCAGTGTATCTCCTAAACCGTTCACCGACAAAAGCTTTGAAGGATAGAACTCCTTATGAAGCCCTGAAGAACCGAAAGCCAAATCTGGATCATTTGAGAGTATTTGGTTGTATAGCTCATGTGAAGGTACCATCAACAAAGCTTAGAAAGCTTGATGATAGGAGTGAGCCAAAGGTGTATCTTGGAAGTGAACCAGGAAGTAAAGCCTATCGGCTTTACAACCCAAGAAGTGGAAGAATATGTGTTAGCCGGGATGTTCGTTTTGAAGAAGGAAGGCTGTGGGATTGGTCAACGGAAACAGAAAAAGAAAAAGGTGTGAATAACTTTGAATTCACAATACATGGCCATGGTGTATCACAAGGAAGCGGGAGTCCCCTTAGTGCTGAACCAGTTGGCACCTCGCCCAATCAAAGCGAGGACCAACATGGTCCGTTCAGTTCAGCACAAAGTGGACCAGGTCTAGATTTCCCAACCAATGTTCCAGGCAGCCCAGTTGTTCCAGTTGCTGATCAACTCGTTGATACCAGTAGTCATCAAAGTACATCTGGGCAGAATTTTAACAGCCTAAAATTTTTTTTCATAGTCCAGAACAGTCTGTTTCTTCTGGTTCTACCTTAGCAACTGAAACAGTCCAGAGAACTACCTATGATGACACGCCAGTCCGAGGTTTTCATCCTGTTAATGATGTGTATGGCAGAACTGAATCAATTCAACATGTAGAATTTGAACGTTTATTGCTATTAAAAGATGAAGAGCCATCTGATTACAAAGGCGCAAAAGGTAATAAAGATTGGGAAAAAGCAATGGCGGATGAGCTCGAATCTATTGAACGAAACAACACTTGGAAGCTGGTGGAACTTCCTAAAGGTGTCAAACCAATCGGGCTGAAGTGGTTGTTCAGGACAAAGAAAGATGCTAAAGGTGATGTAGTCCGTTACAAGGCAAGATTGGTGGCAAAGGGGTACGTCCAAAAACACGGCATCGATTATGATGAAGTGTTTGCCCCTGTCACACGATTAGAAACCGTCCGTTTGATTCTTGCCTTGGCTGCTCAAAACAATTGGGAGGTGCACCACCTTGATGTCAAGACAACATTTTTATATGGAGACCTAAAAGAAGATGTGTTTGTGTCTCAACCCGAGGGTTTTGAGACACCAGGGAAAGAACACTTGGTCTACAAGATAAAAAAGGCTGTGTACGGCTTAAAACAGGCGCCTAGGTGTTGGAATGCAAAGCTTGATGCTACATTACAGCAGCTGGGTTTTATAAAATGTCCACGAGAGCATGCGGTGTACAAAAGAGAGGGCAAGAAAGGAAGCTTGGTCATTGGTGTCTATGTAGATGATTTGATCATCACCGGTCCTTGTACCGAAGACATAGCGGTTTTTAAAATACAAATGAAGAGAAATTTTGAAATGAATGATTTAGGGTTGTTGAAGTATTACTTGGGCATTGAAGTTGAGCAAAGAAAGGATGGTATATCCTTGAAGCAATCTGGTTATGCAAACAAAATCTTGAAGCAGGTAAACATGTGGGAATGTAACCCAACCAAGTTTCCTATGGACCCGGGGTTACGATTGACAAAGGAAGATGATGGTGTACCGAAGATTGATTGGGTGCCTTAGATACTTAACTCACACAAGACTGGATATTTGCTACGCAGTTGGAGTAGCCGGCCGGTTTATGGAATCACCAAAACACACATACTAGCAATTAAGCAGGTGTTGAGATATGTGAAAGGGACTGTGAACTATGGTATATACTACCGTCGTACTGGAGATGCAGAGCTGATTGGTTACAGTGACAGCTCACACTCAACTGATTTGGTTGACGGAAGGAGCACAACAAGTATGGCGTTTTATTATGGGGGTGGACCAATAACGTGGTGCAGCCAGAAGCAAAGCACTGTTGCTTTGTCCTCATGTGAGGCTGAATTTATGGCTGCGACTGCTACAGCGTGTCAAGCAGTATGGCTAACGGGTTTGCTTGAAGAAATAACAGGGAAAAATGTGGAGGCCATAAAGCTATGTGTGGATAACCAGTCTGCTATCTTACTGATTAAAAATCCTGTTTTTCATGGACGTAGCAAACATATCAATACACGCTATCACTTTATTCGTGAGTGTGTTGAAAATGGCTTGGTGACTATCAAGTATGTAGCCGGCAATAAGCAGAAAGCTGATATTTTGACCAAGGCTTTGCCGGAGTCAAATTTATTGACATGAGAGAAGTGTTAGGAGTTGAAGACCTATCGGAAGTAAAGATCGGAATTAAGGGGGTGAATGTTGGATAATTCCGGATGGTTTGAATCTTCAGCAGCAAGCTACAGCTGTATTTTGACAGCAAGCTACAGCTGCTGATTTGGGTTTATTTTTGATTGATTCGAGTCTTTATTACATTCCATAAGATAGGAGTTTATTTTGGTCTGTAGTTTATTTCCATGTCCTGTTTTCATTATAAATAGAGAGATAGATGCTTTGGAGTTCTTGTATCAGTTTTCCCTTCCTGTCTTCCTTAATAAAGACTAATCTGTGCTGACTACTTCAGCATTTTTTCTAGCTGTTTCTGCTAAACTCTTGTGCCAATTATACCCAACAATTTGGTATTACGTGCCTAACCTTAACTCCCTCGAAGGACCACAGATAGAACATTCTTGATTCATCAGGTGCATCTAAACAAAACCAGAAATTTCTAATAATTCAGATTACCGCATAAAATAAAAATTGTCTAAATAAATCACTGATAACCATCAACTTATATATTTGCCTCAATATCAAAAGAAATCTAAAAAAAGATACAAGCTGTTTTAATATTGACACAGCAAAGACTAAGCAACAAACCATATCAGCCCGATGCCTTTGTAACAAATATAAAAACAAAAGCACAAGCGAATCAGGATTTATAGAGCATCTATGTACCTACCCAAACCATTGATAACATGTTATCCAAAAGAAAGAGAGAAATTTTGCAACAACCAGCCACCAAGAGCTCATAGATTTGCTTTTGATCGCTCTAGTTCAAACTTCTCATGATGTCACCCAATCCTAGATTGCTCCCACCCAAGCTTCCTTATATACTAGTATCTCCCGTTTGGACCGAGCGACGTGTGATTCACACATTACATATTCAAGCCTACCAATATTGTGCTACCAAGTGAAAATAAACATAAATGGGCTATCAAGTGTTCAAAATCTTCAGAAAACTGAGTCCACTTCTGACTATTGCTGGTCAAATAGGTTATTTTATAGCTTCAAGTAGATTCGAAGGAAAAATTCAACAAAACAACGTAGTTTTAGAAGGTTTTGATTCGTCAAAACTTACTAACTTGAAATCTACAGATCAAGAGCCAAAATTGTAATCTGTTAATTGAAATATTCATCGGACGTTCGGAACTCATGCGATAACTCGTTTCAGATGTCAAATCAGATCATTTGAAAGCAAACATGTAAGCAGAACATGAATTTAATGTTAACCTAATGACTATTGATTCAACTAACCATAAACATCCGGCATCGAATTTGCATTAAAACCTAATTCACCGTTTTTCAAAATTAAAAGTACAATCGAAATCTGAGGGAAAAATTGAACTGATTTTACCTGATGAATGTCGATAGCTTCAGTTATCAAAAGCATTTTTTATTCTGTTGGCGCCAAACCATCTGACCTGCGATTCACCACCAATGTCTTCACTTTTTCTGATATAAATTTTGTGTAAAAACACTAATTAAATGGTTTGTTAAATGTTAATTTAATTGATTTTGTCGCTATAAGGGTGGAAGGGGCGTACGCGGATAAGCCTCGGGTCGGATAGGATGGGTACACAGCCACAACCTGGTCGGGTAAGGTGGGCGGTTTGAATTTTGGGTTCATGAAGTCTTGATCGAAGCCGCGACGACGAACATTTGGTAATCGCGTCCGGTTCCATATAACAAAAATCTAGGTTGTTGCCTTAGGCCTTCTAGGGGCCGAATATATAACTCATCTTAATCAATTTCTTGCTTATAAGTTTTTCTAAAGGGTTACAATCGATTGTTATGGACTTATGGTTACAATCTAATGAATTAATAAAAGGTTACAATCGATTGATACTAATTTGCGTTAGTGTTACAGTATTTAAAATCATTTCTTTTGTTTATGTTATAGTTGCATATTAGTATATTGTTGTTTCTAAAGTAATTGTTATTGACCTACAGTTATAATAGATCATTTGTTGCTAAAGTTTCTGAAATGTTAGTGAACTACTGTCCTTAAGTTCAAAACTCAAATCCAATTGTTTGAAAAGGGAATAAAACAAAATCAGAAGCCTAAATAGATAAACAATTTTTTAAAATATTAACAACCACAAAAGTAATGTTTAAAACCATTTAAAAAAACAACCAGATGATGATCGACAACCAAGCGATGAATAAACAAATGATGACCAATCACCGGATTAAAACAGGTTTTTTTTTAATGTTTGAAAAAGATTCCCAACTTTTTACTTTCACCTAAGGTCTCTAAAATGATTGAGCTGGTCTTGTGGCTAACGATAATAAGACCATTTTCTAGGATGGGGTATTTTTGGGTTTAAAGATACTCACCCACTCCCTTTAGGATTTTGGGATACTTTAGAGTAGTTTTGAATACGATACGATGTTATAGGTATTAATTGGGTTGTATTTACGATACTTTTGGGTAAAAAAAGATGTACAACCTCCATCTTAACTGTATTTGGAACTTGCTTTCCTCTATAATTTTCTTTAACTCATACATGCTTGTTTGCTCTTGTATATATTCATATGTCTCCTTTGTTAGAAAATAATCTTGATATTCAATGGTGTATAATGGAACAAAAAAAAAAGAGGTTGAAATTAGTTACATGTAGAAAATGTTAGTCAAAGTAAATATTAGAAAAATATTTAATGTTTTGGCTCTAAATATGTTGTCATTCCATCTGTGTTTGAGACGTAGTTTCAGAGTAATTAAGGTTAGAAATAGTATAAAAGGTGGTCTTTTATAAAGTTTCAGATATAGTCTTTCGTTCTTCATATTAATAAAAACAGTTTTGCTAGTTTTCATACTTTGTTTTTCTGGGCTAATATTCTAACATCCTTGTATACACCTGAATTCCACTTGTACACATTTGTATAATAGAGTATATATCAAGTCAAATGAGAAATTTTGACCCGTGCGATGCTGCAAAGTCGTACGAT
The DNA here is from genome assembly GCA_025506505.1 of Flaveria sonorensis. Classification (NCBI taxonomy): domain Eukaryota; kingdom Viridiplantae; phylum Streptophyta; class Magnoliopsida; order Asterales; family Asteraceae; genus Flaveria; species Flaveria sonorensis. The sequence goes on from CM046435.1 coordinate 55,407,476, forward strand.
AACTTTAACGTGGTTAATGATATGTTGTCATGCATTGCGAACTTTGTTACACGTGTTACACTAACGTGATTAAGTAAATAAAATGCATGTATGAAGTTGGTGTGTTTTGATCCTAGAGATCGAAACATAAATAAAAACAGTATTATAGGTTGCTCGTTAAAACTAATAATTTTAGAAATGTAATTCAAATGTAATTCGAACCCACCTTACTGTCTCAATTGAAGCGCCTAACCAAACCGCTACTTCCAACCTTTAAAACTAACTTCTAAAACACATTTAATCCAGAAAAAACCCCAAAAATATAAGCAAACAAAAACTAAAGAAATAACAACTCAAAAAGCATAAACCCCATAATTTATAAAGATAAAGAACTAAAACAATCAGTCGATATGAGTATCTGATTTATTAGACTTAATTGCAAGACTTCCACCAATTAAAAAAAATAAATCGTAATTATGCATTTACAATCTCAAGCGTATAGCTTGCATATCCCCAATTCTCTATTTTAAAAGTAAAACGATTAAATGAAACAATATACAATCTTTACATTAGTCATACAATTGAATTAAATAAAGGGTAATTTTTTAAGGAGTTATACTACCCGGTTCACAACAGTAAACTCAATTCGAGAGAAAATCCCATTTCAAGATATTTTTATAAAAATAAACCTAACACTTTCAATCATTTATCACAAATCATTGCTATTTAATCCTTACAAGTATAAATTTGAGAAAATTTACGCGAAGAGTAGTTCGATATAATTCAAAATCACCCCAACAATCTCCATCTTCATCCTTATTTAATAACCTCATTTCAGCTCTAACCCATATTCTCAAATCACCATCTAAAGTATTTTCCTCTTTACCAAGAACACCAGCTCTAACCCATCTACTGTCGGTGACCACGAACATTGGTGTTGGGTTTTCGAAAAAAGAGGAGTGGAGAAGACCACCGGCACTGCCGGAATTGTCTTTGTCCAACCCTCTTGGGGAGGACCGGCGACAATGGGATTTGAGAAGAAAGAAAGTATAGAGAGATAGTAGAGTGGGTTAGAGAATGAGTGAGTGAGAGAAATAAGGTTAAGAGGAAATGATGAAAATAAGTTTGTAATCGACGTGAGAGAATGAGTGATCGAGAGAAACAAGGATGAGAGAAAATGATGAAAATACTCATGAAAAAAAGAAAAAGAAAATGAGTTAACTGACACATGTAACGACGTTATCAAAAAAGATGCAAATGAAATAGAACCATTGGCTGGAGGTGGCGATTAGGGTGGGCGGGAGGCGGGGTTAGATTGGGAGATAAATTTTTTATTTTATGTATCATAATAATAATAATAATAATTAGAGTTTTTTTTTTTTTTATTATATTTAATTGTAATAAAAGTGCATTTTGGACATTTCATATGAATTTAATAAAAAACTTAACCTCTGTTAGTGTTCAATATGCACTTCTTGCATAGTATAGGCTCAAATCTGTAACTTTTTAAAAATAGGGACTAAAGTTGTAATACGTACAAACCCTTTCGTGTAATTTACTCCATAAATAATAAACCATATATCCTCACAAGGCATCAAGGGCAGCAATTTGACAAAGTGATAACAAGTGTCGATACCTCTAATTCTACCCTTGTTATTTTTTAGTGTTGTTAAACATAAAACAAACAGTAAAATATTGTGTACGAAATCAAGCAACACGTGTGAAGAAAAACGACGTATCTCGTAAACAACTTAGATATAAAATGTGCATAGCATGCTGCACTTTCGACCCATTTACTCTTTGTAAGAAAGGAGGAGGAGAGTAGAGGTGAAAATTCAACTCATTCATGGTCGATAGGTGTTGTGGTTATCTTTAACGGGCCAAACAAAAAAAAAACAGTTGAAAGTGAAACCAGACGGTTTGAATGTAGCCAATGTGTATTTTTAATGCTTTCAGCCTGCTAAATCATTTTATTTTATAACACAAATATGGATAAAAATGTTTACGAATCAACCTGCCATGATTCGAGTTGACCCATGACACACTAGCACGTGTTTCCATTTTGCCACTCTAAATTTCACCATCAAGTACCAAATGTGCAATTTGTAAAACACAATTTTTCACATGACATAACTATTTGATGCAGATTTGAATGTGTTGATGAAAAATTGCACATTGATTTTTAACTTCCCAACAAAAGATAGCATTGACAAAATGAAAGTCAACAAGATCATATTAGACCTTTTGTATTTGAGGCTTGTTTGCTCTTCTTTCCGATTCTTCTAACTCAATTTCCTTGCCTTTATTAAGTGTCTTCATGGCAATCATCTAACAAAAAACACCCATCCTTTTGCACCCAACGTAATCGATAACACATTTATAGAAATTCATTCTTAGGAGGACCTTACTTTTTCTATAGAAGCACCAAAACGAGCAAGAAGAACATACGCTGTGTTATCAGATATGCCACAACGGTTAAACGACTTAGAAATCTGGTGGAAACAACATATATGAACATAAAGAATAAAAGCTAATGTTTTTAGTGATGTTATTGTGAAAGGGTGGTTATATGTTTAGAGCCGAAGTAGTTATAAACAAGCTCGGAGTGAAGGGTGCGAGTAGCCAATGAATCCCTTGATTTAGCTATAAGTGTTTTTTGAACAACTGCTAAAACATGAAAGATATCTGGGATCCAAAAGTTATTTGAAGTCAAGTTAGAGAATGCATATTTGGAGGTCATACGAGGGTTGGCAAAACATGTCCTGTTGTGTTAAGCAGGTCGTGTTCTAATACGACTATTGTATCCGAGCATGTGTCATTTTCTTAAAAAACTGACAAGGGCAAGTTAAAGCGGGTCATGACATATTTAACACAATTATAAGTAACCGGTTGAATAACATGAATGGCATGATACTATAGGTTGAACATGGATAAATATAAGTAGTCGAATAACATAACACTTTTAACACAATTACAGACACAACTCGCCGAACAAGAGTAACAAATAACAAGTCACAATTAAAACAATAAAATTATGTCATTTTGATCAACTAGTAAACGTGTCATGTCAACCTGTTAACTTAATTTACATAATAACTAAATGTGTCATGTGTGTCATGAACGGCTGAACCCATTTAGACACATTTTAATACGTGTCATTAACATTATGACTTGAACTCGTTTAACCCAAACACTTAACTCGTTTAACTTCTAACCGAGCCATCTCGAGTTAACGTGAGCTCATATATCGCCGGCTCTGGCGTCAGTTTAGTATATTCCTACTAAAGATGCATTGAGAAAGGCTACTTCAGGCTCTAGTGTTCTAGATTGCATCATCTCCAAAAGCTCACTTGTAAGCATCACATAAACACTACATGATTGATGCTAGAGACCGAATAAATTCATATATACATTCAAGTTTAAATAAATTCAGTCAAAAATTAAGAAAGAGTACTTTGAATCAGCGACATTTGAGAAGAGAGCAAAATCTCATAAACATTCATATCTGCAAATAAAACTGACACAAATATTATTATTCTTTGAGATAGAAGAAATAAAAAGATTTAGGTTTCAATTTGAATTTCACATGCTAACAAAAGGTTTAGAAATCGAAGGTGAAAAACGAGGGTTTACTAAACAATAAAAGGATTGACAGAAACTGATGTATGTGACTGTGGTTTAATCGTCGGAGACACCACGAGCAAGTGAATGACAATAACTTGCCGACGAAGGTAGGTATGAGAGGAGATGGGTTATAGTTTCTTTTTGATTTTTTTCTAATTTTATTTAGTCCACAAGAGTTTTAACGAGTCGAGCCAAGCCCAAGCTTGATTTGGCTTGAGCTCCGTTCGTTTTGACTTTAGAAAGCTTAATTTTGAGCTCAGTTTGTTTGTAGTTTTATTTATAAAGCTCGAACTTGATTTGTCAGGAATTTTTCAAGTTAGAGCTTGTCTCAGCCTTAACTCGTTTATAAGTAATTTGTTAAATTACTATTTTAATTACTTTTATATTATTTCTAATCATAGTTATTTATATAATATAATATATATTATTTAGTTTTTTTTATAATGATTTTATATATAATGATTTTAAATAGTGGAGGGAAGAAGAGAAAACTACCAAATTATATGAAAACCGTGAAAACAATCTCTAGCCAATACCAAAACATATAAAACTTTATTTTTTCCAGTTGTTTAAAATATAGTTGAATAAATTATGATTTTATTATTTTAGATAATTATATATTTTTCAGTTTCATATCTCATCAATCATGACGGGATGAGTTTTTAGTTACGTATACATATGATATCTAAAAAAAACTTTATATAAACAAAAGACTAGTTTAGAGTAGCGAGCCGGCTCAAGTTTAATATTTATAACTCAAGCTCAAGCTCATTTAGTAAACGAGACATAAGTAGCTTGTGAGTCTGTTTAATTCGTTTACTTGCCTCTCGAGCTATTTTACTAATTAAACGACCATATTTGCAACTTTTAGAAATAAAAAAAATCAAACCTGAACAAGTTACATCTCATAGAGACCCCTATGCAATAAATATTATTATATATTTAAGATCACCTCTAGAATTTTCAACATGTATACCCTAATAACCTTTACGCCACTTTTGCCCAATTTTTTAGATCTTAATGGCTTCTTCTACACCATCTTCTTCAATGGGTTCTTCGGAGACAGATCACACCACATATGACGTTTTTCTAAGCTTCAAAAGTGAAATAATCGTAATATCAAATAATTACGTCTTTCATCTAGGTATGTTTCTTTCTTATATCAATCAATCCGATTCTAGCTTATTTACTTGCTATTTGCTAATCTTATATCCGATAAGAAAGTGATTTTCATGCCTTAGGATCAAATCATTTCTTTGTTTTAGAAACTTCTTTTGAATTCGTAAATTTTTACTGTAATGCAAAGACAGTACAGGATGAACTGATTTTGATTAGAATTTGACAAATTAAATACTATTTTATTAACTTCGATTAATCTGAAGAACAAAAATTATTAAATCGTATTTGGGGTTCGTCACGGGTTTTATGTATCTTTAATTGTAGATCTGCTGGAAGTTAATTGTGTTTGATCTTGTTATAGATTGATATTGGTTTCATTTGTTTGTGTTCTATTCCATCAGTATATTTTATTTTTCAAAGGGAAAAAAAACAATAATGGACTATTATAGAGTTGTGATTTAATCAGATTGTATACGTAATCAAAATTATACATCTTCATTGATTATATTTAATGGTTTAATTAGATTTGCTAGAATAATATGACATCATCTAAAACATTTTAACTCGGGGCCTTTGACTTTAAACCTTTCAATGTTATGTTCTAAATGTGTTTATCTTTTGTTATACGATAAAAACCAATGTTGTTTGGTATTTTTGAGCGCAGGAGTAAGGTTAAGACGATCTTGTAATTGCTGTGTCGTTTGGTGTAACTAGTGGCTGAGATCCTGGTATGTCACACGCTTAATGGTAATACCCCGTTGGTGGAAATTGAGGGTGTGATAGATTGGTATCAGAGCCAATGGTTATAGCGAACTAAATTAAAATTGCATTTCATTTGCATTGCATTTAGACTCTAGCCTGATGCTTTAGTTACATGCATATAGACACGTTTAGCTTTGTTAGCTGGCCTTGTTTGCTTTGTCTTGTTGGATTTGCATGCTGTTACTCATTCCTGTGAGCGGTTCTTTGCAGGGATGGTTTCATCATCGTCTGCACCTTCTTCTTCTCCTTCTCAAGGAAAGAGACCTATTTATTACGATTATATACCTTCACCTATGGTTCCGTACGAGTGGCCCATGCGTCATAACAATAACGAGGAGTTCGATTATGTCCAGGTGTTCGTTTCACCACAGTATCCACCTGTTCATAAGTGGGAACGTTGTCCCTAGTATGTGACCAGTCTAGTTCAGGAGAAAAATGTTCCTTTACCTCTTGAAAACCGGCCTCGTACTAGGTCCACTCCGGCTAGGAATCCTAATGCCCCTACCCTACCTCCCCTTCCCTGTCCTCCTGAGCAGGCCATGGCTGTTATGGCAGCTACTTTACATCTCGAGTGTAAACGCGTTGCTGAGCTGTAGGACGATAACAGAGCATTGAAGAAAAGAGTGCAGGATTCGGCCGAGTAGATCAAGGAATTGAAGAGACGGTTCAATGTACTAATGGATTATCATAACAAGCATGTGGATCGCGTCACTGGTCTGTTTGAGCGTGTGGTTAGCGACGAGGTGGACATCGCTGCTAATAGTCAGCGACTTGATACTCTTGAGGGTCAAGTCAATGCACTGAACGCAGTATTGGAGCCCGACGAGGAAGATCCAGAGGAAGAGCCAGAAGAGGAACCGGAGGAACAGCCTGAGGACGAGCCTGAGGATAGCACCGGATCCGTCGTTTCATATTGATTCTCTTTCTTTATTTATTTCATTTGTTTATCAGACTTTCGTTTATTTCACACCTAGATGGGAAGGGTTGTTTCCCATCCGACTTATGTTTCTGAATTTTGATATTTGGTTTGATTAATTATAGACGTACTTACAATTTATTTTGCCAGAAATTATTATTTGAACATTTAGTTGTGTGTGCTAAATTCTTTAATTACTTATACTTAAATGAAGTTGATATGTTGCATATTTACTTATTTTTGTATGTTGTGATTGTTAAGAATGTGTGGACGTGGGCGTGGATGTGAGCGAGGTACCATCAACATGACTCCAGCGGAATTGGCCGCCCTCATAAATCAGCATGTGGCTGATGCACTGGCGAACCACAACCCTCCCTCAGCCCACTCCGATTGGTAAGTTATACCAAACTTATTCCTGACATTAACGTTTTGTTAGTCTTGTCAAGCTATAACATTCATCTAAAATCCAAAGTCCTGATCTAAATCTGTTGCAGGTCAAGCAGTCTGTACCTTTAAGTCCTTTATGGACTGCAAACCAAATCCATTCACGAGAGTGGTGGGAGCCGTAGGACTCCTGCGGTGGTTCGAGAAGCTCGAATCGGTATTTGAGATCTGTAACTGCTCGGTGGTAAATCGGGTCAAGTACGCTACTGGCATTCTAGATGAAGCTGCTCTGTCTTGGTGGAACACCCAGGTACAAATGTTGGGTGTCGAGATTTTAAAAGTCTGATGAAGGAAGAATACTGCCCTCGTGACGAGGTGCAGAAACTGGAAATGGAATTCTGGAACCTTAAGATGACGGGTTCTGAGATCGAGCCATATACCACTCGTTCTCATGAGCTTGCTACACTATGCCCTAACATGGTCAACCCTCCTTCTTTGAGGATCGAAAGATATTTGCATGGATTATCTCCAGAAATCCAGGGTATGGTCACTGCTTCAAGACCAAACACCATATAAGAGGCGATCAGACTGGCCACAGGTTAACTGACCAGGCTGTCACGCAAGGTAAACTACCTCCGCGTGGTTCTGCTTCAACCACTGTTGATGGCCACAACAAAAGAAAATGGGAGTCTGGTCCCAATAACAAGCAGAATACTCCTTAGCAACAACCACAACAGTCCCGGAAGTTTGACAACTTCCGCCAGTCCAACCAAGCTTCTTCAACATCTCAGCATGGTAGCGGTTATACTGGAACGTTACCAAAGTGCAACAAGTGCAACTACCACCACAACGGGCCTTGCAACAAGAATACATGCGAAAGGTGTGGTAAGTTTGGCCACACTGCTAAGAATTGTCGCGTGAACCTAGCAGCTAGATAGACAACACATCAGGGGGAATAAAGAGGGTGCTACGAGTGTGGTCAAGCTGGACACTTCAAAAGGAATTGCCCAAAGCTGAGGAAAAACAATGGCGGTGGTAATGGTACTAACAACCGCAATGGCAACGGGAATGGAAATGACACTGGTAATAGAAATGGTGGTGCCAAGGGTAGAGCCTTCATCATGGGATCAGGTGAGGCTCGAAATGATCCTTCTACTGTAACTGGTAAATTTTCTGTCAATGGTTGTTTTGACTCTATTCTGTTTGATTCTGGTGCTGATAGGAGTTTTATTTCGCTTAAGTTCAGTCGATTTCTAGATGTTAACTCTACAGCCTTAGACATGAACTATACAGTAGAAATAGCTGATGGTAAGATTATAAAGTCTTCCCATATATACCGGGGTTGTAAAATAAGTTTGTCGGGGCACGATTTTGATATTGACCTTCTAGATATTACGCTCGGTAGTTTCAATGTAGTTGTCGGCATGGACTGGTTGTCTAGGAACCAGGCCGAAATCATTTGTCGCGAGAAGCTCATCCGTCTACCCTTGCCTGATGGATAGATACTCACGGTGGAAGGCGACAAGAGTGGTGCTGTGGTCGGCATCATCTCTTATATGAAGGCTTAAAAATGATTGAAGAAAGGGCATTTGGCAATTTTAGCTTTATTTACTGAGAAGATCATTGAAGAGAAGCGACTTGAAGATATTCCTGTTGTTAAAGATTTTCCCGAGGTATTTTCAGAAGACTTGCCTGGCCTTCCTCCACATAGGCAAGTAGAGTTTCAAATTGAGCTGACACCAGGAGCTGCTCCGATCGCTCAGGCGCCGTACCGTTTGGCACCGAACGAATTACAAGAGTTGTCTAAGCAATTGCAGGAATTGCTAGACAAAGGATTCATACATCCTAGCTCTTCACCCTGGGGAGCTCCAGTACTTTTTGTGAAAAAGAAAGATGGAAACTTCAAAATGTGTATTGACTACTGGGAGCTGAATAAGGTGACGATTAAGAACATATATCCACTTCCACGCATTGACGACCTGTTTGGCTAGTTACAAGGATCAAGCTACTATTCCAAGATTGATTTGAGATCAGGTTATCATCAGTTACGAGTTCGGGAGGAAGACATCCCGAAGACGGCATTCCGGACTCGCTATGGACATTTTGAGTTCGCGGTTATGCCTTTTGGACTGACTAATGCCCCAGCAGTTTTCATGGACCTCATGAACCGTGTTTGCAAGCCTTATTTGGATAAGTTTGTCATTGTTTTCATTGACGACATACTAATCTACTCTCAGAATAAGAAAGATCATGAGGAACACTTGAGAATCATTCTGGATTTGTTGAAGAATGAACAACTTTATGCAAAGTTCTCAAAATGCGACTTCTGGATGCGAGAAGTGCAATTTCTTGGGCATGTAGTGAACGAAAGGGGTATACATGTAGATCCTTCAAAGATTGAAGCAATCAAGGATTGGCCGACACCGAAAACGCCTACAGAAGTGCGACAATTCCTTGGTTTGGCAGGTTACTACAGACGATTTATTGAAGGATTCTCAAAGTTGGCACAACCTTTGACTGCCCTGACTCACAAGGGAACTATCTATAAATGGGGCTACAAAGAGGAATCAGCATTTCAGGCGCTTAAGGACAAACTCCGCAGTGCGCCGATTCTAGCTTTGCCAAAAGGGACTGATGATTTTGTTGTTTACTGTGATGCATCCATCCAGGGTTTGGGGTGTGCACTGATGCAACGCTCAATGTTATTGCTTATGCATCTAGACAGCTTAAGGTGCATGAGAAGAACTACACAACGCATGATCTGGAACTAGGAGCTGTAGTGTTTGCCTTGAAGATCTGGAGGCACTACTTATATGGAACCAAGTGCACGATCTATACAAATCATAAGAGCCTCCAGCACATATATGATCAGAAAGAGTTGAATATGCGGCAACGACGGTGGTTAGAATTGCTCAATGATTACGACCGTGCAATCAAGTACCACCCGGGTAAGGCTAATGTGGTAGCCTACGCCCTCAGTCGAAAGGAAACACCGAAACCCCGTCTGGTGCGCGCATTACAAATGACCATCCACTTCGATCTACCAGTGCAAATCAAGGCTGCTCAATCTGAGGCCTTGAAAGTAGAGAATCTGAAGGCAGAATCCATGCGAGGCATGGAGAAACAATTAGAGATAAAGACCGATGGAATCCGTTATTCATAGAACGGATCTGGGTACCAAAATATGGGGAATTACGAGAGCTGGTAATGGATGAAGCTCATAAGTCACGTTACTCAATTCATCCGGGTTCAGACAAAATGTACCAAGATCTGAAGGAGTTCTACTGGTGGCCGTACATGAAAGCTGAGATTGCCACCTACGTAAGCAGACGTTTAACTTGTTCTAAAGTTAAGCATCCGGTTTACTTCAGCAAACTGACATTCCAGTGTGGAAATGGGAGCGGATCTCGATGGACTTCATCACAAAGTTACCTAGGACTCCCAGCAGATACAATACCTTTTGGGTTATAGTAGATCGCTTAACAAAATTTGCACATTTCCTGGCTATCCGAGAGACTGATCGAATGGAGAAGTTGACCACAATTTATTTAAGGGAAATAGTCTCTCGGCATGGTGTGCCAATATCCATCATATCTGATCGTGACACTCGGTTCACTTCTCACTTCTGGCAATCTTTGCAGCGATATTGGGAACGCGACTGGATATGAGCACTGCGTATCATCCGCAAACCGATGGCCAGAGTGAGTGTACAATCCACACACTGGAAGACATGTTGCGTGCTTGTGTGATCGATTTTGGCAGCAGTTAGGAAACTCATTTGCCATTGGTTGAGTTCTCCTACAATAATAGTTATCACACCTCAATCAAAGTTGCACCATTCGAAGCACTGTATGGACGTAAATGAAGATCACCTGTCTGTTGGGCAGAAGTTGGAGAAAGCCAACTTACGGGTCCTGAGCTTGTGCACTAGACGACTGAGAAGATCGTGCAAATTCGTAACCGTATGGCAGCGGCACGTGATCGACAGAAGAGTTATGCAGATAAACGCCGTAAGCCATTAGAACTTCAAATTGGGGACAAGGTGATTCTGAAAGTCTCACCTTGGAAAGATGTAATCCGGTTTGGGAAACGGGGAAAGTTAAATCCATGTTACGTGGGACCATTTGAGGTTATCAAAAGGGTTGGTCCAGTCGCCTATCAGCTAAATTTACCTGAAGAGCTCAATGGAATACACAACGTGTTTCACGTTTCAAATCTGAAGAAGTGCTTAGCTGATGAGTCATTAATCGTACCCTTGGAGGAACTGGAGATTGATGAACAGTTACGTTTCATTGAAAAGCCAGTTGAGATTATGGATCGAGAAGTCAAAACTCTAAAGCGTAGTAAGATTCCTATTGTACGCGTTAGGTGGAATTCATAGCGTGGACCAGAGTTTACTTAGGAATGTGAAGATCAGATGAAAAAGAAGTACCCACAACTGTTCAAAGATTAGGCATCCACTTCTTAAGGTATCATTCTTAAGATATTTTTTCTTATAGATTTCGAGACGAAATTTCCTTTAACAAGGGGATGATGTCACAACCCTAACGAAACCGTATAGATTCTTTTCTTATTGCCTTTGTTCTAGATTTACAGAAAACCCTATTCTTTGAGCTTACAGATCTGTAAATCTAGCATCCTTCGCTAAACCTGCACGTTGTTCTAATATTCGGGACGAAAATTCTTTCAACAAGGGGATGATGTGATAACTCGAGTTTTCGGGTTAACGCCATTCTCCGCAACTTTATAATTAATAAATTTTAATTATTAAATGAAAAGAATTATTATTATATTTATTTCTAATAAATAGCCTACAGTTTCTTCTCTACTTACTCGTTTCATTACGACTACAGTTTCCCTCTCAGTTGCTATGTTTTACACGAGCATAGGGCTATCGGTTTCGGTTTGGTTTCATTACGTGTGGGGGTGTTGCTGTGAATATGTTCTGTGTATAGGCGTATATTTGCATGTATCTATGTGTGGATGTTCTATGAGGTATTCATGTATGGTGTTGATGGGTGGGTTTTCATGCGCAGTGTGTGTGTGTACCGGTTGTGGTTGCGGATGTATGTGTTTGTGTGGTCGAATGGGTGCTTTTGTTATGTGTGTGTGTTTTCGTGTGTGTCGTGCGTATGTGTGTGATGTATGTGTTTCAGCATGTGTGGTGTTTTGGATTGTGTGCGTGTATGTGTTTAATCGTGGTAGTGTATTAGGAGTGTGGGTTTGTTGGTGGTGCATGCTTGGGTATTATGAGGTTGGGATTTAAAAGTGATCATATATTCTAATTGACATGTTTATGAGTGTGCTTTATACCTAGCATATATGATTGGGTTATACTTATGACTAGTGCATTAATGTGATTCATATATAATATTATAAGTGGGTTACAAATATTACATTGTGTGTGCATGTGTACATTAAGTGGATGTGTGCTAGCATGTATGTGTGGTGGGTGCCATGCATGTTATTCATCATGGGGTGTCATGCATGCAAATACTTGTGTTATTCGTGTATCTTGAGTGTGAAGTATTATAAGTGTGTTATATGTGTAATATATAATATATGTTATGTGTGATATATATACACTTGCTATATATGTGTGTGTTGTAGGTAAAATATGATATGGGTTTATTATAAATAAAGTTATAATTAAAAATAAATAAAGAGTACTTTCATTGTATGATCCGGACTAAACGTCAATAGTTGGGTTGTATGCATTTAAGGTGTTTTGGTGTTTGAGGGTGCTTGCATGTGAATGGGGAAAATCGATAGTTTGTGTCGTGATCGAACCGAGAACTCGAAACCGTACTACCTATTGCCAATACTTAATATTAATTATATAATAAACATGCATCCAGGTTGTTCGAAAACTTAATCGTTCGTGCTTATACTTATTGATTTAGCTGTGCATTCAAGGTGAGTTGTCAGCCCCACTTTACCTGTTTTCGTTGGGGAAAAGAAACATGTGTTCTAAATGTATTTTCATTTGATCAGTATTACTCTAATGTCACATGTTTAGTGGTGTTATACCAATTTAAGTCCTCACTTTTGAACCGCTAATTTATGTACTTTAGCGAGGTAATTCTGAGTAGATCTACTGGGTTTGACAAACCCCACCCGGGCTAGTCGCGCTAGCACGACTGCACGTCAAACGGGTGTTTAATTGACCTAATTTCTGTTGTGTGGTCTGGTATCCACAGTTGAGGTCTTCATTTACATTGTCAGCTTCGGTTGCGAACTTCATACACTATGTAACTTGTTAAGTAGACTAGCTATCTACTGATATTACTTTGTTTACTGTATCGGCTATTATTATATTTTGTTTATTAAAACCTGTGAACTCACCAACCTTGTGTTGACACTTTAGTATGTTTCTTTCAGGTTCACAAGATGCGCACGATTAGGAACATCTCATTCATGCATTTACCATCATATGGGTCGAATGAAACATTTACATTTTCTATGAACTTTATTTAATTGGTTTGCGCGTGTTGCGCCATTTTAAGTTAAGATTGATTATGCTTCCATAACTGTTCTTAAGTTTACGTTATTAACTCTGTTTTTGGGAACTTCAAACGTTAACGAACAATTATATTTTGTAATTGTTGTGTCGTTTGATATAACTAGTGGCTGAGATCCTGGTATGTCACACGTTTAACGGTAATACCCCGTTGGTGGAAATTGATGGTGTGAGAAACATTGTTAGCAACGGTTTATTTTGTATTGCTCACCATCGTTATTTTCCTAACTTAGGACCTTATGATTTTGGATCTTATAATATAGTTAATTGTCTTCTGTTAGTATCATTAGTTTCATAGATGCATCAACTTATTATAACATGTATTAGTTGTATAAAAGGTCTAACCGACTCGCACGGTATTAGGTTGGTTTGTAAGTTGATGCCCTATTCTGTTTATCGCTTAAACCTATATTGTTGATTATGATAACGGATAAAAATCAAATCGCAAATATTGAATTGAAAAGAAAAAAAACAAAGACAAAATTACAGAAAACATATTTTAGGTTTATAGAAAATTACATGTATCATCATTTATCTTCAAAAAATACTCTAATCATCTTTTATGTATACTTTTTATAACAGACTTCATCCTTTACACTAGCTGCTGTTAAGTTATTCTGTTAAGTCAAGGGTAATTTGGTCTTTTTACCTCTAAAGAACTATTTGTGTAATTAAACATAAAGGACGTTTTCTGCAACTCTTTTACCTTTTAATTAATTTATGTATTTTTATAATTATACATATACATAGATTTTATATATAACATAACATATATTATTTAATTATTTTCATCAACATTTTACGTATAAATATAAATTATGTAAATAGTATTATTATTTTTTGTACTTACGACCTTAGCTCTATATACTTTACCTTTAATATTTTTTACAAGATAATTTAAATAATTATAGATTATTACTTTAAACTTATTTTTTAATCTAAAATATAATAGTGATTAACAGAAAGGGTCACCTATGATTAGTTTTTTTAATTAAGTTTTAACTAAATTTCATGAATCGTTCCTCATGTGTTTTTTTAACTAAAAATATATTCTAGTTTTAAGTAAAAACGAAAAAATAACACCAAACGAAAAATAGATGTAAAAACATTGAACTACGCACCTGAAACATAAAATATTAAAAACAATAACTAAGTCGATCTAGGATCTGATAAAATAAAAAAAATAGGCATAAAAACATGGAATCACACAGGCACGCTGCTGCTTGTTAACTCCGAAGTGTAAAGCGAAAAGTTTATAAAAGATGAAAAGTATAAGCGACCAAAGTTGAAAGTGAAAAATTATAAGGGTACAATTGTAAACGATGTAAAAGTATTAGGGTTAAAAGTGAAAAAAAAATTATAGATAAAAAAACAAAAGTGGATACAACCACTAAAGGTAAGGTACAAATTATGATGCACAATATATTTGATAATTTGTAATATATATAATGTTTTTTAAATTAATAAAAAGTTGTTTTGTGTCTAAATTTTATATTTAACATAATAATATTAATAAAAATTTAATTATATAAATTCAAATTAGTTAATAAATAATTATTAACTGCTTATAATTTATATTATTAAAAGTTATGATAAAATTTCTTAATTTGTATAATATATGTTACTTGTATATCTTTATCAAAATAAAATAATTTAAAAAATTATATGTATAACAAATCTTGAAATAAAAGCTAATTACGAAAAACATCCTTTAAATTAGGTTTAAAGTTTTAAAAATAGTCCTTTAAGGGGTAGAAATACTAAAATGCCCTTGACTTAACGAAGAAAATTGACGTCTGTTAGTCTAAAAGACGTAATCTGTTTTGAAAAGTATACATAAAGGATCATTAAAGTACTTTTTGAAGATAAAGGATAATAACTTCAATTTTTTATAAACCTAAAGGACGTTTTCTGTAATTTTGTAAAAAACAAATGGTCTTTATAACCTTAATTTTTTTAAACTGATTTTTATCGTTTAGTTTTACTTATGGTCTCAACTAAACCAACATGCTAACCAATTCATACCTCAACTGAAATGAATCTATGGAGGCCGAAGCCTACCACCATGAGGGAGCTTCATGGGATTAACTTATATATACACAATCGAATAAGTTTTCTTTTATCTTTGAAAAAAATCGATTGTATCTTCTCTTTTAATTTTACACAATTAATCATGTTTACTTGCACATTAAAAAAACAATCATTACTCATGAAAAACATTCATCGGACTGAAAATAATTGAAGCGTGTTGAATTTTTTCACATTTATCTTGGTTGTGTTCTCAACCTAACCAATATGTTAGCCATAACACGTCGTAAATGAATCTATAAAGAGCGAAGCGAACCACAATAAGGGAACTTCATAAAATTCTCAATTTTTACACAATCGATTATTTCTTTTTATCTTTTGAAAAAAAATGTAATAATTTCTTCTCTTTTTATTTTACACAATCAATCAAGTTTACTTTTATATATTAAAAAACTAATCATTTCTCATAAAACTGTCACCCGACTGAATATAATTGAAGCTTCTAGAATTTTTTTACATGTATCTTGGTTATGATCTCAACCAAACCAATATGTTAACCACATATGCCTTAATTGGAATGAATCTTTGGGACTGAAACAGACCACCATGAGGGAACTTCATAGGATTCTCTTATCTTTACACTATCAATCAAATTTCTTTTATCTTCAAAAAAGTTTAATCATGTTTTCTATTTTATTTTTACACAATCAATCAAGTTTACTTTAAGTTAAAAATGCCAACATTCCTTATGAAAGCTATCACCACAATGAAAATTACTAAAGCTTGTTGAAAAACTTTACGTTTATCTAAACTCTATATTAAACATGTCTCAAATAAGACAAACTCAAAACTAAAGCCTACTGGTCAATTGGCTAACAAACCAATATGCATATGTAATCCGATGCTTGACTTAACTCTCTTTTTGCGTAAAGTGTGAAAGTGCGTTAACCATTGATCAAACATTTTCAGTAACCAAAACTTCTAGATGTGAGGTGAAACGATTGAAATTGAAATTTGCATGTTTTTATTCTTATGTTGTTAATAAATGAAGGGGGTCTAGTGTTTGTTTCAAAATTAATTATCTGATATGAGAAATACATATAGACAATGAACAACGAGACCCTAAATACAAGGAATATAAAGTGAGTTCCTAAAATATCCTTGTTTTGGGAAATGAGATAGAGTGTTCAATTTGATTAAAAGCTTAAATTTTCTTTAAATTTAGGGATGTGAATGATATAGAAAACCAGATGTGAAAGCTTTAAACAACATGTCCATATCGGCATGTTACCTAACCTGACTTATTGTGGTGTATACTTTTAAGTTCCATGGACCATTTTTTGTGCTTTAGTTATGCTTGGTTGGAGAATGTTGCATTTCTCAAAACATTTGCGGTAGTTTGTTTTGACTTATGTAGTTAATTTCTTAAAACCTTCAAAGTTATGTTTTGAATTTTTTGTTACTCTTTTTTAATTTCAGGTTATGAGGGTACAAGTAAGATCAAAAAGGGCTTACAAATGAAAAGTACGTTTATTGTTCTTATGACATCAATGGACATAAAGAGTTAGGAGCTTCACTAGGAACAAACATGTCTTTACACAAAGCAAGACTATAATAACAACTATATTCATGGTTTATAAACTCGAATTGTTGATGACCATTAGAGCCTCTAAGTTGGCATGCCTTTATAGTTAATATTCCTAAGGAGGGTTTCAAGGATCTCTTAGTAGTTTAATGTTGTGAAAGAAAGCCCACTTGCTTAAAGTATTAGGTTCTTTTCTTTTTGTTAGTGTTGATGGCCCATGAAAACCAAAAACATAACATTATGGAATTTTTATTTTTTAGTAAGAACATTAAACACACCGACTTAATTAAAAGGAGATCTTCACCGCAAAATTTTAGGAACCCTTTAAACAAAGCATCGACTCGTTGTCTATGTGACTATTGTTTTTCATACAAATTGTTTGTTCTTTGGTATGAACATGTTATGATCATGAGCCTCGTTACCAAATGTCTTCTTAGAGTCTCATCCAGTAACAAATCGATAATGCATCAACTATTGAAGATTTTTCTCATTTCGTGACGTCTAATGTCAGTAAGTTCTTTTTTTCTCATTTCGCGTCTCCTTTATATGTGTTAAAAAACGATCGAAGGTTTAACACTTTTGCACTTGATCCACGAATCCTTAAAAACGATACCAAAACTAAACTATATTGTTAAATCTTTTTCTCATTCCATTTACTATATTTATCACTTTTGTAGTGCTTTCTATCAGTTTTTAGAAGGTAACAAAGTCTTCTATCATTAACTTTTACAAACTTTTGAAATTGAAAATTTGGGATATCAATGCTTCCTAATTAATTAAAGAAAAACTCGATGCTTGATTTAGCTCCTATTTTATGCAGGGTCTGAGGAGGAGACAGATCGTTTGACGATGTGACGTACTCAGCTTAATTTACCTAACACTTTGTAATAGATCGTTTCGCATGGCCTCAAGGTTACTAAAAACAAAGTTATCAACAATCTTTTACCCCAACTTAACTGAAAATTGAAAAGGTGTTAGTCGACAGTCATTTTTGGTCAAAATCTCTCATATTGATTATTTGATTTGTTTTATATTTCTTAAGAATTTTACAGTAAAGGTATCAGCCAAATATTAAGTGACCCCTTTTTTTTTTTTTTTTTTTTGGGGGGGGGGGGGGGGGGGTTTGTTGAGATTTATATGTTGTATTTGATTTTTTTTTTTTAAAATAGGTGAAATTTAAACAAAGTGGTGACATAGAGGGTTTTTCTTGGAGTAAGTGGGAAATAAGGGTACCCGCCTATGTAACTGGCGGGTTCTGCAGTGGTTTCAGGACAACCTGCACGGTTGCCTCGTGTTTCGAGTACCCGCCTACGGGGCCGGCGGTTTCTGCAGAAATATAGAACAACCCGCCTTTGTGGAGGGCGGGTTCTGGTAAAGCTGACCACCCCTTCAATTATGTATTCCTCTTTCATTTTCGACCGCACAAATCACCAACTTGAATACCCACCTGCCACATTTAATCACTCTTATATATTAGGTTTGTAACCCCTATTAGTTTTTTCATCCAAATCTTCCTTCTCATTAGAAAAAATATATTTCTCAATTGAGTTCATTATAAAACATAGCTTTTAGTATGTTTCGACCTTATTTTCTACAGTCGTATTGAGGTAGGGGTGTTGATCGGGTTAGTTAATTGGGTTTCGGGTTTCGGGTTGATCGGTTCGTGTTATTCGGGTTATTCAACGTTGAAAGTCTACCCGAAACCGAATAACAATCGGTTTAATCGGTTTCGGGTTGTTCGGGTAACGGGTTGTTCGGGTCGGGTTTCGGGTATTAAACAATAGACTTAATTTAGTAGATTTTAGTGAGTTTCATTTGAAATCTTATAAAACTAGTGGACTTAAATTAGTTTACTTCTATAATTTATAAAATGCGCTTAAATATATATTTATATACAAACAATTTGATCAATTTGGACAATCTAAATAAGTGTATACATATAATTTACTTAATTATAATATAAGTTGATCGGGTTAGTCGAATCGGTTCCGGTTATTCGGGTTTTTGAGGTTTGAAAGTTTATCCGAAACCCGACCCGAATAAGAGTCGGTTTAATCGGTTTTCGGGTTGTTCGGGCAACGGGTCGTTCGGGTCGGGTTTCTTCGGGTACAGGTGAGATCAAGTCGGGCGGTTAATCGGGTACGGATAAAATCGACGGGCCTATATTAAGGTGGTGATGTTTCTTTTATGAATGAAAATATTATATGCGATGCTTCAACCCGAAGTACAACTGTTGTTCTTCACCAAAGAATGTCATACGTATCATTTGTTGATTTCATTTACGATCATCTTTAAGTTGAAAGATAGCATTATAATTTGAAATTCAAAATATTTTACACGTATGGTGTGTTTTCTCAAACTTCTGAAATTTTTAACGATGCAAGTCTTGAGATATTGTATCATTTGGCAAATAACATTAAAAATTTCCTTGGAAATATTCATGTTATTTTTCAGCGAATACCATCCGTCCAACAATCCAATTGTATGGATCCACTACGCGAATTTTCTGTATTAGAGGCACCTGAACAAACATTTACAACCTATCAGGGCAATGTAACTTCAAATGATCATCAAGTCGATTCGTCATGCAACTTCAACCCGGAATATTTTACAACTCAGCAATCAAATGTTGATGTGAATAATGATGACAACGGAGGGTTTGATAACTCGGATGATGATATATCGCAAGATACTGAATCGGTTCCATCGCGTGATGAATCAACTGACGATGAAGACGTGTACGGAACTGTAGACCACAACAATTCTGTGGCTAATGCAGCAGTATCCTACGATGATTTGAACTATTTCTAAGATCCACAACAACTACGAGGTTATGAGGCTGCTGATTTTGATGTTGAAGACCATATGGATATATGGAATGAGGATTCAAAAGAAATTCGTGTTGGTATGTATTTTAGATCAAAAACTGAACTCAAGTATGCGGTGCATAGTGGAAATAAAATAACCTACCATGGCTCCGATTAATATTGATTTTACTCAAAAGAAATTAGGTAGTCATAGTGGAAATAAAATCCGTTCCACTATATCTACCGAGCTCACTTGTTGGGGTGTTACCCCTTTGACATTTAGCCGTCACATCCCGAACAACATTCAACATAGTCAAAACAGGGTCTTTAACCTAGGTACTAGCACTTGAGGTTGATCCGCTTGGTATGGTTATATTTACGTTAGCCCCTTATCTATTTAAATAAAAATTATAAATTGTTTTCAAACTTTCATTAAAATTTTCTTTTGCCTTGTTTGAAAAATTAGGATTTTCGTCATGCATATCCAAATTGTCATTTATCTCATCTATGAAACATTCAACCCCCGCAACATTTAGAAACGGATTTAAAGCGGCGGCACACGTAAAAACGGGTGGTAACTCCTTAAAATATTTTTTAAACTTTTTTTTCATTGGTTCTATCATTTGATTAAACATATTATTTTTATTTTGAAAATTTTTAAAATTCAAAGACATAAAATATAATTCTTGAAGCACCGAATAACTAGTGGAATAATAAACTCCCGATAATTTTGTTGTTGAGTTTTTAAAAACCTCAAGAAACTCGGATAGACGTTGAAGATTCTCCCAACCCGCATCCGGAAATGGGTCGGCTTCACCATTATCCGAAAGACTATTATGAAAAGCTTTCAAAGTGCCCTTTTGTTTTAAAGCACATTCAAACATGTGACAAGTCGAATTCCACCGAGTAGGTACATCCCAATTAGGACCTAAAAATCTAGATTCCGTATCCTTACAAAGTTGTTTATAATCTTGATATCTTCTTCTACTTTTTTTGAAAACATCATGTAACATAAATCGAAAAGCTTTAGTAAAGTTATCAACATATTGTCCTGATAGTCCGTCTTGCACTACTAAATTAATTATATGTGTAACACAACGAGTATGGAAAAAATCATCGTTTGCAATCGGAAGATATTTTAATTTTAATTTTTCAACCGCGGTTGTGTTGTTAGAGGCGTTATCAAATGCAATTGAAAAAAGTTTATTTTGTAACTTAAAGTATTTATTACATTATCTAAAAAGTAAAACAAAAATTCTCCGGTGTGTGGATACGGAAAAAGATCAAATGCAATTGTACGTTTCATCAATTGCCATGAATTGGGATCCACCCAATGAGCGGTGACGCAAAGGTACGATTCGGGTAAACCGTATGGAGCCTACCAAACATCTAAGTGTAGTACGACTTACGTGGGTGTAACGAGATTGAAGCGTCTCTCGAATTAAGTTGGTCAACCGAGGATTGTCGAAGTGACTAAAAGGCAAAGCTTCTTGAATCACGAACTTCGCCATTCGATCTCGAACCGTATTAACATCGTAATTAAAGATTCCACCGTCTCCACCCAATTGTGTTTGTTGCGAATCCGGATTACTTTTCAACGACTTACAAAACTTCTTGCTAATGTATTTGCTTAAAGTCGTGTTAGAATCTTTAGCAAGCAAAGCTTCACAAAACTTGCAACGAGCCTTTACAGACCCGTCACTCAACTCAACCATATCCCAATTGCACTAAACATCCATGTTACGATTGTGTGCAAGAACACGAACGACGGTTGGAGAGTTTGACGAACCTTGACCAACGAAAGATTGTGATTGAGCCATATCAAGATTGAAGAGAGTGAAAGTGTAAAACGAGAGAGTGAAAGTGTAAAACGAGATTAAACGAGAGTATTTTTTGCTTTTTTGCGTATGTTTTTGCGTTTGTTTTTGCGTTTGAGACTTGGGTACTAAACCCACATCTATTTATACTAACTTATAAGGCTAAAAGAGACAAAAAAACGGTAACAAATAGGGGCTAACGGCTATATAGCCGTTATTAACAGCTAGATTTAAAAAAAAAACGGTCAAAACCGGGTCCAACCCGGGTTCAATGGGGTCGGGTCCGGGTCGGGTCGGATCGGGTTCGGGTCGGGTTCTACCAAAATCTAGAAAAATATACCCGGTTCTAACCCTACGGTTTTTTTCGGGTCCAAACCGGGTACACCCTATACCGGGTCGGGTACACCGGGTCGGGTCCGTATCCGGGTATTTTGCCCACCTCTAACTATATATAAATGTATTAGTTTCTGTTTGAAAATTTTATTTTAAATTATTTAATATAAATTTATCTAATATAGCTAAAAAAAAGATTATTGATTTGGTCACATCTTTGTAAACTGCAGTTTACAAGTATAAATTGTCGTTTGCAGATTATATTATAGTTTACAAATGTAAACTTTTGTTTTGAACAGTAAAACTGGTGTAATAAAATATATTTTTAAAAAGTGTAAAAAAATGTTAACTAATATTAATTATCGAGTTACCACATGAAAATCATGTCAACTTTACTCTTAGAGAAATCATCTACTTTTGTCAATAAAAGGTAATCTACTTTTTAAAAAAATGTAATAAAATTAAAAACCAAGCATTTGAGAATTTGATCCCTTTAACCCACTTATTATTTTTATTTTTCCAGTTGTGTTTTATTCATGATTATGTATATCAATGTTAAACTTTAAAAATTAAAAGAAAAATTAACATTATGTTTTAAAATTTAAACATAATTAGATAAAAACGAAAGTCTTACTTACTAAAAGACTAGTTCTTTTCCTTGTGTTTTTAACACAAGTACAGATGTTTTATACACTTGAGTTATAAATCTATAATTTTAGGCCATCAAACTGGAAAAATTGGTGTTTAACGGGTCATGTTTGTGTCAACTCATGAATATTTGTCTCCTGCTCGGGTTCTTGTGTTTAACACAATCTAGAGATTCATGTTGTGTTCATGTTTATGTGTCTGACATGGTTTTCGAGTTCATATCGTACGTGTTGGGAGGTTGGGGTTTGTGTCAAATTTTAGGTGTGTGTCAGGTGGAACCCACCAACCCATGAACATTACCTATTTAACACCTCTACCTAAACCCCAAAAAGCAACTTAACACAACGAATTTGCATTAACATTGTATCACTACGTCTTAAGTTTTACTTAACTACTCAATTATCTAGTTCTGCACATAGATGTTGATGCACTTATATATTAAACTCATATAACATCTGTAAGTCCAACATATAAAAGATCTAATCTTAATATTTTCATAAAAAAAAATTTAATTTTGATAAAGTAAAAGAGGTCAAGAAGTGAAATTAAAATTTGGCTTAATCAATTAGTAATTATCAGTTTGTTACAAACAGATAATTATTAGTTTATTTATTTGATTATTTAAATAGTATTTGAGTTGAGTTAAGATTAGTGTTTTGTCTAGTATAAATATAAGGTTATGTATTCAGTTTTATTTATCGAGTTTAATAATAAGAAAAATATTGAATTATGTTACTTTAATTCTACTTGCTTACATACATTTTTGGGTGATTCAGTTAGTTATTCCAACAATTGGAGACGAACTAGTCCAATCATCAAGGAGAGATGGAAGCAGAACTCGACCAGGGGAGACAAATATGAAGAGAATATCGACAAGTAACTTTTTCTGTTTAATAATTGTGTTTGATTATCGTAGCCGAAAAAAGAGAAAAAAATGTAAAAGGTTAAAGAAGATGAGGATGAGCGATTTAAAAATACTAAAAAAGGGGCAAAAGAATTTGAGTTGTGGCCCTCATGGTAGCAAGATGAAAAATGTAAAATTGACGTTTTGCTTTGCACGTAGATGAGCCATAGAATCCTGGAGTCGGAAGCAAGCATGTGAATTAAAGGTTGTTTGTGTTTCGGTGGAAGAAAATAGCAGACTTTTCTGATTAGGAGAGCTTGAACATTAGGTTAGCAAAGGAGTTGGATTCGAGCACTAGCAGGTTAGCAGGTGTGATCGATCAAGGGCGTCAACCAAGTTTGTTTATAATCAACAAAGGTTTTAAAAATAAGATCAACAGTAGACTTTTCTTGCAAGAAAAAGAATAAGGTGGTTCTCTTTTGATAGAAGTAATAAAACAGAAGGTGCGGGAAACGTAACAACATGGTAGTAGGTTTTTCGTTTAGCAGCCGAGTAAAAACAGGAAAGCAAGGGTTAGTTTTTTTCGGTCGGAAGTCGATGAGCAGGTGGCTTAAACTATTCGGGAAGAAGTCCAAGTCAAAGAAACATGTTTTGATCCAAAGAAAGTGTTGTCGAAAGTAGGGGTTCAGACCTAGAAGATCTAGGACATGGACGATGTATAGGTCGGGGTTCAGGTTAGATCTAGGAGATGAACGGTTTTAAACATAGATGAGAAGTGAAAGTAAATATTAAGATTATGGTGTTGAATGAAAAATCTAATACTGATATGTTCATAATTAAAAAGTTTAATTTGAATAAAGTAAAAGAGGTTAACGAGTGAACCAAAAGTTTGGTTTAATTAATTAGTAATTTTTAATTTGTTATGAATAGATAATTATTAGTTTATTTATTTAATTATTTAAATAGTATTTAAGTTGAGTTAGAATTAGTTATAGTCTAGTATAAATATAAATGTATTCAGTTTTATTTGTCGAGTTCAATAATAAAAAAATATTGAATTATGTTACTTAAGTTCTTTATGTTTATATATATTTTTAGGTTGATCCAGTTATATTAACAAATCTGAAACCACATTGTCCTATTAATGAATGCTCCATACAAGACCTTAGATCTTGGTTTGGATTTAAGTTATCTTATCATTCCAACAGTAAAGCTTAATTTCTTATAATATCATTTTATTAATTTCTTATATTATCATTTTATTGTCTTGTTCTATATCTTGTCTTGTTCTATGATCTTTATGGACCACCGTGATCTTGAACCTAAGGGCCAACGCTTGACACCGGTTATCTGTTGCTGTCGTTCGCAAAAACTTAATAGACAATGTGTTTAACACTCGATAATTGCTTCTACTTGCTATGGAACTCTATATTTCTAGCAAAATTCATCGAGAATGACCATTTTTCTTCGAAGTGCATTGTAAAGATTTTACCCTCGATGTGTGATTAGATATATCGTCAAAAAGTTAAAGTACAAGATCGCTTGAAATTCTTGATGGAAGAAAATGCTAGGATCAAAGACGCTGGTTAGTGGTTGTATAAATAGTTTTTAGGTGAGTGGCGGCTTTCAAGGGGTGGTTAAAAATATATAACCAATAGAAGTTGAATTTGAACTCAAAACATCTTCTAAAGACAATAGCAAACCCAAAAATTTTCCATGGGTGTTAGAAAACATTTGAGTATCGGTTGTCTATCACTAAATTTTAGAAAAAAATAACATTAGTTCAGTACAAAATCAAATTTAAACTAAACTACATAATAAATACAAATGTCGCTCAAATTCTCATTCCCAATCTATTTTAGTCATCTAGATAAAGATTTTGAAGTGGACTGAAATATTAAATAATCAAGTTATTATTAACAAAATATTCAACCAACAAGTTTCAAGCTAACGACCAATCAAATAATAAGAATGGGAGGCTAGCGATAGGCAGCTCCAGTGGTAAGGACTCCTACGAAAACAACTTCTTGTAGGCTTAGGTGGTAGCAACAATCAAATTGTTTAGTATTTTGATATGAGATCGATTTAATTGTTACTTCAATTGCTCCAAATATTATAACTTCATAAATTGTAGTTGAACTCTTACTAATTATTAGTTTAGTTGTTCAATAGTTAATGAGCTTAACTTTTATAGTAATTATTGGGTATATGGGTAATTAAGTTTATGAGTTAATGAAGTAATGAGTATAACTCTTTAAATAGTTTTTAACTTTATAATTTAATTTTTTTAATATGTGCTATTTAGTTTGTAAAAGGTTTATATATTAAAATCTTAAAATGGTTCTTCTTCAATCGATCAAAACTTTATGGGGTCGTTAAAATTTTATGAGGGTCAGAGTTAAATTTTTTTAAGGGTTAGTGAGAATTAGATCATATATACATTAGAAAAGAATAAAAATTCATCGGGTGTTATCATGTAGGTCCGCTCATGCCTAAAAAGACTCAAATGCTTACCACTAAAACATCGTCCCCTTAGAACTCTATTTGAGAAGGTGACGTATTGATAGCGGTCTTGTCGATGTAGTGACAAAAGTTAAATGGAATTGAAGACATGAGCATGCATAAAAAACATGGGGGTTAGTATGCAAAAGAAAACAAAAAAACTTTATAACAAAGATGGCCCAAATCATTAATGGTGAATTAAGATCACCTTGTTTAGTTGATGTAAAAAGTTTCATATGAATTCCAACTCAACTCATTGTGTTAAACGAACATTAACAAAAAATAATGTCCAACTAAACTGGCTTAGTACTATGACCCTCACTTGTTTATTATCTTTTCAACGTGGGTTTTTCTTCTTTTGTAACCAAGTCTAATGAAATATAATGACTTTTTATTTATTAGAAAGCTTATTGTACCGGATGTTGGGAAAATATAGTTGCTTGAGACATGAACACAACGATCATAAAAGATTAAACATACTAGGCGTTCTTATACACAAGTTTGTGAGTATAAATGCATGATTATAATTTATACACTGAGTAGAGTTCTTGCAGTGTGAAACCGTGAAACACCAAATGCAAGTAAATCTTTTAAAGCACAAGAGGAATAAAAGAAAGAATTTGCTTTTGTCAAGTAGCCAACTTAAGCCTTACTTTTATATTGTTCACCCATAAGGGTGTAAATTATGGGAAAAATAAAGTGGCGTTTGGTTACTATGGGTATGAGACTATGAGTTTCTTAGCAAGATGGAACGAAACACCCCATTTATGTTGCATTGCCTTAGTTTCTCTTTCCACTTTCTCGATAAACATACTCGCACACTATCAAAACTACTTTTATGCTCTCATTTTCTTCGAAACTAGCAAAGCATCCCATATATCATCCTTGTATTCATGGTCAAAATATTATTATACTATTATAAATAATTGGTAAATAATGCACAATACATTATTCATACATCTAATTTCTTACACCACTTATTTAATGTATCATGTTCTTGATCATAAGTAGATTTTTTCTTTATATTGGGTGAATTTTGCAACCATCGATGGTTTTTCGATGGTTTTTAGGTGGTCTGCTAGTCTGACTAGCGGATGTAGTGTACGTGTCATGGTATCCAGAAGTGGCAGAAGCCTCACCACGTTTGCTGGTTGGATTTACGGAAGTGCTTAGGAAAACTTCAATTGGATTTTTAATTTTATTCATATAACTAATTTCCTATCTAAACTGGTTTTTCTATAATAACTTGTTAAATTTAACTTTTTTTAAAATCAAATACATTATTTTGTTTAATTATTAGTTACTTACCGCATAAATTTTGTTAGATATCGAGTTCATTTCAAACAATGTATTCTTTTATATTAAAATAATACAATTCCTCGAATGAACTCGGTTTTTAATAAATTTTATCAATTGTTCGCAAAACAAGTAAACAAAACGGTATATTTGAGATTTTTAAATATGTTGTATATTAAAATTTTAAAAGAAAAACAAATTATACTTAAAATCAATTATCTAGATAGAATATTAAAAAAATAAAAAATTGGAATTTTCATGCATTTGCATACTTCTGCTGCTTCAAAAATTCAGACTAGCTAGCGGAGCATCCAGAAACCATAAAGCTTTTAAAATAATTATATATATGTTTTAATTAAATATATAATTCTAAGTTTAGATCTTTCAGCCAGTTTTTTTGCCTGTACTTACTCTAAGGAAACCCCCTCGAACATGGGTGCCATATGGGCCTATGGCACATAATTTTATCACATAACTATACATACACACACATACATATATATATATATATATATATACATATATATATATATATATATATATATATATATATATATATATATATATATATATATATATATATATATATATATATATACACATATGTGTGTGTATCGACAACTATAAAGCAACATGCAATGAACCAAACAATGGTGACTTTGTTAGCTCCTGATCTGACATAGCTAAACGTGCCTCTGCATGTGTGTACACAAATAAAATAAAATAAAAACAGCTTCTTTAAACTAACACAAATAAAACAAAACTTGTACACTGTTGAGCAGACCAGCAAAGAAACAAATGCCATTAGACCAAAGCTTTATTTTCAACACAAGATCCATTGCCCCTTTTTAGTTTATAAGTTAATAATATATACACACACGTATAAATATGTGTTTGTGTGTGTGTGGTGTGTGGGAATCAGCTACTTGTAGACATTTCATTCAAAATTCCTACAGAAAAGTGGATATCCATGTGAGACTGATTAGTACTTTCTTACTGATTAAAAGACAAACATGAATCATTTTTCTAGACCACATGTTCTTAGTCAATGCCAATCTTGTAAGATTCCAATTAGATAACTAGATTTTTTGTGTTTTATTGGCATCTTTGATCATAATAGTATAATACTCACTTGAAAGTGAGGTTTTGAGTTTGATTTTGCAGCAAAATGTTCATGTTTTGAGTTAATAAAGTGATCTTAGACGCGGATAAGTTAATTACGCTATTACAAAATGGGTAATTGTGAGGGACGAATTTTGTAGCAAACATATTAGCGACATCTTTTCCTCACAAATCAATTTGGAGACAGCTTTAATCTTTGAAAATTAGATGTGCCTTCAGTCTTAGGTGCGTCTTTAGTCTTATCTATCTTAGATATTTTAGTCTTAAGGATTTTTATAACTTGCTGTTTTTTTATCTTTTAATAGCTAATAAATTATGTTATAATAATTGTTTGTTTTCTAGTGGTACGCTTTTAGTTTTCCTCTTCCCTTTCAAAAATGAAATGAAAGGGATGTTTCTTGAGCCGGCGATCTCTCTGAGAGTTGTCTCTTAATCCCATCGAATGGAGGTAAAGTTTGTAATCACCACCCTTATCTCTTTAGATCTTAATAGAGTAAGATTTTACTAGGTATGTTTGTTTGTTTATTTAATCTTTATGAAGAGTTGTTGTGTAGTAGTGTTGATGTTGATCATGTATATTAACTCAAACCACATTTAATTTGTTGGTTGTGCTATATGGGTAAGATGACATGATATTATTGTCTTACTGAATGTGTTGGTATCTTTGACTAATTGGGTGTGAATTCAAAGTGACTGTAAGTTTTGCTCTCATCAATTGTGTCTTGTAGCTGCATTTGTTTTATGCAAACCAAAAACAAAACAAGGGTTTCTTCAGAAACAAAATCTTTCATCTTTTATTGAAAGATTCGATGCATGTGTGTGTTTTTTTAACCTTTTCCCCTTACCAATTTCACACAGCAGAAGTGTGCCAAAATATGGTAACAATGGGCCTGCATGCATTATTGATTTTAATGCTTGCTTTTTGTGTGTTAAAGTTAAATTGGTTGAAAGAGATTAAATAGAAAGACATGGGTAGGTGACAAAGAGAGTGAACAAGATTTGGTTTGACCTTTGACCCACTAATTGCTTGGTCAAACTTCAAAGAGGTGGGGAGCATCTTCTACAGCTCATTTTACTACCATATTTAATTTGAGATCTAACATTTGGAAATATGCATAATGCATTGCTTTTTAGTTTTGTCTATTCATCATGTCAAATGGCCAAAAGGAAAAGTAGGAGTACGGGTTGAAGCATGTGGAAAATAAACCGGTTGGATTCGCGTTAACAGGTCGAAACAGTTTACGATAATAACATATAACAAAACATTGAAATGTGTTATTGAGGTAAAAGTTAAGTTAGGGACCGGAATGAGCAAAATTGGGATAATAAATGCACTTTTTACTATATATTTTCGTCTGAACTTTAATTTCAAAAATCAAGTTACTTGAAAGAAACATACTATCCCTTTCAATATGGTGTAATTAACCTTGATTCAAATATCATATAATTTAAAATATTTTTTATTTACTTTTACCGACATTTTTTTATATCTATTGTTACTATGGTTATGATTATTATTTATTAATTATTTTTATTATTACTATTTTTGCTGCTATTGTTACTGTATTTTAATTTTTAGATTTATATATGAGTATATAATTAATGAAAAAGATAAATATGGAATATCAACTTTATTATTATTGTTGTTGTTGTTGTGTATAAGACTTTTAAAAGAAATATAAGCAAAAAAGTAATTTAAATTTGTTTTTATGCATTGTTGTTGAAAGTATATATTATGACCAAGTATAACTTTACTTTTTCTTTCTCATATGTAAATAAGAGTACAACTAAGATTTAGCGGGTGCGCTAAGGTGCATGTAAAGTATTAGATTTAATTTTCAAAACGACTGTATTAGAAATAAATATAATAATAAAAATAAATATTTTATAAATATTATATCGACCGTGGATTCATTAGATTTGTTTCTTATGTATTTAAATTATTGGATAATGTTTAAAATTGGGATACTTGAATCGTAGGTTGCCTTTTCAACGTACGATTCGACCTCTTTCAACCAATATTTCTTAAGTATGCTTTGTGTATCATGTTATCTTATCAATTACGATTTAATATATATTTTTTAACGAGTTTAATGCTTAATGACTAGCTACTTTAATGCTAATAAGATCTACTCAACCTTTCTAGCTTTCAATTTTGTCTTTTCAGGATGTCTAATGGTCATCACCAAAATTAATCTTTTTTTGTATAAAGTTATTAATCGTGTTTTATAAATTTTGAAGTAATTAATTTAAGTTCTTTAATCATAGTGGTTATTGATTGTTTAAAAGTTTAATGCAATATTTCTTCATTTATATTTCTTATTGTATAGTGTATATGTCATGGTTTCAATAACGTGAACGCAACAAGTTTTCTAAACCCTTAATGATTTTAACAAATTTAATTTATATATCGTATGAATTAACTCGTCTAAAATAAGTTTTACTTTCATTGATTACGAAAATCTTGAGAGGTTACTATTTACACTTTTCTTATGAGAAAATATAACTCGGTGTATATTTGAGCCCTTTTAATTTAAATTAACATGACAAGGTTAATGCGTATAAGAGCATTCACATCACACTCTTATATATTTGTGAATGGTTTTAACTTGTTGTAAGTATAGGATAGAAAAATGTTACTGTTCATCTTTATATTTGATAAAGCACTGTTCAATTCTATTAATTTTTTAATATTTTTTTAAAATAATTGTAAGTAGAAGAGAGAGAATGTAACGATAAAGGTATTGAAAAATATTATTTAATTGTAAAGTAAAGAGAAAAAATAATAATTATAATTTAATTATAGAGATGGAGATAAAACACTACTTTATCCATATAATTACACTAAAAATACTACTATTACTCTCATCTTTTTAATTAAATAATATATTTTTATACATTTATCATTACATTTTATCTCTTACACTCACAACTTTTAAAAATATTAAAAAATTATAAGGGTTGAACAGTAATTTTTTAAATTTACATATTGAACAGCAACATTTCTCTCTCCTCTACTCACAACGACTTACAACCATTCCATATAATTTAAGGATTACACTCACATAAATATACCAAACCGACTGTGAATGCTTTAAGATCTGCTAAAATTTTATTATTATTTATCATTATATGTTTTTGGAAAGAGGCATCCAAATTATGTTTTGGACGTTTGCATTTGATAGAAATGGAGAGCATGTGTCTCTATATCCATATTCTTTTACCATTTTATCTATAGAAAAAGTTTAGGGACAATTATTGATGCTGAATGTTCCCATGTAAATTGTTTATTTGTGTCATGTTTAAATATTACTGATTATTAACTTATGTATGTATTAATTGTTGTATCATATGCATATAAGGTTATACATTTATTATTTCTCCTTTTAACTTTGTGTTTTAAACACAAGACTTTTACATGTTTCACAATTTAACCTATATAATTTTTTACTTTCGAATTTAGTCCCCAATACTTTCATATTTTACAAAATTTTTGATTCACAGTTTAAATTTTAAAAGTTAACACGTTATAACGTGCATGTGTGGTTCAAAGTTGTTAGTCTTATTTTTTTTCCATTTTAACATTCTCATCGTAACGTGCGAGTCCTAGATCGATCTAGTTATTATTTTTAATGTTTCACTTTTTACGTGTGTGGTTCAACGTTTTTACGTCTACTTTTCGTTTAGTTTTATTTTTTTATTTTTTATTTTTTTAACACGAGTTTTTTCGGTGTTGATAATCGCTAACGTTTGACGTGGTTTTGCGCCCTCCACCGCAACGGGGGGGGGGGGGGGGGGGGGGGGGGGTTAATACTAGTTTTCCCACTAATAATAAAATTTTCAAAGAAAAAAAAATTAAAATTTTATTTTTGAAAACCTTCTACATATTAGTTAATACAAGACCATCACCTGTAACAATATGTGCAAGTCACAATTATCAAGAAATATCTAAATTACGCAACTTATTTAGACAAACTGATGAAGGTAAGAAACGGAAGTTAAGAAATTCACGGATTCCTTATCTTTATTCATATAATTACATTAAAAATCATTATATTTTCTCTCTTTTTTTCAATTAAATAATACTTTTTATACTCTTATCATTATTTTTTTCTCTTCCCTCTACTCACAATCACTTTTAAAAATATTAAAAAATTTATAGGAATTGAACAGTGATTCTTCAAATATACCAATCAACAATATCATTTTTTCTCTCCTTCATCACAACCACTCAAACCCATTTCATATAATATATCAAACATAATCACATATATTTAGGGATTCCACTGTGAATGCTCTAACAAAGCAAATAAGATGAACCACTGTTAACAAGTGACGTGAAAACTAAAGCAACGATCGTGAAACAAACTAAGAGGTTGTTTGTTTCATCCTCTTAATGGTTCAGATGTCTGAATAGTTCAGCACTTGATGATTCATACTGTTTGTTTCGCGAGCAAATGTCTGAATGGTTCAGACATTTGCCTCTGAATGATTAAACATTATACTAATGTTAAATGGTTAAGATCTCTTATCCAAATTAATCAGACATTTGCCTTTGAATATTTAAGCGATATATACTAGCGCTCTTAATGGCACTGCAGAGGATAGTGGGGGCCGGGGGGGGGGGGGGGGGCGCCCTCCCTCTTTTTCTCGTCTGTAGTGTTAAATTTTAGTCCGGTAGTGTAAATTTTTATATAAATATCTAGTTCGCCCCCTTAAAAAAATTAATTTCGCACCCGCTCCCCTTACAAGAATGTTCAAACTCCGTCACTGCTTAATGGTTCAGACATATTAATGATTCAGAGTTCTTATTGTTAAACATTTAATTATTCAGAAATTGACAACCAACCAGCTCAAAGTTTGAAACACTAGTAAGAAAAGCCAATGAATGTAAAAACATTGTTAGAATATTATTCTTTCTTATACAATACGTAAAATGCTTTGTGTGTAGTTGTGTATTTGTACTTTACTGATTCCTTTATAGTGGTCACCTTTTAGGAAAATAAAGTTAAACACCCAATTCTTGTTATATTTATATTTTATTAACCTTCTTAAGTTTGCTTATCATACTTGGCTCTATCATCTTTCATGTTATGCTATATAAAACACATATATTAGCATGCATACTTTTGAAATGAAAATTGGATTGTATTCGTGAAAGACCGAAATATATACCTAAAGGATATTAAATTGTTATTTTCAATCTTTTAGGTTAGACCATGGTGATAAAAAACAACTTTATAAGATTTTCACTCATGTTTTGGCATGATATATATCATGAAGTTACTTATTTCAAATACACATATTTTTATGGGATAATTTTATAAAATAATAATTAAATTTTAAGATTGTTCTAATTAGCTTACTTATAAAAAAAATTGTTTCAATCAGGTCACTCATAATTTTTTTATTTCAATTAGGTCACTAAAGTTTTAGGATTGCTTTACTTAGGCCATTCATAAATTTCAAAATACTTTTAACAAAACTAAAATATTTTAAAAATCAACAATATTTATAAAAAATCAATTTATTTAAAAAATTACTAATTATTTTAATTTTTTTTAAAAATGAGTGGCCTGATTGAAACACTCTTAAGACTTAAGTAATCTGATTGTAACAAATAAAATATAAGTGACATAATTAAAACACTCTTAAAACTAGCTTATTTTTCTGTGGAAGTCTTCTCTATTTTAATCTTAATTTTTGATTTTTCATATGATTAACTTCAGATATTCACTTCTACAGACTTTATATAAATATAGTCAATTGTCAAGGATTCGTCCCTCGACAAAGAAAATGACTTCCATCCTCTATCACTCGATCGCTCTATATAGAGTTATGAAGGAATACTTTATATATGTAACCCAAAACATGTTGTATTCGATAATATTGTCAAGACTACTCATGAACTCACCATTCCATTGTTAAAGATTACAATGTTCTAACATATTAAAAATGTAATTTTCGTCCTTAATTTTTTATTGAATTTGATAATTCAATCCAATTTTTTTTTCATTTCAGTTACTGTAGTTTATTAAATTTCGTCCCTGACGTTTTGTTAAAAAAGGATTAAAATGGCACTTGCTATAATTCTAAGCATCCTAATTAAAATAAAATTTTCTTCATATCTCTCTTATTTAATAATGATATAAATACTATTGATATTATTACAATCTTTTCAAATAAAAAAATAGATTTTTTAAGCAAATTAAAGCTTGATGCTTTAAAAAGAACATAATTTCATGAAACATGAGCTTTTTCTAATACATCGCATTTTTATAAACAATGATTATTAAAAAATATTTTTTTATAAAGGAGGTGTTTAAATAAGAATTTAGTAAAAAAATTATAAAAAAATGATATTAAATTTTTTATTATATATGTGTTAACTATTAACAGGTCTTAATGAGCCTTGTAATGTGTTATGTCCATTTACATATGTTTATCATAACTAGTACATTAGGTCTTGTAATGTGTTAATAGGCTATTAGGTTATATGAATCTACATAAGTCATAACAAGTTGTTTAGTCTTTTTGACACATAGTGCTAACTATTAATGGGCTTTAATGAGCCTTGTAATGTGTTATAGTTATTTTGACAACTTATAATAAATTATATTACATTTTCATATCTTACAAATAAACGATAATTACATGTTTGCCCGCAAGACTCGATGTCTTTACCATAGGGAACCATACAAATAAAAAAACTTAATTACATAATTACTCGGTGTTGGGAACACATGACAAACAATGCACACCTTGGAAACCAACCCCTGGTACAGGCCTGCCTTTACTTCGAAGTGTTAGGGAATTTGATCGGCTTATCACATTTATTCTTAACTCGATTTTAAGATCTTCGTTCAAAGCTAGGAGGGTGAATGTGCCAATATATTTAGACTCTGAGAACATTAACTCCAACAAACTCACTAACATTGTATAAACTCTTTCTACAAACCACGTCTAAATAACGATTTGTCGGATTTGAAATACAAGAAGGGAGCCATTTTAGACTTGTGGTTATCTATCAACAAAATCAATCCGGCGGTGATCCACTATCGGTGACACTCATCTATTTAGTAGTGTTTATTTATATGCTTCTAAGCTCGGGTGACCTTTTCGCATTTTTTTAATAGTGTTTATCAATCCATAGTAATTTCCCTTCACCACACCTTGTCCTTTGTGTATAAGGTTGTACATAACTTCTCTTTTAGGTTTAGGCAATTTTTTATTACTTAATTCTAACACATAAAAGTAAGATCTTTAATAAAAATAAACTAATCAAGAAAATAAAAAAAATAAAAAAACAATAAAAAGTAAATAAGCGACATTTGTATATAAATACTAGGCCATCCACACAACCTCTAAACCACTTAAAACTTTCAAACATTAACCAAGATCAATGGCATGCTTGAACATGCAACTCAAGAATGAAACACAAGGAGGGTTCATGGGCCCAAGAATCTCTTTCTCAAATGATTTCATTGATTCAAATCACCATGAGATTATTAACACATACACTGAAGCCCCTGTGTCTTCTGATTTCGAGTTTTCGGTTCCCACTTTCTCTGCAAATTCTGCAGATGAAGTCTTCTTCAAAGGTGGTAAACTTCCACCATTGAAGGAGAAGGTGGTGACACTCAGAGATGAGCTTCTTGCAGGTGATGATGAAGATGATGAAGATGTTGGTGTGTTCTTTAACAGTTATAAGAACTCAACAGGATGGTGGAGAGGGAAGTTTGGACTTAGAAAATATCAAAATGGTAAAAGTGAACATAAGAATGTTGGAGGGTTGGAAACCATTGATGAAACAAAGATCAAGCCTACTTTTTACGGTCCCAATTTCGCAGGTTAGCATGCATTCATACACTCATTTAACGTACTTTTAATTCCACAAGGACCATACCATGAGTAATTTACACCAGTTAATTTGTCGTAAGTAAGGCTCGAAGCATTGACCTTAAATGGAGTTTCATTACTTTAACTGCAAATGACTTTAGGTTAAACATTCGAGTTTTACGTATAGACAAATTGATTTAATTAGTTATATGATATAGATTAAAAGTAGATTATGTGATGATGTGAATTTGAGTTCTAAAAAAAGTTATAACAGTAAATAAAAGAGAGTTGTTGTGCAGACCCTACTCAAGACTATCATTATGTGATATCTACATTTATTTTGCACATTATTATTTTTTTAGAACGGTACCATTATTTTTTTAACAACAATTTTTTTGCTTTAATTTCGTTTAAATCATACTTATATGGATTTAAACACAAATCACATTTGCGGAGCATTTTTAGTTCTCTGTTTACTTAAGAATGTACTTCACAATAAATTTAAAAAATAGTTATTCAGAAAGTTACAGTTGTCCTTATGTTTAACAATCTTTTTTTTTTCATGTGCAGGAAGCAATCGATATAAGTGAATTAATCAAGGAGAAATTAAGGAATTGAAGCAGTTTATTCTTAATTGAGGGTGAAGGGTTTTATTTTATTTTAGTTTTTTGTATTTTTCAAGCTAATTTATTAATATTTCTAGAAGTATGAGTTTAATTCAGAAGTTGATGTGTGTAGAGATGTCATTTAACTGTTAGTGTATTCTGTACAAATATTTGCAGTTGAAGGAAATTCAATCCCTTTTGTATCTCAGTTACTATTGCATAATATATGGTTGTATGCATGATAACTTAGACATGCACATAATTTCTATAATACCTCTTATGTTTATTTTAAACTGTTCATTTCAAAACCAATAATATGTTGTAAATCATACGAACCATATAATACATTTTTAAATAATGCATGGTAGAAAATGAGAAGTAGTAAGAGAGAGAATGTAAGGCTATATACACTTTTTATATTGCGCTATGTATAAGTATTATGTGGTTATTACTTTTCTTAATGTATTATTAGTTTTGAAATCAACACTCTTTTATATATGCAGAACGAGGCTTGTTTCAAAATATTAAAATTTTACGAAAATAAAAGGATCAACTTGAACCGTTTAAATTTTTTGTTAAGGTTCATAATCATCAAAGCTTTTACCAATTATATACAAATGTGTATGTTAGTCATAACAAGACATTAAATTAATTTGTTCATATGTTTTTAAACTTTTATATGTTTACATACGATATGTAGGTTATGTATTGGTAATAGGACCCATACATGACTTGCATGTGTGGATTCAAAAAATAAACATAATTTGTTTATATTCATTTTGAATATTTTCAAGATGATATTACGTTTCAATCATTTTCTTATATTATAAAAATTATTCTTACATTTCGTGTGTATGTATTTTATTTAAAATGGGGCAATAAAAACAGGATCTTGCTCAGATCTCAAAGACATATAACATTAAAATATATAAAGATTCATGCTTTTTGGGGTTGTCCCCTTGGATTATATGGGAAATTGTAGGATCAATCTATGGAATAATCATGTTTTCTTTCCCTTACCAAAATAAGTAGAAAATAAGATTCATGTTTCCACTTGTAATGAATTTAAATCTGGAAAATTTAGCAATAGTAATCAAGTTTTTTTTACATAAAAAAACCACTTAGCTTTCTTTCATTTTGTGTTGCAATGTTATAAATATAGGGTTTTGTTACTAAGGACATGTGAAATTATTTTTTATTTTTTAATTTAAATCACAGTGATACTGATGTCTTTGGTTACCAATAATTTTCACGTTATATAAATTAAGTGATCTTTAATTTAAATGTTCGAGTGATTTTAATAAACCATTTAAAAATTTTGTCAATTAGTAAGCGGCAAGATGACATGCGATGACCACGGAGAAAATGATCTCTCCTCTAAGAACGAGTGATTTTTTTTAATAATACTTCTATTATTGCATAATTCCACTTTACATGTATTCTACACATATAGACAGCATTTTTGACCCGATGTTTCTTAATGGATACTTCTAAATCTAACAATTTGATATTTTGAGTTACCTTTTACAAAACACAGGACTTAGAAATCAATTAACTGAAAACAGAAACGCAAATATCTAGTCAACAAAATACCAAGTTTTAACAACTAGAGGATGTCATAAATAATTTAAAAAATCAAAATTATATATATATGAAACTTCAGTAAAATAAGTACAAAAATAACTTACCATTTGGGGTTTGTACATTAAATAATATAAAACCTTAAATAGAATATATATGAAGCCTGAAGGCGTAATAATAAATGTGATTTTGAAAGAATAACAAAAGAATATCTAAACCTTACAACCATCTGGTTCCGGTTCAAATGCGGACGGGTTAAATACATTCAACTGAACAGGTTCTATGGCCGGTTCCCAGTCCAGTTCTATTCTAAAAACGTAAACCAAACAATCAAAATGTGGTTTGTTTATAATTTTTTTTATATGTCACTTTTGTATTGACTCCAAGTGTCATCTTCTTCTATATCATTAGACTTTGTAGGACTCTCAGCAGCAGCAGCAGTAACATCAGGTTCCATATCTTTTTCTTCTTTTTGTAACTCTACATGGCCACCCACCTGAAATAATCATAAAACTCATGCACTTTTATTATTATTATTATGAAACTCCATGTAGATAATTCTATAAAAATATTAAGAAAATTAAGGAGCCCATACATTAATGTCATTAGCCATCACCTCATCATCTTCGCCTGTCAAATTAGCCGGCTCATCGTACTCAGAATCTTCTGCCCGAGCTTGTTTTAGTCGCTCAATTACAAGTTCAAAATGAGAAAGACCTGGAAAAAAGGGAATAATATAGTTAGGTAAAATTATTTATATGAATAAAGAAAAAAACCATAAAATTTCTCATCAAATCTCTTTTAATCAATACCATATGTCCGGATTAAGAACCTATAAATGATACATCATGAAAGATAGCACATGAATTGGTAAATTGATGTGTAGATGTTACCTTTAGCACGAGTGTTTAGAGCACTTTCAATCCTTAAACGATTTTGTTTATACTCTTTTTTGAACTTAGATCTTATTTGCTCGCGAGTGCGCCCAGGAAAACATTCTTTAATTATTGATAGATCTGTTCCAAATTGCTGAATAGCCTGCAATTTGAATATTGAAATTAGTAACTCATTAACAACTGCAATACTTGGCAATAAATTATTCATTTATTATTAGTGTTACCTCGTAGAATAGTTCTGTATCTAGTTTTGTCCATTTCATTCTCGGTGTTATTTTCATGTGAGTTCGATAATTGTAGTAGGTGGTATTTTCTGCATGATCACTACAGAACCATGAGATTAGTATTTGCAAACCCAATAGGTAAAATATCTCAAATTAATCATTCTATACTTCAGTACCATTGATCCGTTGTATCTGTTCCCAGTAAAGATGCTTCCTTTTTCTGCAAAGAAAAGAAAAAATAAAAACCATTGATAGTGTGACACCGTAGGTTAGTACACTGTCTGCAAAAGGGAACCAAGTCATAAGGAATCCCTGACCTCAAAGACCATCACCGCGTTTTTGACAAATACGCGTCCATGGGAAAACTTCACACTTACGCACGCATATTTAAGTGGGTGTAAATATAGGACGGGTGACTTTTGGGGAAGTCTCCGATTGGACAACCAAAACTAAAGCCGTGACCTTCTTGTGAGCAAAGTGGACAGTATTGATTGGTACAAGAGACGGAATGCTATATCCAAGAAACTTAATTTCCCCTAAAAGTAAGCAACACTCAACTAAACATGACAAGTTATAACACTCAACTAAACATGACAAGTACCTCAATCTTTTCCTTATGCTCCCTTAGCCTGATTAAATCTTTCAAGGGGATATTATGCATATGCATTTCAAACTCTTCCTCGGGGATTTTAAGCAATTCGGGGTTTACTACAAAAGAACGAGATAATTAATACTAATCATAGTTGAACACAAAAAATATAACAGTCAAAGCTAATATTACCTTGTCTTTTATTTCGCCGGGTGCTGTGTGAGAATTTCTTCTTGGGTACTTCAATCAACTCATCTGCTCCCTCTTTGACCTTTTTACGCTTCCTAACGACCTTTTTGCTCTCATTAAGAGGTTTCTTCGAGTTTGGCTTTGACTTACTTCCTTTTTTTTCAATTAAAGAATCATTTTCTGGTACATAATCATCATTATTATCATCATCAATAATTTCATTCTCGGGTTCATCTATAAGTAGAAGTGCTTTATTTTCTAGCCTTGTTAATCTCTCCAAGATCTACCAGTTACTGAATTCACTTGGAAGTTTCGGTTAAATTACTTGGTTCTTCATTCACATGGTGATCAGAGATTGTCTCTGTTGCAACTGAATCAGTGATTCTGATAGATGATGTGCCAAGAATTTCATCTGGTGTAAATGAAGGACCGGGCTCATGTTCCATGAAGTCGTTTTCAGAAGGAACTGAGCAATTATTTCCACCCTGTTGAACAGGCCCTGCATCCTGATCAGGGTTGTTAGCCATTTGTTCCATTTTACGGCTTTGAGCTTTGGGCTTTGGCTTGAATTTGCTAACCCTTGGTCCTATATTGAAAATTACCAACGCAAAAAAAAATTAATTATTAGAAAGCGAAATTGGATAGGACGAGTGGGTTCGGAAACAGTCAAAAAGGGTAATCTTTGAAGAGTATCGAGACGGATCAGATTGACCCAATTGGTTAGAGAAAATTTTGAAGTTTAATATAAAATTAGCATGTCAAATATGTTTACAAAAATAGTGTTAGTTCACTAACAACTTAACTTTTTTGTAAAATGATTTAGGAAGTTTCAGGCATTATAAATAACCTTTGAAAAACTTTTGACCCCGTTTGACGTGTTTCCATTCAAGCTATTTTTCACTTACCATCAGACCCATTAGAGAAAAGATAACAAGAATCGGCCCATTTATAAGTAAATGGGTCGATATTTCCCCTTCGACGTGAATATAACAAGTGGATTTACCTGAACCGGTAATGTTAAGAGGTTCCCATAAAAGGGAGTTTTCTGCTTCCTAAATTTGAAGAGATTCCAAAAGTTATCAGTTTGTAGTGAAGTTTATTACGTAGTACTGTTAAGTAAAACTAAAAAAACAAAAGAAACTCATGTATTCACCTTTGATCCTGGTGATAAATTTCCTATCACAAAATCTTCATTATCATTTAAGATAGAAGCTTCCTCCCCTGTTAAAGGATCTAGCTCTGCAATACTTTCTAAGTTTGCAGAAGCATCAATATTATTGATCAATTCAGGCTCTGTGGGTCCCACCTCTAGTTTCCGATCCATGGAAACATCAACATTTGGTGAATCTGAGCATGGTGGCAAGTTCATAAAATCATAATTAGCATCGAAGAACAAATGTTCACATATAACAAATGTTGCAGTTTGCTATGTTCAAGCCCTCTAGGTATCAGTCACAGGTTTGATAAAAGAACTGTACTTATGAATTTTTAAATGTGATTTAGAGAGTATATTAGTAAGATAAATTTAAAAATAATAATAGGATGTTATTAAGAAACAAAGAGTGCTTCACATAGAATGATAAGAAAGATAGATTATATATGTGTTTGTTTTGCGATATTCAACGGAACATTTGTTACTCGCTATGCGCTTAACTGACCTGTTGTTGTAGATTCAGGAAGAAAGTCATTAGGTGAATCCAATTTAGCATTCTGTGTTCAACCCTAGATAAAATTAGCCAAATGCGGTAAACCCATAAAGCTTAACATTAGATAATTAGATTTACCCACCTCTCCCTGTGATTTTTCAGAGGAAGACTGCAAACTATTACGGACATTTCCAGTAATTTGATCGGCATCATTTCCAGCCTGTTCCTCTGTACTAGCAGTAACCTTAATTAACTGTGTTGAAGGAGTTGGTGTGGACTTCGGTTCTGGTTGGGCATTAGGTTTGGGTTTGGGTTTGGGCTTGGGTTTTCCTTTTGGTTGAAACTTTATACCGGCTTTTGCTGCAACAGAAAAATCAATATTAACCACCACCGAAGCATCAAAATGCCAAAAAGGTGTATCAATCGATAGAGGGAGAAGGAAGGGGGAGAATATAAATTTTATATACCGGTATTTGCAGCATCTGTTGAAATCAGATCATCCAAATCAATATCCATGCCGAATTAATAAAAGAATATCTGAAATTTGACAAATAATATATTACTACACTTGACTTGTGTTTCATGCCAATTCTAAATTTTAGTTTGTGTGTCAGAAGCAATAACTCATCAACTTTCCGAAGGGGGTTAACTGCCTATGTATAACTCCTAGTCAACAACTAATAGGTTCTAAGATTGCAAGTTGTGCACTGTTTGATTTGCCATATAAGGAGCTTACGATAGAGCCATAGAGGGCAGATTCCTATAGTCCTATTTCCTTGACAAACTCAATTCATATCAAATCATATTTGTATTTCAATCATAATGGTTACAGTTCGTTTCATCTAGGCAAAATTTGATTTTATGGTTTCATCAAATTTCAAAGAATAAATCGCTGCCTTACAGAAAGTAAAGATGTTAACTGCCATATAAGCATGCAAGATTTTCTAATTTCAACAAATAGTATAAATGACAACAATAATATGGTATCACCTGCTAACCAGACTTTTATATGCTGAAGTTAAAACAGGACTGAACAGCTAACGAAAAGATTTAAAGGCATGTTTAAAACGTAGCAGAACTATATCTTGTCGGATCTACTCAAAGAAGGGCTACTAAGATCTGCAAATAATTATATGTTGGCAGGCAGAATCAAAGGGCGTCACCAGTCATGGGTGCTATAATAAACTATTTGTCTTGAAAATAAAGGTGTTAAATAACTAAGGCCATGCCAAACAATTACACCTGCTTTGTAGTTCATATGCAACAAACTCAATGATTTCTTGTCAACTCAAACTCTCTTAAAATAGATCCACGGTGATCTCACAATCATACCTCGCTCCTTAAGATCAACTTTTTTGTTATTTTCAAGGTAGCAAAGAAAAGAACACAGTCTAATAAAATTAAAGGAAGAGCAATGCCGTTCAACATTCAAACACGTAAAAGGAAGACAAATCAAATTTAGAAAAGATCCAATCTTTAATGCCTATTTAAAAAAGGCTGAACACCCAAATTAGAAGCTGACTAGACACCGAAAACTGGCGAGGAAGCTTGGGTACCAAACACACCAGTAGAAGGGCCACCAAAAACTAAACTCCCTGTTTGTGAACCTAAACGATACATACTACCAAACATCGGTTAGTCGCTTACTACTACTTCCTTTTTATGGCATTGGTTACTACTACTAATGGTTTCATTGGAGATTTTTATCAAAACACTTGGTGATCAGAATTTAAACAAATACAATGTCTTTGTGGTGAAACTTCATTTTTCAAGCTTTGGGGGACATTCATCAGGTCTCCACTGAATGTGAAGTGGGGTTTCTTTTACACCAAAAAAGAACAAGTCTTTTGGGGCATTACAGATGAAAGAACGCCCCCATTGGCCATCACAACCCCTAAAATCATCAACAACGTGCACCCACTTTCTCATTGATTCAGATAAACAAAAAATGATAATAATTTCGTGATTTCTCTACGATTGAGATGAAAAACACGCACCCAAATCGTATAAACACACAAATATAGGCCCTAAGATAAACAAAATCAAGAAACCCTAACCCAAAAATCAAAGAGAAACCTGATTATGAGAAGTTTGTGATCGACTAACCTGTAGTGATGAACTCAAGTGACAGCTAATAATCTGGATTCTGATGAAGAAAACGAAGTGATGATATCCTCTTTTGTACTATTCAACCACCACTAACACAATAAACACTAATTAAGAAGAAGATTGGGGAGAAGTAAGAGAACAGAACGGTGCAAAATACGCAGGGGCGGGTCGGGTCAAAAACAATTTTTATAAGATAACATTAAACTGTTTATTCGTTACATATAACTCAAAAATACCTACTTTCATCTTTTGGAAATGCATGATTACATCATCATTAGCAAATTTGAAGACTTGTTTTCTACGCTACAAATCACACAAGTATTCAAGAAATCATCAATAAAAGGATTGCACAAACTCGACTACACAAGATTAAAGAAGAATGGCAAGGAAAATTATCCAAATAAACTAATTTAAGTAGAGAAGGATGGCATTTTTAGGCCTCGAAATATTATTAGATGGTATTTTTCTTTCTTAATATTTATCATCCTAATTAACGAATAAAACCTAGCAATTTAGCATAAACAAATAGTGAATATCACCAAACAAAAATATTAACATAAACAATAAGCTTAAATTTAATCAAAAACAAAAAAAATTAACAGAAGATAACTTACAAGCAAGTGAAGCAGACGGAGTTGCAGAATGCAGACGCAAGAGGTTAGGGTTTCATGCTTGATTTCACTGGAGTTTTAAAATT
The DNA here is from genome assembly GCA_025506505.1 of Flaveria sonorensis. NCBI lineage: Eukaryota > Viridiplantae > Streptophyta > Magnoliopsida > Asterales > Asteraceae > Flaveria > Flaveria sonorensis. The sequence goes on from CM046435.1 coordinate 55,452,137, forward strand.
ATAAAAATCAAAGCTAAAAGACTAACTTTTGTCTCATAGTTCATTCAAGTTTTCCCCAACATACCTGAGATCGGTGCCCCCTACTGGGCTAAAAAGCCTAAAATAAATTAAACTTATTTTTTTCTTTTAACACTAAACTGGTGTGGCAACTTGTAAGAATCAATCTAGGGTTTGGTTTTGTGACTATATGATTGTAAAATAGACGTAAGAAAGAATACTTACTTCAACAATGAAAGAAAGATGAACGATAAGTTGAAGACGTGAGACCACAGAAACTCTGCATCGGTGACGGTTGCAACCGGAGAAGCGGCAGATGTGGATTATGTTCTTATATGTTTGACTAAAATTACAAAAATAATCCCTACACTTTGTCTTATTTGTTTATGTAACCGCTCAAAGTACGAAACCTAAATCGAAAAAACCTCATGGCCCACATCTCTTTTTATTTTTGTCTGAATCCAAGACATTCATTTATTTATTTTTTATTATCTAACATTAAACATTTGAGCTAAAAATTATTCGTAATTTATTTATGTTCTTTGAAGAAAAGAACATAAACTTATAGTTCTTGATCATTCATCATTTTGTTATCACCAGTGTTGTGACGGAACCATATTGCAAACTAAATATTTGGAATCCAAAAAGATATTAAGTTGTTGTAAATAAAAAAATATTTGACGTGGGCGTTTTGGTCGCAGGGTGCGGGTGCTCCATTTTGAATAAAATTTATATTCAAATATGCCTTGTAACAATGACGTTTCAAAGATATATTCAAAATATAGAAAAACATTACGTTAGTTAGTGAAATAAAAAAATTATATTGGACCCTAAACTCATATCGAAACATAAATAAAAATAAACACATTACAAAACAGTCCCTGCACTTTGTCTTATTTGTATATGTTTTTTGAGGAAAAGAACATAAACTAACTACCCGTGTTAAGACGAGGCATAAAACTATGAAAAACTAATATTGAAACGTTTTTGTAAATCACGTGTTGAAGGGTTATGTAAAAGTGTAAAAAAACTAATGTTGTAGGTTAAAGTAACCATATTGCAAAATAAATATTTGGAATCTAAAACATATCAAGTTGTTGTGAAGAAAACAAAAAATACATATTTTTATATCTGACTCGTGCGTTTTGGTCTTTTGGTGCTGGTGCTCCGTTTTGAGTAAAATTTATGTCGAAACACGCCTAGTAACGATGACGTTTCAACAATATTTTTGGAATTTAGAAAAACATTATGTAGTTAGTGAGATATAAAAAATATATATTATATTTGACCCTAAACTCATACCGAAACATAGATAATAATAAACAAATCGGTATATTCAAAATTTTAAAAAAATATATATATTCTAAAAAATATTTATAAAAACAAAATATGTAAAACATTAATTATAAGAATAAAATAATATTAAATTCTCTTTTTATTTCTTACTAAGAACTAAGAAAATGAAATAAAAATGGACCAATAAAAATATCGGAAAGAATTCCTCTACAGATAAAATTATTGGCTGAAACCATTAAAAAGGAAAAAAAAAGTAGGGCAAAATGAGCTCCTAGTGCCTAGAATGAATATATAATAATATTGTATTTACCAATGATTTCTTGGTCTGGTGGTCAAAGAGAATGTGAGAGACTTTATCTCTCTTGAAGGTCCAAGGTTCAAATCTTAGCATTGACGAATATTACTAACTTGATGATACTAACAACTAACCACTAACCAGTCGTTCAAAAAAGAAGTAATACTGTATTTTTTTTCTTAGATTTTTCAATAAAGAAAACTTTAATCTTTTATTTTCGTATTCTACGCTATAGAATACTAAAGCAAGAACTTAAAGACTAGAGTGGTGGGTTGTAGGGAAGGCTCAAGTTTTTTGAGGAGCCCCAAATGTATATTAAAAATTAGTGTTTTTTAAATAAATATTTTTTGTTTTCCATTCTAAATTGGGATCCATAAATTCTAAAAACCAACAAATCAAATGATCATCCTTTAATTTTTTATGTAAGTCATAACTACAATAAGAATAAAATAAAACATAAACACAATAGCCATATAGCGATAGTAATTAGTGAACTTTTTGTTGCCCTTCTCCTTCTAGTTTGTAGCCTACTTCAAACATGAGTAATTCAAATTCAAAGCACCAAATCAATATATTTATTGATTCAATAACCCTAGCAAGTAGCTACAACAATTCAATTCAAATGCTCAAATTTGATAATCAAATCATCAACAATCAATAGCAAACTAGCAAGGTTGCTAATCTAGTTATCTAGTAAACAAATGAAGTATAACAAGTCTCCAATTAGCAAACAATCAGCAAACAAAGGTGACTCGAAGTCTTGAAATAAAATGATAGAAACATTAACCTAAGTCCTAAATCACGATTAACTCGCCACTTGAATATGTGTCAATCAGCACTGTTTTGTGATTTGTGAACAAAACCTAGTGAGAATTATTCAATTTGAGATTGAAATATTCAATCATTTTAATGGATATGGAAGTTCGCCAATTCGATTTCATATAATCGTAGGCATGTGACTATACGGCTGTAATGGTTGGTGAATCGGTCAGATAAAACCAAAGAGAAATTGATCGATGTCGTTTGGTCGGTCAAAAATAAGTAATAAAGTGTGCCTATTACCCTTTATAGTAAAGGGAAGTAGGGTGTCGAATCACAGGGAATTTGTGGTTAATGTTTAAGTCAACTAGGTTGATTACTGAATTGAAATTAATAGAATGACAAATTGCATAAATATAAACTCAAAAGATTGATTGATTGATTGACTTAAAAACAAGTAATGTAATATAAAAGATGAATTAACAATTAATTAAAAAGGGTAGTCATTCCCGGGATTCAGATTCAAAGACAATATTAGTTCTATTCGATTAAGATGAATCACGACAAGTGATTTCTACATAATGATCATATACTTGTTAAACAATTACAAGAGACTAATTTTTATGAGTAGACAGTGACAATACTGAAAACTAAACCAATCAATTAGAATTGCAAACATTCAACAACTTCAAATCACTGACTTCAATTTAGAATATCAAATAGAAAAACAACTCAATTAAACAAAACAAATAATTGTCTTACAAGAATCTTTCACCCGGGAACAACTACTAAACGAATTACCCGCTCATGGTTATGTATTGATCTTCAAATCTCATGTAGAAAGGCATGATTCGTGATGGATTGATGAATTGGAAGCTTGGAATGATGGAAAATAAAGTGGAAAATCGTCCTTGTTCGTCCTTGGAGGCTAGAGGCCAGTCCCCTTTTGAAACCCAAATGTTAGGGTTTAAATAGGTTTTGAAATTTGTAACAACCCTCAAAATATCGCGTTAGACCGTAACTTACGGCCTATAGGCCGTAGGTTACGGCCTACCATCAACCAGACGGCCAAACCTTCTGTCTTACGGGGTTCACAGACGGTCTTGGCACAGGGCCGTAAGTTACAGCCTGAGGCCGTAGCTTACGGTCTCCCTGCAAGTTGCACAGTTTTCTTTATTTTCAGCACCTTTCAACCGTAGTCTTGGTATCCTTTGTATCCTTCTCAAATAAAGTCTGTTAAGCTTCATTTAACCTACAATTTAAACACGCAACAAAGTAATATTGTTTGACATATAAAATATTTTAAAAGTGCAATATTATCTATAATAAGTGCATGCATATTAACCAATCATCACATCCCCACACTTGACATTTGCTTGTCCTCAAGCAAACTTGCTTGTAACACTAAACCTTCTTTAGACAAAAACAATCCCCATTTCTTCACAAGTGCTAGCTAAGGTTCAAAGTCATACCCGGTTCAATCTTAAAATCAAAAGCACTACAATTTTTCTCAGACCATGAATTAAGAATCATCTACCCGGGCCTAATAAGCTTAAGTGTTTTCCCAATGCATGCAACACACCCCTCACAAGTGTCACTCCTCTCGGTTTAATTTCTGGACTAGTGAAAGATGCACTAGTATATTTCTGTAGTACTCTCAAACCAAGAAAAGAAACACAATTACCATAAGCTTGCCTAACAATCATAACTCCACCACTTAACGCAAGTAAATGCACAAATCATAAGGACTTTACAAGGGTTGTAACATTAGGCTAGGGTTAGGGTGCGGAAAAGGAATTTAAAAGTGGCTAAAATGGTAATGGAATCCAATTAGATATGCTATAACAACTACTAATAACTACTCACAATTCGGGTAAAGTTGGCCCGTTATTCTTCTGACTCAACAATACTCAACTAACAAAACTTAGGCACTTTGTTCACCCATACTCATAACTCTTTCTTTTCTTTTCATTTTTCTTTTTTTTCAATTTTTTCTAAACATAAAAATAATGCAAACAACTAACACACTGAGCAATATCTAAAGGATTCCACTACACGGGTAACAAGAAACACTAGGTTTAAAAGGCTCACAGGGTTAACATATATGGGTTGACAAAACAAAAAGTTGGAGCTCTGCAGGGTTTCTAAAGGAATATTGTTGGGTAGGAAATAAACACAGAAAAAGGCTAACAAAAACAATGGGTTAATCCTAATGCCTTACTCATCTTTGTGCAATAACTTAGTTTGTGGTCTCGAAATGTATCTATTAGGCAAGTTCTAGAATCATGAATTTATCTGGTAATTCACACAAAAGAAAATTGAGCAATCATTCCTAATAATATTCTAATGCTCATATAAAAAGGCTCAAACATCTCATCAAAAATTGTGTGGAATAGGGTTGCCGATATGAAGCATGCATAAAATCCAACCCGCCAGCTTATTACCCCCGGTTAGACACTTCTAATAATTCATAATCTTTTATTATTCTTTTTTTTTGAACCAACCATGACTAAGGACCACTACTTATGCACAAGTTACTTAATAGGTCTTGATTTACATTGACGAATTCCAGTTTTCATGCACAATTGAGATTCGCCCAAAAACAAATTAAAATTTTCAATTTCACCAATTTTTTTAATTACCCCATCCCCACACTTAAAGTAGACATTGCCCTCAATGTCTAAAAACCGACTTTTTTTTATAGCTACGGGAATGGCACATCAAAATACATCATCACCATAATATGTTACAACCATTACATTCACATTGTTACCCAAGTAAGACTAAGCAGACACATCAAAAACAAGAAAAATAAAACAAAACAAACACACCATACTAACTAAAGTCATGAACAAAAATTAGAAATAGATGCACCTGTAATTGCATTCACCAAGTGACAAGATCCTAGACTTGCCCAAATTCCTCTCCAAAGCTAGCAACAATTACCTGCAAGATTTCTAAAAGTGTGTAGAAGCAAGCTTCTCACGTTGTGTCAAAATTAACACTTCAAAATCATGCAATTCCAATTTCCTTTGGCTAACTATTTCCACAAAAACAAGTGTATATCATAATCCACTTTCCATTCATGACTTCAAAACAAAAATAAACCTAACTCACTTTCGTAGGAATCACGGTTGCATTTAGCATATGCAACAAGCCTTTTAAACCCCTCGGTAGACCCGAGTGGACGAGTGAAGTCTCGTGAGGGTTTCTAGGGAACACACCTACAAAGTTCTTGTAACTAAAGAAACCTTGTTTTCACCCCACCTCCTCTTTAGAAACAAAGTCGTCCCCGACTTTAACTTCAACGTACCTGAGCGGGTAAACATCCCACACTTACGTCTGACTGCGGGTTTCCTGCAAAACTTGTTAAACCACACTAAAACCAAACAAAATACAAGAAAATCTAATCGAATAAAACAAAATACGAACACAAAAGAAAAGACACACCATGGGTTGCCTCTCGAAGCGCTAAATTTATAGTCTTCAGCCAGACTTGATACCTGGGTTTCAGTTGTTAGTTTCATTATCTTTGCATCGTGCACAGCTTTTGTCTTTGCTTTGTAAGCAGCAGCTCTCTCATAAGCATCATCTCTGAGTTCCTTAAGCTCAGTCAATGTTAACTTCCTCAAATTACCTGTAGTATCATAATCCATGTTAACTTCTTTAATAGCCCATAAAGCCCTATGAACTAACTCAACAGGTAAATGACATCCTTTCCCATAAACCAATCGATAAGGTGTAGTGCCAATGGGTGTTTTGTAGGTCGTACGATATGCCCATAAAGCATCATCCAAACGAATGGCCCAATCCTTTCGGTCGGGTCGTACGGTCTTTTGCAAAATCTCTTTAATTTGTCTATTGGACACTTCGACTTGCCCATTGGTTTGTGGGTGATATGGTGTTGCAATCCTATGATCCACACCATATCGTTTGAGTAGTTTGCCAAATTTAAAATTTTTGAAATGCAACCCCCCATCACTTATGATCACACGGGGAATTCCAAAATGTGTAAGAATGTTTGATTGAACAAATTTGCAAACTACTACATGATCATTGGTTTTGGTGGCGATTGCTTCGATCCATTTAGACACATAATCCACTGCCACCAAAATGTACAAATTGCCATAAGAGTTCGGGAATGGGCCCATGAAATCGATTCCCCAAACATCAAAGATGTCTACAACTAGAATCGGTTGCATGGGCATCTCATTCCTTCTAGAAATTCTACCCATCTTTTGACAATTTGTACAATGCCTAGCAAACTCTAATGCATCTTTAAAAACTGTTGGCCAATAAAGCCCACTAGCTAGCACTTTTTGTGCTATTTTGTGTCCGCTGAAATGGCCCCCGCATGCGGATGTATGCAAATGTCTCAGCACACTTTGAAACTCTTCATCGGGTACACATTTACGAATCACTTGATCAGCTCCAATCTTGAATAGGTCTGGCTCCTCCCAGATGTACTCTCTTACTCGATGCTCAAACTTTTGCTTCTTGCTCTTAGACCACGTCTCCGGAATCTCACCTGTAACCAAAAAATTAGCAAAGTTAGCATACCATGGTCCTATAGAAACATACATTAGAAATTCATCAGGGAATTTCTCATTGATCTCCTCATCATCAGAAGCATCATTCTCATGAACAACCCGTGACAAATAATCAGTTACAACATTTTCACTACCCTTTTTGTCATGGATTTCCAAATCAAACTCTTGTAATAGAAGGATCCACCGAATTAGGCGAGGTTTGGCATCCTTCTTCGCCACGAGGTATTTGAGCGCACTGTGATCAGAGTAAACAATTACGTTACTACCCCATATGTAAGATCTAAATTTATCCAAAGAATATACTACTGCAAGTAACTCTTTTTCTGTTGTTGTGTAATTTAACTGAGCATCAGATAAAGTTTTGCTTGCATAGTATATGGCAACGGGTTTCTTATCCACTCGTTGACCCAAAACAGCCCCGATAGCAAAATCACTTGCATCACACATAATTTCAAATGAAATTGTCCAATCCGGTGATTGTAATATCGGGGCTTGTACCAATTGTTCTTTAAGCAATTTAAAAGATTTCTAACATTCTTCATTAAAATCAAATGGTACATCTTTCAAAAGTAGGTTACATAAAGGTTTTGTGATGACACTAAATCCCTTAATAAACCTACGATAAAACCCCGCATGACCCAAAAATGACCGAACCCCCTTAACATTGGTTGGAGGTGGCAATGTAGATATAACTTGTATCTTTGCCTTATCCACCTCCATTCCTTTTTCGGACACAACATGAACCAAAACAATACCCTCCTTTACCATGAAATGACTCTTTTCCCAACTCAAGACCAAATTCGTTTCAACACATCTTTTAAGCACTTTAGACAATTCATTTAAACATGACTCAAAAGACGGGCCAAAAACTGAAAAATCATCCATAAAGATCTCTAGGGATCCCCAACCATATCGGAAAAGATACTCATCATGCACCTTTGAAAGGTGGCTGAGGCATTACACAGCCCGAATGGCATTCGCCTGAATGTAAATGTGCCATAGGGGCATGTGAATGTGGTCTTTTCTTGGTGGTCAGGATGTATAGCTATTTGGTTATAACCTGAATATCCATCTAAGAAACAATAAAATTTCTGACCTGATAACTTCTCAATGATTTGGTCAATAAAGGGCAAAGGAAAATGATCCTTTGTGGTGGCTGCATTTAATTTCCTGTAATCAATACAAACACGCCACCCGGTTACAGGCCGGGTGGCTAATTGCTCACCTTGTTCACTCTTAATTACCTGAATGCCAGCTTTCTTGGGTACTGTTTGGGTTGGACTCACCCAAGCACTATTTGAAATAGGATAGATGATCCCTGCATCCAACCACTTGATCACCTATTTCTTAACTACTTCAAGCATGTTAGGATTCAATCTTCTTTGAGCATCTCTTATGGGTTTAGCATCCTCATCAGTGATAATCTTGTGCATTACAATAGATGGGCTTATACCTTTCAGATCCGCTATTATCCAACCAATGGCTGCCTTGTGATCTTTTAACACCTCCAACAATGCTTCCTCTTGCTTTTCATCCAGATCTGCTGCAATAATAACAGGGAGACTTTGGTCCTCACCCAGAAATGCATATTTCAAGTGCTTTGGCAGATCCTTCAATTCAACCTTCGGTGGACTAATTAATGATGGCTTCAACCCAGATGAAATCTCCTCAGGTAAGTTCTCCACATGATGTGTCCATGGAGGCCTACCTTCTTTAAATGCCATCACTTCCACACTCTTCAATTCTTCCATCAGCTCTTGTTCCTACTCAAACCTGTCACAAACAAAACATATCTCTGTGGTGTCATCCCCACAGTGAGGGATGCACCTGTCAACGATGTCTGCCATGAAGCATTCATCATCAACCATAGAGTTAGATCCATTTGAAAAAACATTTAATCTAATCTTTCTATTACCAAATGTCATATCAATAGTACCACTGCCACAATCAATCAAAGCATGTGCAGTGGCTAAGAAAGGTCGACCTAAAATCACATTTGGTTGTTTTGTTTTATCAGCAGACACATAATCCAATACCAGAAAATCAACAGGATAATAAAACTCCTCAACCTTGACAATTACATCTCGCACGATCCCTCTCGGTAGTTTAAGGGTCAAATCAGCTAACACTACAGTAGTGTCAGCTTGACGCAGTGGACCAAAATCATATTGATCGTACAAACTCCCGGGAAGGATGCTTACACTAGCTCCACGATCCAATAACGCCCTTGACATTTTAAAATCACCAACTTGGATAGATATTAAAGGCGTTCCTGGATCTTGTAGTTTAGGTGGAAGGGACCCAGTCAAAACGGCACTAACTGGTTCGGTTTGATCAAGTTTCTTAGGAAACTTATGGTGCCATTTCTGGGTGCACAAATCCTTGAGATATTTAGCATAGGCGGGAACCTGTTTAATTGCATCAATTAAGGGTAAATTAATTTTTACTTGTTTAAACACTTCCCATATTTTCTCTTGTTGTGGGCCTCTTTTTCTTTCAGAAGTGACTTTCTTTTGGCTTTCCAAAGCTTTAGGAAAAGGAGCAGTCTCCTTTTCCTTAGCTTTAGGAGCTTCTATGTATGTGCTCGGTTTTGATGTTTCTTGAAAAGTCACTTTTTTTTTGTTTCACTTTTATTACAGGTTCCCCCTCACTATCACTTTCACCATCAGGGCCAAAATCTACCACTTCCCCCTCCGTATAGGTTTTAAGTGATGGTGAATTAACCTTATTATCATATACCTTACCAGAACGAAGTATACATACCTGACCAACTGGATTCTGCTTTGTAGTCTTTGTTCCCGAATACTGGTGAGTTGGGTTGACCTTTGTATCGCTTGGCAGCATCCCACTACACTTCTTATTTTCATGTAACTCGGTTGCCATTTGTCCCATTTGAGTTGTTACTGATTGGATGGCCTTGTCATGGAGCTCTATCTTTTTCTCCATCCTCTTAAGAATCTCCAGGACCTCATTGATTCCAACTGCATTGGAAGTTCCTTGACTACTCGGTGGAGGATAGGACCGTTGGTAACCTCCTTGACCATTCTGAGAACGGGGTTGATATTGTTGTCCCGTTCTTTGCCCACTTCCTTGAAAATTTGGATTAGATTGATTATTAGAATTTCCATACCTGAGATTCGGATGATTTTTTAGGCCTGGATGGTAAGTGTTGGAGTTCATATCATAACTCCTGCTACCTCCTTGCAACTGATTCACTTCTTCATATCCAATTTCTCCATGAGGGCATTGCTCAGCCAAATGGCCTAGTTCCTCACATACAACACATACTTCATAAACTTGACCACCACTTTTCCCTCCAGAACCGAGCTGCGCCAGTTGTTGCTCTATTTTACTCAACCTGTCATGTTCAACTGTAGCACTAGCAACTGCTTTAACAACCAGATGTCTTGCTCTTCTACCAACTTGGGCTTGCCTCTTTGAGTTGGTTGACATCCTTTCTAAATATTCCCAATCTATGGCTTCATCATTTGTACCAAATGTCCCATTAGAAATAGAATTCAAATTCTACAGGTCTTCTGGTGACAGTCCTTCAAGGATGGAATTCAATAGTTCCCAGTCGTCTATACCGTGATGAGGACAATTCTTGATCATCATTTTGAACCTGGTATAAGCTTCATGAAACAATTCACCCGATGCTTGTGTAAAACCCCTTATGTTCTTCCTTGCATCACTAGTTCTCTTATTTGTGAAGAACTCATTCAAAAACTGATGTTGCATATCTTGCCAGGTGAATATAGATGCAGATGGTAAAGATTGAAACCATTGTTGTACTTTATCCTCTAGTGTAAACTGAAAGAGAACCAATTTGACTTCATTTGGAGTAAATCCCTGTCCTACAATGGTGTTACATCTTGCATCATAAGCTGCCAAATATTGGTAAGGTTCTTTAGTTGCCACTCCATGGTACTTAGGCAAATTTTGGATTGAGTGGGATCTCACTTCGAATGATCTTCCCTGGTAAACTGGAAGAACTACTGGTGACGGATTCACTGCGAGTGCTGGTCTGAAATGGCGTTCAATCCCCCTCACAAGACCTTGATTTACCCTTCTTGGTAGCCCTTGTGGTGCAATCAGCTGTGGTCCCCTATTTACTGGAGGTCCTCTTAGTCTAGGACCCTGCTGTTGTTGTTGAGGAGGAGGAGCTTGGTACCTCGGAATTACTGGTTCAGTCTGTTGTTGTGGATACCTAACTCCTTCTGGGTCTATTCTATCACCACCAAATCCTGCACTTGTGCCAATACTAATGTCAATACCCTCTCCAGGCAATCCCCTGCTGCCTATATAATCAAACCTGTTCTCCAGTTGCTCTTCATAATTTTCATAATCTTCTTCATATCCATAAGGACCTCCACCATAACTTACCCCTGAAGTATGTTGTGTAAATTTTAGTGAGGGTGACTGAAATTGTGGTGGTTGCTGCTATGAGAAAAGGTTGCTGCTGGATTGATGCTGTTGAACTGAGGGGCCCTCATCTACTATCCTCACGTAGGGTGAGGTATAATTAGTGTCAACTCGGGTAATAGCAGGTTGAGTCTCAGGTTGTGTGAAAGTAGGACGTGGTGGTATCGGACTTGTTTCTTGAGTGGTTGTGAATGTTGTTGAGAATAAACCCAAATCAGCTGGGGTTGTGCTTTGACCTGTTGTCCCTGAGAATGGTTGACCCGATGGTGGTGGATCAATAGGTTTCTTTGATGGATTGCTTGTATCCTCCATTTTGGTATTCTGTGGGCTTGGAGGCATTCCTGTCCTATGAATAATTCGATTGTGACGAGCAGTTTTCTCAATCTCAGGATCAAAAACCAATGGGGAAGTCTTTCCTGATCCTCTTGTGTGATGCATGCAATGTAGAATCACCTACACAACACAAACAAAGCAAAACCACGCGTAATACGGACTTTAAACAAAAAAGCAAAAACTAAAAAGAAAATTATTTTTGGATTTTTAAAAGCTTTTTATCTACTAAACTAAACACTAAGCGCACAAATTCCCCGACAACAACGCCATTTTGATCGATGTCGTTTGGTCGGTCAAAAATAAGTAATAAAGTGTGCCTATTACCCTTAATAGTAAAGGGAAGTAGGGTGTCGGATCACAGGGAATTTGTGGTTAATGTTTAAGTCAACTAGGTTGATTACTGAATTGAAATTAATAGAATGACAAATTGCATAAATGTAAACTCAAAAGATTGATTGATTGATTGACTTAAAAACAAGTAATGTAATATGAAAGATGAATTAACCATTAATTAAAAAGGGTAGTCATTCCCAGGATTCAGATTCAAAGACAATATTAGTTCTATTCGATTAAGATGAATCACGAAAAGTGATTTCTATATAATGATCATATATTTGTTAAACAATTACAAGAGACTAATTTTTATGAGTAGACAGTGACAATACTGAAAACTAAACCAATCAATTAGAATTGCAAACATTCAACAACTTCAAATCACTTTCTTCAATTTAGAATATCAAATAGAAAAATAACTCAATTAAACAAAACAAATAATTGTCTTACAAGAATCTTTCACCCGGGAACAACTACTAAACGAATTACCCGCTCATGGTTATGTATTGATCTTCAAATCTCATGTAGAAAGGCATGATTTGTGATGGATTAATGAATTGGAAGCTTGGAATGATGGAAAATAAAGTGGAAAATCGTCATTGTTCGTCCTTGGAGGCTAGAGGCCAGTCCCCTTTTGAAACCCTAATGTTAGGGTTTAAATAGGTTTTGAAATTTGAAGGAACCCTCAAAATATCGCGTTAGACCGTAACTTACGGCCTATAGGCCTTAGGTTACGGCCTACCATCAACCAGACGGCCAAACCTTCTGTCTTACGGGGTTCACAGACGGTCTTGGCACAGGGCCGTAAGTTACGGCCTGAGGCCGTAGCTTACGGCCTCCCTGCAAGTTGCACAGTTTTCTTTATTTTCAGCACCTTTCAACCCGTAGTCTTGGTATCCTTTGTATCCTTCTCAAATAAAGTCTGTTAAGCTTCATTTAACCTACAATTCAAACATGCAACAAAGTAATATTGTTTGACATATAAAATATTTTAAAAGTGCAATATTATCTATAATAAATGTATGCATATTAACCATCATTAGAAATCTCGCCTTAAGATCTTGTGTTCGCTGCTATAACTAATAGCATTCATAACCTATCCCCATGCTCAACCTTACAATTTAAATAAAACACTATTTTTCAAATTTATCTATCATTTTTTAAAACTTTCTCACATCACAGTCCCTATATCTATCTTCATTCAATTAAATAATACTTATTTATTCTTTTTTTAATTATCATTTTTTTCTTTCACTCACGTCCACTCATAATAAAATACAAAAGATGAATATGAGGGATGAATGAAAGCCTCAAATATGAAGTGAATTATAAGATTTTTTTATAAAATATAAGAATGGGGGATGGGATGCGAATGCTCTAAGGAGTAATGATTTGAGACTTTGAGGCCAAATCAATTGGATATTAGCCTAATATACACAAAAGAGGTGAAAAAAATCAATTTAACCGACCTGCTTTTGTAATCGAAACCGTCACTGGTTATTAACCTGTATAAAAGTAACCGGTTATACTCACCAATCTTAACCGGTTTTTAGTTTTGACTATTGAAGTCCCAAATGGTTCTTAACCGGTTTATTTTACCACTTGAACGTCGGCTAACCGACCATCTATCAACTTGTTTCAATGACCTAGACATTTTTTGGGCATGTATACACCCATATGTTAATGAACCAATACAGTATTAGTGGTAGCTCAAGTGAACCAACACTCAAAAATGCTTTGTATCCTCCAATTTTATACAGATCAAAAACGACGACGACTTAATGACGATGGTTATGTATTGAATATATAAAGGTGTGTCTAATTTTATATGTTTCTTCGTAGCAAACCAATAACTTTGTAAATTTTAAGTTCTAAAAATTAAAAAAATAATAATAAAGTTTTTTGAGTTTATGATATATATTTAGTGTTAAATTAATTATTTATAATTCAAAATAGTTTTCTTAACCATTACCGGTTAATCAGTTCGGTTAATAGCCTAACTGACCGGTTAGGTTTTTAATACACAAAACTATTCAGAATGATTACATATAACTAAACAAAAGTGTGACCGTTGATCAATGATCTAACACATGCCCCCCTTAAATTTACACAACTGCAGTAGGTGGTGATATACTTGTTCTGTTTCTTCCGGTATGAACATAATCCGACCAACCAGATCATGCACCAGATTACTTACTGAAATAATAATACAAAAGAACAATGGTTATAAACTCTCAAGTAGGGGTGCTTACTGCCCAGTTTGGCTAGTTTTGACAAAAAATATGGCCAAACTACTAACTACGGTTTGAAAACGACATACAAAAAGGTTGGGTTGGGTTGGGTGCATCACTTGGTCCGACCAACTTGAGGGGTACAGTAGTTGAGTTTTGGTGGTTTGGCAATTTGAAACTATTAGGGGTTGTTTGGTTGGATCTTAATGACCTCATTCAGACATATATGTCTGATTCGGTTAGACATGGTGTTTGGTTTGTACACGTCTGATTCGGTTAGAAAAGTAAGTGAATTGCCTTCCACCCATGTTATATTCGAACAGACCAGCAGCTTGGATAGAATTGAGGGGGATCCGAGACATGCGGCGGAGGAGGGGAGACACTATTACCAACGGGCGAATGCTGGCTACTCCACTCACAACCACCTTCAAAAATATTAAAAATTTATAACTTGTATCGTGTTTTCTCAAATATGAAGAAACACGGTACAACCCTCATAAAACTTCACCCACAACCATCTCCTATAATATAAAGCTCACACTTACATTAATATCTACTGTGAATACTCTAAGGTAATTTACTTTTATAAAGAAACGGAAACCTAAAGATTTTTTTTTTTTTTTTTTGGTTTCAAAAAATACTTTAGTTTATATTGTGGGATTGTGAATGCTTTGGGCTTGGCACATGTTTAGTTTTCTTGTTCATTAAATTGTTAACCCTAATTAGTCTCTATATATACCCTGTCATGTATTTGTAATCTTTGTAATGGACATAGGTCACACCGACCAAACCACATTAAATCCTTGTGTCGTTTACTTTCTGTCTTTTGCGTGATAGTCATTTGCGCGTTTGTGTTTGTGTGTTGGTTCCACTACACCGCTTGAATCCTAACAAGTGGTATGAGAGCCTTCGCTCATTGAAAACATGATTCGTTGCACGGAAGACGATACGCAGAGGTTCGTTCATCCCTTTCAAAGATTGAAGTCGGTCAGGATCTTGGTTTGTTGAGGTTATAGTCGACTGGAAACCGGATAATACCTTGGAGCCGAGTTCTTTTCGAGATAATAAATTAGTACCAAGTTGAAACCCTTTGAGTCTTTGATTAGGGTTTGGTGAAGAACTCTTGGATTCGTCGGGTAAAGGTTAGAGTTTTGTGTTTTTAAGTTTCTATTTTTTGACGGATTATTATCAACTGTTTGGGTAACCGTGTTTTGTGAAAGAAAAGTATTTTTAGGTTTAGATTTGTCCGCAAAGGTTTTTTGTAGGAGCAAAATGGTCAACTGACAGTGTTCAGTAGAACAGCCGTCAAGTTCAGGCTTGTGCCATTGTTGTGTTTGTTCACTGTTTCGATTTGCTTCTTGTTTGATGTTTGAGATGGCTGAAGACGGGAAGGTTGTCATTGAGAAATTTAACGGCTCTGATTTTAGTCAGTGGAAAATGCAAGTAGAAGCATTGTTATATCAAAAGGACTTGGATATGGTACTACGAGAAACACCAGCGAAAATAAAACAAGTTGATTGAGAATTAAAGGACAAAAAGGCTCGTGTGGTTATTATATTGGCTTTGACGAAAAATGTTGCTTTTAACGTCATTAAGAAAACCATGGCTCGTGGTATGGTGTCTGCTTTGTCAAATATGTATGAGAAACCATCTGCGGCGAATAAAGTGTTCTTGATTCGGGAGCTTGTGAACACAAGGATGAAAGAAGGAAGCTCATCAACAATCTAAATTCAATCTTAACAAGACTTGTATCTACTGGAATTAAGTTTGATGAAGAAGTTTAGGCTCTACTGTTCTAGTTATGAAAACATTTTGTACCTTACATTTGCATGCATTCAAATGTGTGGTGCATTAGTGAAACCAATTTCCAAGGTTCTTTTAATAAAACCCAATTTTATTGCAAAAACATTAACCTTTAATAAAACCATTTTATTACCCATGTTAATGTTTCCAAAAGAACCGTTTGCAGCTTGTTGTTGATTTGAAATTGTTTAACAGTACATATCCAAATATCACATGAACAATGAATTAAATCAATCATACAAGCAACACATACAACAACAAGTTCATAACCATATCCAACTAATTTAACATCACTTGTTGACCGAAACAAGTGAGTTATAGGTCCTTCCTAAGGGTAACACTTGTGTCGTTGAACTCCCACTTGATCCCGCATCCAAATGCTTCAAGTGTCCACTTTGTGTTGTGATTCTTCCATTCGATTTGAGCTTCCAAATGGACTTAAAATTCTCACCAAACCCCTTTGGGCCTTCAAAATATGTTTTTGGTTATTGGGCTTAAATCCCGTTAAGAGCTATAAAGCCCTTTAGGCACAAAATTGGCCGAAACCGAAAAACATCCTTGTTGCATCTTTTTTTATAAAATTATATATCCTATATACATTTTCTAGTAAAAGTGAAATGCAACTAATCTATTTATTTTACATACCAAATGAAAATAAATAAATTACATAGCCAATAGGAAGAACAAATACATTTAATGATTACAACCCATTGAATAATCAAATACAAATCACAACACAACCAAACACAAGGTCTCGGCTAGGTTATGTTCATCAAGAAACATATCCAAATATGTAAGCAAAATCCGAGAGTTTTCCCCTTGAATCACAAATTTTCGGTTAATGTATAAACAAACCGAATATCATGATTCTTGTCTAAACAACTTAAATCATCCAAATGATTAAATTTTTCAAGATTACAATATGCATGTAAAGTAGAATCTTGAAAAAAAACAGGGGAAACATAGACATGAATTTTCGGTCTGTTGGTGAATTAACAGCAAGAAACCGAGAATTCAGTCCAAATGAAGCATGTATCCATATAACCGGCTCTTGATGCCATTGTTGGGGTTTTCACAAGTTTATCAGAGTCATTTTATCCTTATAAAATGAAAAACGCAATGGAATTTGAATGAAAAACTTGTTACAGTTAATATATATAAACCAATTTATAAATCTGTTAAAAAAACAGGTAATGGATCGTTATATGAAAAACCATGCTTACAAACAACCATAGGGTGTTTAGAATTCTACCTCTCTAATGGGACAGAGGAAGAAGATCTTTGTTCGACAGCTTTCAAAGTAGGAAACCTCAAGCTTGTCTACCCCAAGCTTCCAACAAAACACCAGGTTGCTAGGATTTTATGCACTTCAATCGAGTTTTGTTCTTGATTTTCTTAGACCGATCGAGAGAAAAGCAATCGAAACACCGATCTACACCATTGTGTGTGTTGTAAGTTATCAGAGAGAGTGGTTGAATGCAATCATATATTGCACGTCCTATGAAACTGAATTTCAGAGTGAGAGAAGTGGGCGGGACCCATCCTTTTAACCCATCCGTATTTCTCTAATATTCATCCGCATTAGTAAATGCAGATGAACAAACTCTAACCGCATTTGTAAATACAGAAGAAGAAACTTCATCCGCATTTCCCAAATGTACATCCGCATTTGTAAATGCGGATGAGTAACTCCATTAGCATTTCCAAAAATGCACATCCGTATTTGTAAATGCGGACGAACAGTTCATCAGCATTTCCCAAAATGCTCATCCGCATTAGTAAATGCGGACGATCAGTTTCATCAGCGTTTCCTTAAATGCTCATCCGCATTAGTAAATGCGGATGAAGAAATTCTTTTAGCATTTCCACAAAAGCACATCCGCATTTGTAAATGCGGATGAGTAACATTCATCCGCATTTCCTCAGTAACACATCCGCATTTGTAAATGCGGATGAGTAACAAAGAAATACGGCCAAAAAGACTTGTATTGTTTGTTCAACCATTTGAATAACAATACAAAGTACTCTCTCTAGAATAAATTATCCATATAATTTATTCATAACACTAGTGCAAATACTTAGAAACCTAATTTCTAAATACTTCAAGTATCAATATTTATTTACATGATTATATCATAAAATAAATATTGTGGGTGTTTTTCTAGCTTGTTATTAGGTACGACCCGACTTGGATCATAACGTACTAGCCACATCAATTCAATATGTGCATTGGGCAGACCGTTCCCAACATAATGGTAACCTTGTTATTGCTCGTGGTATAAAGGGTGAGTCATTGTATATGGTTGAGGTACTTCCTAAGGGATATATGATCGTCCCGGTTAAGCACGATAAAATCTGGTTCGCTAAATCTGGTGCTAAGAGAATTCATTTTGCAAACGTATTTATGCATTTTGATGCTTGCACATCTTTACTTTGGACTGTTTGAGATCACATTTTTCATATTGCAGTTAATCAAGTCTCCAAATCCAAAATTAACATGTTAGTATTATTAACTTTAAAAGATTAAATATCTTTTTTGGTAATATTTTTATGCACATCAGACTTATAACCTTGTGTTCCTTTGAGTATAAGTTTGTCTTTATTTATCAATCTTTGTTACATCAACTGGCTGATGCTTACCTCTTTGTATGTATTGTTTATCAACTTGTTAATGCTTACCTCTTTGTATGTATTGTTTATCTAATATATAAGATAAAGGGAAATAAAAATTTGTGGTATTTAATAATATACACAATTTCAGCTCCCATCTTGCTAGATTTCATGTAATTCAATCCTTATCAACACCTTTAGCTTTAATTTGAATTAGTATTCAAATTTGATTGGGGCTCTGAGTCACTACTGGTCATCTGCTACACCGCCTAAGTTAACATCATAGTCCAATTTAGTAGGCACTTAAATTAGTCAAGAATACCCTAGAGTTGAAGTGCTAACGGTTAGCCTATGTTTTATATGGGTTCTGTTGCTTAGTAGGCACTTAATTTAGTCATCTCTATCTAAGTTGACCCTCCAACAGTTACATTGCTAAAGCGATTTTAGTATTCATTATAATGCAAACTTGGTTTGAAGGCAAAACAAAAAATCAATATAAATAAGGTCATGTGTCAACCTGCGCAGATGATAAGGCAACTTACTTTATCCCGATTCGTAATAATTGTAATGTAATTGTTTCAAATTTTTATTATCTATTATGACTTTCAAACTCTAATAAACAATATTTATGAGTTGCATCCTACTAAATACGTTGTTGCTTACTAATTTCACGTCACCATAACGATTAACCTATGAACACCATACACACCCCAATCCAAACAACAACTACGATCCGAGAAAATAGCCGCACCCGCCACAACGCGGGGGCATGCGCTCTTAAAAACCAATGCGCCGAAAACCTTTTTAAATGTTCATCCAAAAATCTTAAATATAATGAACAATAACATATTTAAATTTTTTTTAAAACGGGTCAAATAGGTGATTTTTTATTGAACGGGTCAAATACGTAAACCTTCAATAAAAGTTGATTAAATTTGGTCAAAAGCTAGCCAAAGTGTTCTTAACGTTCTTTGACATTGACTTTTGTCTTGCAGGTTCCTCATTAAACGAGCATAACAGATTTGTTGTTGCTACCGCGTCAATCTCAAGCTTCACTTAGGTAATTTATGATCTCAGTAATGATTTCCTATTCACATTCCTTTTATTAGATAGGGTGATACAACAAACAATCCTGATAATGAGTTGACAATGTGTTTTTTGGTCAGGGTTGAAATAGGCTGAGTTGAGTAGGACAGACCATCACACAATTTTCTACTCTTGTGTTGTTTTTAACATTATATATAGTTTACCATTAAGACATGTTTTCTCTTATAAAAATACAATAACTGCTAATTTTATTTGATCATTATACACTATCTTTTGAACGTATATGTAACTAAATAGATATTTTTGCTGATATTTGCTTAAAGCTACAAGCAAAATCATTGGAAGCTTTAGGTTTGAATATAAGCAAACAATATTAGTACCAATAGTCAATATCAAATTGGATGTTACACGCTTTGTGTTTATGTGCTGATGTTCTACTGCTTCTAAGCTGCTAGCATTTGTTGATAATTGAACTAATTAAATTTTTAATTTATTTTTCATGTTCATATAATTGCACCATCCCTACTTTTCACCTTTGTTCCTGGTGGTTATCAATTGTATCCTTGATTTATATGCTTGAAGGATGTTCTTGAAGGGATAACTCTGCTATTAAGCCATCATTTTAAATCATATATGGACAGTATGCTCCTTCATTTTATGCTGAAATTAGATTTGGTTTTGCGGTGGTGTCGGATTGTTTTGTTGTCAGAATAGCAATTAATCATGTGTATTACAAGTTTAATTGTGGAATGGAGATTCCTATTAAATTGGTTAGTTTTATCATCAAAGTATGGTTTGTTGTAGTGTATGAATTATTAGTGCAAATTGAGTCATTAAACTTTGTTGTAACAATTAAGTTCCCTTAATTAGTTGTAACACCCCGAATTTTATTAAAAAGAAGAGAAAATAAAAGTATAAAGAAAGAAATGAGGAATAACACAAGTTGAAAGACTAAAGTTATGCAAGATGCAAACTTTAATATTATTGTGTTTAAAAGAAGGGCATGACCGCCCACTACACTACCACACCCACTTTCCTGTTCTCGGTTAAGGAAGAAGAAAGGAGAAGAGAAGAAAAGTTCACGGTTTTAAAGAGAGAGGAAGCTGAAATCTGCAAAAAAGGTAAGTTTTCTTGGGTTAATGTTCGGTTTCAACCGAATTTTCAGCTTCTAGGCCGAGATTTGTGTTGCTAAGTTCCTGTTTTCGTGGGTTTTAGGAGCTGAATTTGTAGGTGGAAGTGTGTTGCTTGAAGGTTGCTTCAGGTGAGTTCTTGAACCCCTCTTTTTACTGATTTTCGAAATGTTTGGGGCTATTATGCATACCGAGCAAAATATTTTTAAGTACCCGTGGGTTTTCAGCATGTTGTTCAACCGTTGTTTTGTGGTTGTATGTTTTTAAGGTTGTTTTTGGAGGTTATGTTTGATGTTTAGCATGGTTTAGTGTTGGTAGCATGTTAGATCTGTGTTAGGATGTGCTAGGTCGATGTTTGGGTGTTGTTTGTAGCATCGGTCATATTTTCAGATTGTTGGTCATACGCCCAGAATGTTCCCATGCGCCTGAATTGTTGTCATGCTCCCAAGTGACCTCATGCACCCAAGATCATGCGCTCAAATAATAGTCATGCGCCCCGCATGATGCCCATGCGCCTAAGTGTAGGCCATGCGCCCACACAGTTGCCCATGCGCCTAAGTGTAGGCCATGCGCCCAAACAGTTGCCCATGTGGCCAGAGTTGGCCATGCCCTAAATGCTGGCCATGCGCCTGAACAGTGGCCCATGCACCCAGAGTTGTCCATGCTCCTAAATGTTGGCCATGCGCCCCAGCAGTGCCCATGAGCCCAGAATTGTTCATGTGCCTAAATGTTAATGAGCCTAAGCAGGGCTGATGCGCCTGCATAGTGGTAATACGCCTAAGCAGGACTCATGCGCTTGCATAGTGGCAATGCGCCTAGGCTGTTTTCTTTAGAATTTTTTATGCTCATGCGCCTGAGATGTCCAACTGCTCTCCATTTTTGACTTAGGGATTTCTGAGGATTTTCTAGAGGTAGACGGTTGAGATAGGTTCTGTTGTGATGTGATGGCTTGTGCTTGATGTGCTATGCATGATGATGTGATGATTATAAGGAGTGTGATGGTTATCTTTCCATGTTAACGTTTTTCAAATGTATGTATTATGTTATGTAATACGTTATGTATGATGTTATGACTTTACTTGGTATGATGTATGAATGTGCGTAAAGTATTATGTAATGAAAGTGGAAGATAATGAATGATGAGAATGGAAGTAACGTACGATGAGATCCTTGTCGCGTACCCCGGTACTGTGTCAGTCTTCGAACATGAGTCGAGGGTTTGTTTACAGGCCCCGGCACAGTATCAGTCTTCGGACATGAGTCGGGGTTATTGCATGAGACAGGATGGTATGTGAAGGAGATGAGATCCTTGTCGCGTACCCCGGTACTGTGTCAGTCTTCGGACATGAGTCGGGGGTTTGTTTACAGACCCCGGCACAGTATCAGTCTTCGAACATGAGTCGGGGGTATTGTATGAGACAGGATGGCATGTGAAAGAGATGAGGTCTTGTTGCTCGCCCCGGTACTGTGTCAGTCTTCGGACATGAGTCGGGGGTTTGTTTACAGGCCTCGGCATAGTATCAATCCTCGGACATGAGTTGGGGGTGTTGCATACGAGATGGGATCCTTGTCGCATACCCCGAACTGTGTCAGTCTTCGGACATGAGTTGGGGGTTTGTTTACAAGCCTCAGCACAGTATCAGTCTTCGGACATGAGTCGGGAGTATTGCATGAGGCAGGATTCGGATGATAGTAAGTATGTATTGTTTGATGATGAACGATGGCGAAGATAATAATAATTATTATCAATGTGTACG
The DNA here is from genome assembly GCA_025506505.1 of Flaveria sonorensis. Lineage (NCBI taxonomy): Eukaryota > Viridiplantae > Streptophyta > Magnoliopsida > Asterales > Asteraceae > Flaveria > Flaveria sonorensis. The sequence goes on from CM046435.1 coordinate 55,474,700, forward strand.
TATGACGTGTGATCGCGATTGAAAGTAAAAAAGGTTGTTTTAACGAAAGTAAAGTATTTTATTTATAAAACTAGAACTCACTCAGCGTCGCTGACTTTTTGTATGCATAATAGTTGGTAGGTATTTTGTTGATGCTGAGGAGTTGCAGGCATGGATGCATACGCTATTGGGGACGTTTGAGGCTGGCATCCACATTTTTAATATGATGTTGTATTTCGAAATGTAAACGAATGATGTAACGTAATGATATGTTTTAAATTATTAATGAAAGATTTAAATTCGCTGCAAAAGTAATATGTACTTTAAATATTTTATGCGATGACGGTCTAGCTGTAAACGTCCCGGAAACAAGGCCTTACATTAGTGCCTTCACTCTTATGTTTATTAAGTGCTATGTATCTACATATAGATGTATTTTGTTGATTTTGCTATTAACTTTGTTTGGTAACTTTGGTTTTTATGATGCAACAATGTTTGACGAAACTAACTACTTAACCCTTAACGGTAAACCTAATCATTTTGTTGGTTCTTTGGTCCCGGAAAAGAATTTTGGTCGTTGATAATTATCCTGTTAGGGATACATCAAAACCCACACTGACCCAACTACTTTTAAGCATTTGAACCAAGCTTAAAATCAATTAAAACAAAACCTAAATAACCATAAACTCATAATCCTAATATAACCCACTCCTCGATGTATATGTATGTTGAACGACCAACCACAATTATGCCTTTTCAAATGCTTATTCTCTCCTGTATGCAATTTTTTACAATGTTGATGATGCCCCATCATGCTCATAACCTAATGATGATAAAATGAAAGTGAAAGATTCTACTTCAGGGGATTAAACATCTAAAAAGGAAACTAAAACCTCAAGAACAGAGACACATATACCTCTCGAGGCCAGTACGTGACACAATTAAATCTAATTCAAATAGTTTGATGGAAAATAAATGGGAACAAAATCGTATAATTACATGTTTTTTTAAACCTTTCAAAAGTCTCTAATTGTTTGGGCAGTTATCAAGTCTGTATTAGAAAACTCAATCACTCATATATTAAAACAGTTTCAAATTCAAGAAAGATTATTTTTGTCCCGGTACATGATTCCAACATAGAAATTCCCTGAATAGTGAACTAAAACATAACACAAAGTATCTAACAAATGTGTATGACTAAACACAATCTACATAAACTACATTGTCATTAAGGTTAAATCAAGTTAATACCTCCTATCCTAGAGGTCACAAGTTAGATTCTTAGTATGCTCTCCAAAAGGCCACACACCCATCATCGACAACGAGAAAATACAGTATTGGTGGGACCCAAGGGTTTACCACGTAAGTGGCTTTCCTCGGTTATAATAATAAATAAAGAAATAATTAAGGTTAAACTGGATTTTCAGATTTCAGTTTGTGAGATTAATCAGAATTGGTGTTTTGCTGAATGAAAGATCAACAATCACAAAGGATTACATATAATTTAACAGAAGTGTGACCATTGATCAATGATCTAACACATGCCCCTTGACACTTACAACTGCAGGAGGTTATAAACTTTTTCTGTTTCTTGCGATATGACAGGTTTCAGGCCCAAGAGTATTAGTAGTTAGTTAAGGAAATTTCAAAACACTCAGGAAGATGAACATGCTTTTGCCAATACGGGTCAACTGAACTATGCAACAGATCACCAACTGAAACAATCATGCAGAAGAACAAATATTACCAACTCTCAAGTAGATGTTTTCATGGTCCACTTTACCAGGTTTTGACATAAGTTTTGGACAAAACTGCAAACTACAGTTTTGGTTTTGGGAAACAAACCAAAGCACCTGGATTGGGTGCGTCGTCCGGTTTTAGTGGTATGATGGTTCTGGTTTGGTGGTTTAAATTGATTTTTTTTTATATTTTGCAAATACATAAAGATGGTTGATGATATGATACACATTAATAACTGCATATTGAAAACTAAAAATGAATAAACCAAAAGGCTACACGGCCTGTTCCAAGTTCCAAAACGTTTGCTGCGCAATTCAACTGGCAACTAACCCACACTAAATGGTTCAAATCTTAAACAAGCTGACTTGCTTGGTTTGGGCAGTTACGTTAGTTTCAATGGTTGATGAGGTATGAACACCCCTCGGTTAGTTCGGCCATTCCAAAAAAATGAGGTATGAATGACCCTGCAGTCTCAGTTATCGATGATCAGTTTAGACATGCACAAGGTTTAGGATTTATGAATCAGTTATTTCAGTTCTAATAGGACTACTAGTTCTTGAAATGCACCTGTTTTTGCTTCTCAAGCCTCCTCGCTATATTCATCTTGATTCGCTCTTATGATGTAAACCTAAATTAAAATGCAGAATGTTTTATATTAATTTTCAAGAAAGAAGAGGGCAACCATAAAAGTGATCAAGAATCAAGAATATAACCTTAAAGACTGTTGGTTTGATGAGTTGGAAAACTAGTGCATCACCATCAGCTAGCTTATGATCTTCAGCAAATCCTTTCCATCCGCCGCTAAGTCCTGATTTCCTCGGGAGGTACTTGGTTTGCCATTCCGCCTCATTTTCATCAACCAGTGTCATTATTTCATCGCGTTTAGGAAGGTAGCTCTTGCAGAACTGGACAGGAAGACCCTACAGGTTTAGCATTATCAAGATTCCTTATTATGATCATAATAGGGTTGGTTTGGATTAAAAAAAATGCGTATGGGTTCATCTGGGTCGACTCAAATATACAACGGTCAACGGGTCAGTTGGGTCAACTCAAATTATAGCAGGTGAACTTAGTTTATTAACTTTTCCTAAAACCACTCATTTTGACCCGAACCAAATTGATACTTTTTTAATCAGTCAACCAAACCCATGTTGGTCAGAACCTAGTTTGACCTGTTACAACGTACCCAAGCCGCCCCTTTTGCCAAATCATAATATCATATAAATGTTGGTATAATCCGTTTGATCTCACCAGCCAAAATCCACCCGAAACATGGGATTGAAGCATTGACTTTACAAAGCTCGGGAAATCAGATTGCAAACTGGAGTGTAGCTCATCAGCTCTCCCAGAAGCAAACTCTCTATCCTCATCAGAGGCATATACTCGATTCGATAAATCCCTTACACTTTTTCCATAACTGGTGAATATCATCATGAACACAAATCATAATTACAAGTTAACTCAGATTATTTAAAACGATTAAAGGTCAAAATAGTGTTACCTCCTACGGATTCCCAAAGGCTCAATTGGGACCTGTCATAGCATTTCAGAAAATATCACTCAAGGATCAAGGTTTATGAATGTATGAAACTCTGAAGAGCATAAGTATGATGTAATGAAACAAGACTAATACAGCATGTTAAATCTATTATTATTACAACTAGGGGTGTAATCCTGTTTCCCAATATCATTTTTTACTACCATTTTCAACTATATAATCATACAATAAACTTCAAACACGCATTTTACATATCTTAGTGGCAAATAAACATGATCAAACCCAAGTTACACGCATTTACTCGATTCATTTATCATAACAAACAGATAACAAGAACCAATAGACGACACCATTCACAAATTAAGCTTCAGGTAAGCGATTTACAGCAAAATAGATAATCATTGAGAAATCAGTACTTCTTTGTAACTAGCAGGAGGCTTATCAGCCACACGATTAGACCTCCTCACAGCAGACATATCCAGCGGCTTCCGAGGCGTTCGATTCACCTTCTTCATCTGCAATCATCAAGCACACAAATTTCCAAATCACTCTTACAACTTACTACTTCACCAAAAGTTGAACTAATAATCTGTTTTAAATTGGGATTATGATCATGTAGAAAGGGGTGGGTTGGAACGTACAGGAGAGGGCTTAGGGGTTGAAATTGTGCGAAGAGATAGGGCTAAAGCAGTGAGCTTTAGTTCTTCCATTCGTTTCTTGTTTTCTTCTAATCTTTTGAGTCGACAATCTTCGTAGTTTGGCTTCTTTGGGGCCACCATTGTTGTGAAATTGAAGGTGGATTTGCAGATGGAGCTATGAAGAAGATGAGTGTTGTGGTTGAGCGCCGGAGTGAAGGTTTGAAATTCAAATCGGTATCTTGATATTCGAGTAAAAGCCAACTCAGAAAGATACAAACAAACAATTTTACTATAATTATTACCTGCCTTGTTTTATTTTGTTTTATATTCTATTTAAAGTGTTATTTTATTTGTCAAGCTCAAAGAGGAAAATATTGTTTGATTATAAGTTAGTTTAATTATAATTATAAATAGTATTATTCCCTTACGTCGATGGATACAAGAAAGTGTAGGTCTTTCATAGTTTTGCCACTTAACTTTTACAAATTACAAAGTGGTCTTTAGATGTTTCTTTACCCACTAGGTTCAACACAAAAGAAGTTGTGGATAAGGAAGAACCTTCGGTTACACAGCCCTTCCCATCGGCGGATACAACTTTCAAAAGCATAAGCCTGATGTCATGGTCCATCGCGAAAGTACAAGTGATAAAGATGGAAGTATAAGTCGGTGATGCAGCGATTAAGATTATAACACCCGCCGCTGTGACATCCGTCACCACAATAGGTGTGTTGACCATTGACTTGGACTATTTCACCTTGACTTTGGGCTTTGACTTGAAGGTTAACCTAACGTTAACTTGATTTGTGAATGGTGTGTTAGACGCTTGTAGTCACGCTAAGTGCTAAAATTTGTACATTCTGGGCCAAATATGTGCTAATGGGCCTGGGATTGGTGTTAGGGGATGAATACTAAATTTGACTTAGGTTGATGGTCGTGGGCATTGGATTTGATCATGAACTGATAAAACGTGAAACCTTAGAGTTTACGTTTTCGTACATTAGAAATTGGGTCTTAGTGGACTTTGTCTATAGACTAAGGAATAAGCTTAAAATTAATTCAAAAACATCAAAATTAGTAATTTTTATGACATATAGTAGTTCGTTGGAATCATTTAATCGCGTAAAATTTAAAAGCGTAAAATTGAACGACAAGCGGAACGAGACGACACGAGAATGGACGTGACGGGCCAAGGGCCCGAAGGCCCTTGCCCCTCCCCTTAATCGGCCGAGAATCAACAAGGGGGCCTTTCCCCCTTGTGTTCTCTTCATTCTTGCAATCATAATTCACCAAAAAGCTCTCTCCTTGGAAACCCTAGCCACCACAACCAATTCTCCTTGTTCTTCACCTTGATCCATCGAAAATCATCATCCACATTCAACAAACCATCAATTTTTAGTGTATTGTTTCATTCAAGATCAAATCTTGATTCGAATCATTCATCCCTTCATTCTGCGGTAAGAAAAAACGATATTATCTTGATTTTATCATTGTATTTTATTACATTCATCATCCTATACTAAGATTCTTCACTTGTTCTTCTTTTTCGTAGTTTGGAGTGATAACTCTTATAAGATCTGGGCGTTCAAGTGTCAGATTTACAAATCGGTAAAACCCTAGTGCATTTATTCTTGATTGTTCATTGATCTTTTGATTTGGGATTGTAACCTCTTGAAATCTGGACTTAATGGACGTTTTTGGATCCTAATTAATTATTAAAAATCATTAATTTATTGTTATGGGATCGATTGGGGCGATAGAATAGTTGATCTAATTGATAATCGTATAAAAATTGAAACCGGGAGAGTAAAAGTGGATGAATCTGAGTTGGGACAGTAATATTATGTTAATCCATGATCTAATTCTTTGTTTTGATCATTGGGGTCTTATATTAAACGTTCTTACAGGATTCGGGTCAATAAAGGTCGAAAACCAAGTTTCTGAAAACCAAGTTTCTGAATCCAATAGACAATGCTGAGAATTTGGACAGTTTACTGTCAGAAAAATGGGTCATCTTGTGCATATCGTATTGTGGTCATAAAAATTTCAATTTAGTCAAAATTTCCGTCTAAAGTTAAGCTTAATGAATCCTCTATCTAACCCAAGTGATCTCGTACCTTTTCGATATCGTATGGTCCTTCAAAGTCAGTAACCAAGTTCAAGGGTCAAATCTGTCAAATCCAAGCAGAATGTTAGGCTGTATTCATCGCGTCGTATCTTTTTCACTCGTGACCCTTTTGAGTTGATTCTTCTTCTGGAAGTTAGTTTGATGTCTTAGCTTTCATTTGAAATCTATTATGTGATGTTTTGTTACTGTTTTGACCTCCAAATAGTCTACGCAAGACTAGTGCGCGATCAGCAATTCAAGCTGAGTTTATTTTACAAGTTTACGTGATAAGAATCTGCGGGTATATTATTAAATAAAAACAATAAGTGGGTTAAACAAGTAAATGTAAGGTGTATAAGGTTTTAAATAATAAAATTTTATAACTTATTAATAATGGTTGGATAAATGTTCATCGAGGGATGTTAACGATCTAATACATAATTATTGGACTAAAATATGAGGCGGGACTTGGGACGCTAATATTAGCAATGGATATAAAGATGAAGTTTTACTAAAAACAATAATCGGAATGTATATTAAGGACTGGACTTCGAGGACTACACCCAACTAGGTCAACTTGGCCTTTAGTAATCTGTTTGGTGTTTTGCGTTCTATAGTCATTTGACATTCTTATCGTGGACTTTGGGACTTTGCTATTTCGAGGTGAGTTTCACGGTCCTTTTTTAATATATTTTACTTAGGGGAAAAGCATGCTCATGATTTTGGACTATGCCATATCTTAAAAGATATTTTGGAACATTGTATATGGTTTGCGTCATGGTTTGAGTCTAGATGTTCATTAATGAGTGTGTACTTGTGCTTGTGCTTGTTCTTGGGCTTATTCTTGTGCTTGACTGTCATGGAGAGGTATTGTTAGTACTAACGGGTTGACACCCCCACCCCTGTCGTCGGTATGCTAGTTGAGACTGACTTGGCCTGTGCGTGCCCTTGGGTGAATATAATCCGGGTAATAGGACTTGGACTGATCTTAAACTTGTGTTGATATCTGGACTGCTATGTACACTTACTCACATACAACTTTCTGTACATGTTATACACGACAAACTATTTGTACTTTTAAACCTGTGAACATCCCAACGTATGTTGACTCTTTCGAGCATGTCTTTTCAGGTAATGAGGCTTAGGTGCTTGGCTGTGGACTTTAGACAAGACTGCTCCTTTGGGGGCAATAGACAATCCATGAGACTTTTGGACTTGTTTTGGACTTGTTTGTTTTGTTTAATTTTAATTGTTGGATTTGTAGTTGAGATTGTTTTGGTACTTGTGCTTCTTTGTTCCTTAATGGAACTTTAAATTATTTATGCATTTATGGTATAACGTTTTGGAATTGACTGTACTTGACACGTGTTCCTATGTGTCGAGCGACGTCATGACCATTTATGGAGAATACCTTTAGTGATTCTAGACCCCAATGTGTTATGACAATCCCGTCCGTCGCATCCTCGTGTTTCAACTTCTAACGAGGGTGTGACAGCAGCTGCCGGAGCTATGGCAGCGACCCTCACCCTCCATGTCGTCTTCTCCGTTTAACTCAGATCTGTTGGCGTCGCTTGGAATCTTGATTCCACTCTCTCGATCGACTAGGGTTAGTATGAAGTTAGGCTGCGTCGACGGTGGTTGCGGTAGTGGTGGTGCTGCGATGGTTGCGGTACTGGTGGTGTTTGCAGTGGTTGCGGTAGTGTTAGGGATAGAACTCTATGTATAGGTTTAGATGATGAATCACTCTATGTAATCATATTTGTAATCATCAGTTTTAATGATACACAATGAATATATTTGTTTATGATTATGTTTATTTAATAATTCATTGTATGATTAACTAACATTACAAGTTCTATGTTATGGTTATATGTATTGGAACAACTGCGGATGTGTAAATTGTTCTTCCATAGATGTTCTTAGGAACATCCGTGGATCTCCTGCGGAAGAACAACAGCTGAACAAGAACAGACCATGCTGGAGGAATTGCTGCGAAAGACAATAACTCCTACGGAAGCATAAGTTGCTGCGGAAGCACGAACAGAATAGCCGCTACGGAAGACTAGTTTCCTGCGGAAGAGTATTTTCCTACGGAAGAATAAAATCAACACTTGTATTACACATCATCAAGTGGTCAATCCAAAGTCATCAAGTCAACGTGGCAAAGCAACAACAACATTAATGATGATGGAAGACATATTATTCAAGCGGATATTCCACGTCACTTCAACAATCTTATCTTTATTAGAATAATTGTAAAATACGAACTTCCATGCCAATAAATGTGGCTGAGGATTCGGATAAATATTGTTAGCTTAATTATAGCGATAAGCTAGCAATAGATCAGAACAGAATAGGATCTCTATATATAACATGAGATCAACAACATTGAAGATATAGAACAGAAATCAATTTTTCTGGAAACACAAAAAGCAATATAGAGCAATATAGAGTATTACAGCAATATAGCAAGCATCATTGGAGCAAGAGCATCATCCTATCAGTAATTTATTTGAGTAATTATTCTTTTCGTGTGTTTTGTTTAATTAATCATTAAATCAACAAGTATTGATAATTCCGCGATCAATACTTGTATAAATCAAGTTTGATAATTCCTGATCGATACTTGGATTAACAAGTGGTATCAGAGCTTGGTGCTCATTGATCCAGATCTATCAAATTTGATTTGAGTATAACGATTTTGTTTATAATCATTACATCAATTAACATGAGTAATTCGGTAGTTGGTGCATATCAACCTCCCAAACTTGAAAATAAGTCTGATTTCAAAACATGGAAAATTAGATTCAGGAATCATGTTAATTACACAAATTCAGACCTATGGGCTTCAATCACTGAAGGTCCTTATATTCCACCGGCATTGGGTGCAGATTACAAGGACAAAAATCAACCCATAAGTCTTAAGAATCTATCACCTGATGATGCCAAGAAAGTCAAGATTGACATCAAGGCATATAGCATGCTCACTATGGCTTTGCCAGAAGAGCTGCTGATCAGGTGTGAATCCTACAAAACCGCCAACTCGTTATGGAAAATCCTGCACACTCTGTGCGAAGGAAGTGACGAGATTAGAAGCATTAAAAAGGATACTCTCCGAGCTCAATATGAAACATTCCATCATATTTATGGTGAGTCGGTTCCTCAATAGTTGCACAGATTCATGCAACTTGTTACTGAGATGAACATCCTTGAGCTTGAGTACAACAACGAAGAGCTCAACAAAAAGATGCTTCACTCCCTACCGGAGAGTTGGACACAGACAGTGTCCATGTTCAAAAACACCATTGACTTAAAAACAATAGGTTTAGATACTCTAGTGGCAAAGGTAGAAGCCCTGGAATTGGATGAGAAGACAAGGAACAAGAATGTGAAAGCACCTATAGCTCCTTATCAATTCAAGGAATTGAAGAACACTGGAAGTGCTTTCATATCCAATGAAACTAAAGACAACTCATGTGATGAAAGTGATGAAGATGAAGAGACAAGCTTCTATGCTGCCAAGACCTCTAGCCCAATCACACAGAGTCATCAACAGAGGAAATCCAAATCCAAAACCGATGAATCAAATAAGAAAAAGAAAAACAAACAAACAGAACCACTTACTGTGATTTTGGAGTCTGAAGAACAGAAAGCAGCCTTTGCAGCATTTAGTTCCAGTTTTCAGGCATATTTGGGAAGCACTCTTACTCCGGCCCAATTCTGCCAACAAGATTTAGAAGAACTTCACCCTGATGAAGTGGAAGAGATGGACTTACAATGGCAAATGGCAATGATTGCATATTGAGCCAAGATGTATATGAAAAGAAACAAAGGACTCTCAGTAGGAGGAAGATCAACTAAGATTGGAGTAGACAAGTCCAAAATCAGATGCTTTAAATGCAATCTATATGGACACTTTTCAAGAGAGTGCAATAACCATCAACAGCAGGCTGCTGAACAAAGACAACCTACTCAAAGAAGTTTCTCACTACCTCAATTAAATGCAATCTATACAGACACTTTTCAAGAGATTTACATGGGTATTTTTCTTGAGGAATAAAAGTGAAACATCAGAAATTATCATGGAGTTTATCACTAAAATAGAGAACCAACTTGATTTAAGAATCAAGATATTAAGAAGTGATAATGAAACTGAATTTGTTAACTATGTCTTAGACTCTTTTTGCAAGGAAAAAGGTATAGCCAGACAGTTCAGTGCACCTAGAACTCCACAACAGAATGGAGTTGCTGAGAGAAGAAACAGAACGTTAATTGAATCAGCTAGAACAATGCTAGCCGATTCACATCTGCCAATAACATTTGGGCAGAAGCTGTGAACACTGCTTGCACAGTTCAAAATAGAACCTTAATAGTGAAAGAACACAACAAAACACCTTATCAACTATTATTTAAAAGAAAACTGTTTATAGGATATCTTAAAGCTTTTGGGTGTCATGTATCTGTTTTAAACACAAAAGAACAATTAGGAAAATTTTCTGAAAAAGCCTATGATGGTTTCTTTGTTGGTTATTCATCAACTTCTAAATCATATAGAGTATACATTCTATATGATAACATAGTGGAAGAAACCCCTAATGTATCTTTTGATGAATCCTTATTTACTCAATCAGTAAAAGGCTCATCATGGTTATTTGATATAGATGCTTTAACTAACTCATTTAATTCTGGTTATCTTAATGTGACAGATGCTACGGATACATGCTACCCCTATGTTCCTCCAAACATGGGTGTACCATTAACAGCTGATCCTCCTAGAGTACCATCTTAATAGAAAATCAGTGAGCGTGACCCTGGTACATCAGCACAAAAAAGTAGTGATGATACCTCCTTGCCACCATCTACATCCGTAGAAGTGTCACCTTCCGCAGATGATACACAGAAAGGTTCCCAAACTCAGAATGTGTTTACAAACATCCCAACACCATTGTCACATACAGATATACCAATAGCAGAGCCTACAGCTGAACTTGTACCTCCTACGGACAGCATGCCCACACCCACGGAAGACATTACTCGACCTACGGAACCACAGTCGGCTGTACCAGATGAGTTGGATTATTTCACTAACTCACCATCTTAACAAACTCCATCCCAACAATTAAACATCAGCAATCTGGAGTCATCTATCCAAGTTAATGATGTCCCAACTAATAGAACTCACAAGTATCACCCAATTGATAACATGATAGGCGACCTGAACAGCAGAACAACAAGAAAACAAGGGGCAGCAAACATTTGTTTGTATTCATGTTTTCTGTCTCAAGTAGTTCCACCAAACATCACCGAGGCATTGAAAGACAACAGCTGGATTGAAGCAATGCAAGAAGAGTTGCAGCAGTTCAGAAAACAAAAGGTGTGGAATCTGGTTGATCTCCCTGAAGGCCAATATCCCATTGGCACCAGATGGTTATTCAAGAATAAGTTGGATGACAGAGGAATCATTATCAGAAACAAGGCAAGGTTGATAGCACAAGGATACACACAAGAGGAAGGCATAGACTATGATGAAGTCTTTGCCCCCGTAGCAAGAATTGAAGCAATCAGAGTTTTCTTAGCCTATGCCTCATTCAAGAATTTCATAGTCTATCAAATGGACGTTAAGTGTGCTTTCCTATATGGTACGATTGATGAAGAAGTGTATGTCTCTCAACCACCAGGCTTTGAGGATCCTGACTATCCTCATAGAGTATATAAACTTGACAAAGCCTTATATGGTCTACATCAAGCGCCAAGAAAGTGGTATGAGACATTATCCAAGTTTCTGCTGAAACATGGATATAAAAGAGGAACAATTGATCAAACTCTTTTCTTAAAACATGAACATCAAGATCTCTTAGTAGTTCAAATATACGTTGATGATATTATATTTGGATCAACTAACAAGAGATTATGTGAAGAGTTTGAGTCACTAATACAATCTGAATTCCAAATAAGTTCAATGGGAGAACTGACATTCTTCCTGGGATTACAAGTTCATCATAAACCAGATGGCATATTCATTAACCAGGAGAAGTATGTACTTCAAACACTGAAGAAATACAATTTGACCGATTCTTCCTCATGCAAAACACCAGCCTCTACCTTAGACAAAATTACACCAGATCCTATAGGGAAGTCTATTGACCAGAGATTGTACAGATCTATGATAGGTTCATTAATGTACTTAACTGCTAGTAGACCTGATATAATGTTTGTTGTGTGTGTGTGTGCTAGGTACCAAGCAGATCCAAAAGAGTCACATCTAAATGCTGTTAAAAGGATATTTCGATACCTCAAAGGAAAACCTGCACTCGGATTATGGTATCCTAAAGAAGGAGACTTCAAATTGTATTCATACTCAGACAATGACTATGGAGGTTGCAACAATAACAGGAAATCCACTACTGGTGGATGTTAATTCTTAGGATCAAGACTTGTGTCATGGCAGTGCAAAAAGCAGACCAATGTATCAGTATCAACAGCTGAAGCTGAGTACATAGCTGCTTCAGCAGGTTGCTCTCAGGTTTTATGGCTATAAAACCAATTACTTGATTATGGGTACAATTTTCTTCACACTCCCATACATATAGACAACTCAGCTGCTATGTTTATAACTGCTAATCCAGTCCAACATAGTAAAACAAAACATATAGAAATTAGATATCATTTTCTTAGAGACTGCTCAGAAAAGAGATTAATTAAGTTGGTCAAAGTAGACACAATACATCAGCTTGCTGATTTATTCACTAAGGCCTTTGGCTCTGTAAGATTTAATTTCTTAATAGAATCATTAGGAATGATGAACTTAGAATAAATCCAACATTTAAACAACAGACATAGGAGCCCGCCAATTATTCTCATATAAATAGCCCAACTCCTGTGTAAGGGATCAGATAATCTACGGAAATGATATTATGCTATAACTGCCAGACTCCCTACTTTGACTTTAACTAGTATCTACTGAACAGATGTGTTGGATATATAAATAGGTTTAGCTTGAGTAGGTCTGTCATGCCTAACCTAACATTCAGATAACTTAGTTGGTCAAGTCATCGTAAGGAAACATAAGTTACTCTACTACGGAAGTGCCCAACTCATTACACATGCACACGTACTATGTTGTAACACCTTATAACCTCTATCTTTGCGCATCTTGACTCTCTGTTTTGTGTAAGCAAAGACCTGAGTCAATGGACACCTCTGTTTTACGTAAGTAAAGACCTGGTGTCCTGATGCTAATCTCAAAAAGGATCAAGTATATCATACTGAAAGAGCTATATATATATCAGCATTAATAAGATTTCGACGAAATCTTAAGATAGAGCTTATAATCTACGAAACATGGGTTAAGTGTGCTAAGGTGATGAATTAAGCACCTTCTGGAAGGGATAGAATTTAATGCCACCTTATATGATGCATCCATATGAGTTGCTCTTAAACCATGATAATTAGCATGATATACTAGACATATACTCTTGTTTGAATTTGTGCGGATCACAATATTTGCAATCTGCACTAGCTGAGTAGCTAACTAATTTTACCATACAAATGAAGGGGTGTGGCAGATCAGTAGTATGATCCTTCAGGTTATCCAATCCTTGCCTATGCATAAAATTGCCCTTTCTATGATAATTAGTTAACAATAATGACTATGAATTCATAGCCTTCTCATATAAATTTTTGATAAATTCATGATTCATCACAAATTTAGGGGGAGTGATCAATTCAAGAAACCATTCTCTGCGGAAGACAAAACTTGGTCTTCCGTAGATAAAAAGCAGAAATTTAGTCTTCCGTATAGTCTTCCGTAGATGAAATACGAAAGAAACATCCCTGTGAACTGCTTAGATATTAATTGCACTATTACTGTTTTATTAATTAGTTGAGTAATAATTACATAGTTAATTAATAATGTAAATATCCTCGGAAGAGTAGAAAGTGTAAGCGGGTCACACATATTAGACACCTTGTTCGAAAAAGTGCAACTGGGTCCCACATGGTTGACAGGCTGTCCGATACGGTATATAAGCACAGTTTGACTGTCCGCATTCTTATTCATCTAAATTCACCCAAATTTCCTTCATCTAAATTCTTCCAAATTTCCTAGAAATCCCTTGACTCGCAATCATCCTCAGGATCTTTAACTACTTCATCATGACTAATCGATTCTCTTGGGACCACAATGTATGTGCGTTCCTAGACCCCCGGGTAGAAGATGAATGCAGACCTATCATTCACTACCTAAGAAGGTCTCGACTCTTCTATGCACTCTCCGCAGATCCAGTCATCTATCTCTCACACATGACGGATTTCTAGAACACAGCCAGAATTGAAGAAGGCGATGGAGGACAGACCATTATAGCCACGGTAGGGAATTTACCCCTTTGGGTGAATGAAGAGACAATTCGGAGTGCATTGGAACTAGGAGAGGAGGAAGAAGGGCATCCGGATGTATTCAACCATGAATATCCAGAAAGTTTTCGGGTTGATGGGATATGACGGAGATTACCAACATGGAGAAATCAAGAAGGGCAGACTGTGCAAACCCTATCGATTTTTGTGCCACACCTATCTGAAGTGTGTATCCAACCGAAAGTCTGGTTTGGATAGGTTCTCATGGCACATATCTTCAGGAATCATAGGAATATTCAAGGGCAGAAAGTACAATTATACCAAATACATAATGAACTGCCTCTGCGACCACATAAGAGTACAAAAGGAGAACAAAATGTTCATGTTCCCGAGGTTCATTCAGCTGATGATCGAAGAGCAAATGCCCGAAGTGGAGAAGGAAGGGGACGTAGGAGTGCAAAGCCACCTCAATAAGTCCATCTTGAACAAACTAAAGGGACAGTATGAGGGAGGTGGAGTGGATTTGTTCCCTCATGTTCTGGATGAGAAGAAGACATCCCTAAAGAATTGAGATGGGTAGAGGAGCAGGAAAGTTCAAGCTCATCAGCTCCTTCTGCTGCTAACTCCCAACCTCAAACACCACTGCATACCTCACCCAAATCACCCCAACAAGAGTCACAGTCACCACCATCACCCATCCACTTGACCACTTCAAGTGAATCCAGCTCATCTGCCAAATCAGCTTCCTCAGCTAAAACTGAGGGCACTGAACCTGTCACACTCTCACCCACACTCACTGATCCACTCAACTCTCCCACTCAAACAGAACCACTCAACTCACCCACTGCAACTGAACCGATTTCCTCCCCAACACTTACCGAACCAATCATCTCACCTACCCCCACTAAACCCATCGACAGCCCAACACCAACTGAGGAAATCAACCTAAATGAGGATGCTTATGAGGTTGTCAATGATGAAGATACAGAAGAGATTTGTATGGAAACTGAAGAGGAGAATATGGTTGAAGGAGAAGGAGAAGTAAAACAAGAGGGTGAATATGTTGAAATCACTGCTTATGATGAGAATGATCTGTGAGAGGATGAGATCAATGTTAGTAAGCAATATTTGGTGGCTGAGTACAATAAATTGGTGATTAAAGGAAACAAGAAGCTAGCAAAATTAAGGAGATTGAAGAAAGAGTTGAATGAGAAAGAGGCACTTCTGGATGATAAAGATGACACAATCAGTAGCCTGCAAGGTAGACTGAGAAGATTAAAAGAAGATGCAGTGATGAACAATGAAGTGATTGATGCATTGCTTGACTTGGTGAATGAACAATCAGCAATGCTGCAGTCAAAAAATGATGAAGTAGAGAGGTTGAAAAAGATGGTTTCTGAAGCTGAACAGAGCAAAGGTGATCCAACTGTAATCACCTACAGTAGAAAGAGAAAATATTTTGGGAAAGTTGCCGGTGCTCTGGGTGAATCATCAAAGAAATCCAAACTGGATTCTCCAGAGCAAGCAGCCACAGTTGAAAAAGCAGATGAAGAAATTGATGATGAATGGGAGGAGTTGACAAATGAGGATCCTGAGAAGAAGAAAGATGAAGGAAAAGAAGCAGCAGAAGAACAGCTCTTGACAACCGAAGACATACTAGAAGAGAGGCCCCAATCTACCTTGTTTATGGAACTGATCAATAACGGGTTTCCATATGACATGGTAGAAAGGATGAACATGTCAGAGTTGGTTCAAACTATCAAAGAATTTGATGCTGCAAGACTGATGCTCCCAGTCTGTACTTATGAGACCTTCAGCATATACAAGAATATGGAGAGAATTAGAAAGGACTTGGGGCACTATGACACAGCAAAGCTGACAAGATACAACATGACCTGCTGGTTGCAGAGTCATAACTTCAAGTCCTATGAGCTTAAAAGCAGATCCATTAGAGAACTCAGGGCAATGATGGAACATGTTATGAAGACTGAACTGGAAACAGGAGTCAGATTTAGAACCGGAGCCCCCAACCCTGCATATCAAAAGCAACAATCACGAACTTCTGCTGAACCTACTGTGGTACAAGCAGCAGACATGCAGAAGGATAAAGAAAAATTGATTAGAGTTCCAAGGGAGCTCGCTTCTCACAAGATTTGGCCTCTAGGAACTGCTGTGAGGGAGATTACTGAACAGAAATGTACATTAATACAATTCTTTGATCTCATCACAAAACCTGAAGAAGCACAAGAGAATCAAATCATTGGATGGAAATATGATGGTGAATGGGACTATGCACTGGTTAAAAGGGCATCTGGTATGGTGCAATACTTTCCACGAGTAGAACATTTACTAGCACTACCTGATGTAGACCTGTATGCATTGAGAACCATTTCCATCACCAATTACCCCATAAGTCTAAGAGGAAGAGACTTCTCCGGACTTGTGACCAAACTGAGTCATGAGTTCAAAGGAGATGTTCTCAGGGAAGCCAGAATGGTGGATGCAGAGAACCTGAAGAGAAAGCGAAGAAAGTCTCAGCCCACATCTCGACTGGTTGATGAAGAATTCTTGAAGAGAGTTGGAGCTGAAGACCCAACTAATGCATCAGTAAAAGTGATAGAAGGAAATCAGTTTTCTTGCCCAATCACAGAATGGGGGTATGTTGAGAAAACTAAGGAATTGGTGCTACAGAGGAATGATCCATAGAAAAAAGGCCAAAGCATTAGATTATTTGATCCTGTGGAAATCAAACTTTTGCACCCAAGCTACACTTCATATCTGTATGATAAATTTTTCCCAAGGCTGCAAGATCAACAATCTCAGAATGACCTGTGCTTGTATGTACATCTCATCCAAGTCATTGACAAACTGCATGCCAAGGCACATAAAAGAAGAAGATATGAAGCTGGTCAGTTGATCGGATCAGAAATCAAACCTATCACAGAGCTAAGAATTTCAGATCAGGATGAATTGGAATTGGTGTCCAATAATAGTGTTGTTGCAACACTTACCACAGAAGAGGATGTCCTTGGTCTGAAATACAAGACATTGAAGAGAATAAACAGAATGCCAATTCAGATCAAGTATGAGGATCAACAGAAGGCCGTAGATTACTTTAAGTCTAGGATTTTGTCTAGAATACAAGAGCTCAGTGTCTTAAACCAATGATTACTAGAGTCTAAACCTAAGGGGGAGTACTGTTAGGGATAGAACTCTATGTATAGGTTTAGATGATGAATCACTCTATGTAATCATATTTGTAATCCTCAGTTTTAATGATACACAATGAATATATTTGTTTATGATTATGTTTATTTAATAATTCATTGTATGATTAACTAACATTACAAGTTCTATGTTATGGTTATATGTATTGGAACAACTGCGGATGAGTAAATTGTTCTTCCGTAGATGTTCTTAGGAACATCCGTGGATCTCCTGCGGAAGAACAACAGCTGAACAAGAACAGACCGTGCTGGAGGAATTGCTGCGAAAGACAATAACTCCTACGGAAGCAAAGTTGCTGCGGAAGCACGAACAGAATAGCTGCTACGGAAGACTAGTTTCCTGCGGAAGAGTATTTTCCTACGGAAGAATAAAATCAACACTTGTATTACATCATCAAGTGGTCAATCCAAAGTCATCAAGTCAACGTGGCAAAGCAACAACAACATTAATGACGATGGAAGACATATTATTCAAGCGGATATTCCACGTCACTTCAACAATCTTATCTTTATTAGAATCATTGTAAAATACGAACTTCCATGCCAATAAATGTGGCTGAGGATTCGGATAAATATTGTTAGCTTAATTATAGCGATAAGTTAGCAATAATCAGAACAGAATAGGATCTCTATATATAACATGAGATCAACAACATTGAAGATATAGAACAGAAATCAATTTTTCTGGAAACACAAAAAGCAATATAGAGCAATATAGAGTATTACAGCAATATAGCAAGCATCATTGGAGCAAGAGCATCATCGTATCAGTAATTTATTTGAGTAATTATTCTTTTCGTGTGTTTTGTTTGATTAATCGTTAAATCAACAAGTATTGATAATTCCGCGATCAATACTTGTATAAATCAAGTTTGATAATTCCTGATCGATCCTTGGATTAACAGGTAGTGATGGTGGTGCTACGAGGAGAGAGAGATATGGAAAGTGGGTTCTTTGGTGGATCTGCGGTGGCTCTACGTTGGTTGCGGTGGTGGTGGGTGACGATGCTTGCGCCGATTGGAGATGGGCGTTGGTGGTGGCCGGATATTAAGAGAGAAAGTGCGTGTGAGTGGGTACTGTTAATTTCCCCAAATATGAAATATGCACTCTCAATCAAAGTCTTTGAAGACAAATTTGTATAAAAATATAATAAAAATTTAAAAAGTTGAGATTATTACGATGGACCAGAAATGGTTGGAATCTTCGAGAAATGATTGGAATCTTCGAGAGTGAGAAGAAGAGTTAAATTGAGTTATTAAAAGTTATAATAATAATAATAATTTGAATGTATTTCAATATTTGGTGGAATCCAGCTAATGTTAGTAAAAGAATAATCTAAAACAATCCCATTATGTTTAAATGGGAATTGAAATATCATTAAAAAGTTAGTTAACTAATTACTAAATATAATATTAAAATTAAGTTATTTGTTTAAAATTTGATGTATAATTGGTGAGATCAGTATTTAAAAAAAGTTGGTATTTTATTTTTTATTATTTTTTTACAAACTTTTCGTTACTTTTAAAGGTTTTTTTTTGCGTTAAAGTGAGTTTTATGTTTGCTGATATTTAAATATTTAAATGGTTTAATCTGAAACGTTAACTCTTTCATTATTTAACAGTCTTTTTTTACCCGCGTCAACATGAAGATCACAGTTTCAAAAAAAAAACACCTCAAATCCAAAAGAGACCAACGACAAGGCACGGTCTCAATATCTAGTTTATGTTATTCATAATCAATGTGAATTGTTGTAAATTCCATTCAATTATGTAATTCCAATTATTATGTTAATGGAAATGATTAATGATGATAATTTAGGTAGTTTGTTAGTTGTTACTCAATTAACAAATATTATTTCATTAGACACCAAGTTTGAAATTATAATTACTCAATCCATGCACATAAGAGTCTCCTGCTCTTACACTTTTGCTACAAAAAATCTTGAAAGTAGTGTACAGATTTGAATAGCAGTTTAAAGAAGAAAATTCTTCATGCTCAAAGTGATCTTGATGGTGATGGTGTTGTGTCGTATCGTGTCTTTCCAAGATAGATTGGAATTGTAGACATCATAAACAAACTGTTAGAACGTCCACAAGGCCAAAGCCTCATGAACACTTGACGGTCAAGTCAATGTGGAAGACGAAATGTGATACATATACATACAGGACTGAGATCTAGAAGAAATGATAAGTGCGAGCCAAGTGAGTCAGAGAAGGACACTCTAAATCCCTCAAATTTGGTGATCAGTGCGGTTAACTCTTTACACGAAGGACTTGGTCAAACCCTAATGGTGTAAAAGCTCACGAGACGAGACGAGACCAGACCAGACCTAGAACAAGGTACCGTCTAAGGGTTGTTTGGCAGCATCTGAATCAGCCTCTTAATAGTTCATATGTCTGAATGGTTCAGCACTTAATGGTTCAGACTGTTTGTTTCACGAGCAAATGTCTGAATGGTTCGGACATTTGCCACTGAATGGTTAAGCATTATACTAATGCTGAATGGTTAAGAGGTCTAATGCTGAATGGTTAAAACTAAAGGTGGCAAAATGGGTGGGTTGGATTGGGTTGGTTGCCGGGTCAAAATGGGTTTGGGTCATGATGGGCCTAAGTTAGGATGGATCACTTAAGAAAGAGGCCAGGATGAGTTTTGGTTAGAATGGGTTCGGGTCAGGATGGGTTCGGGTTAGAACGGGTTGTCTTGAAAATGATTAATCCTTTTGATAGTCAAGCGGATTCATGTTTTAACAAGATTAGCAATCAAACAAGATCAAGGACTGAAAAATCACCATTGCAACAAAATTATGTATGAACTCGCTCATTTTTTAGCATATAAATGCA
Source organism: Flaveria sonorensis (assembly GCA_025506505.1). NCBI lineage: Eukaryota > Viridiplantae > Streptophyta > Magnoliopsida > Asterales > Asteraceae > Flaveria > Flaveria sonorensis. The sequence continues at coordinate 55,495,078 of CM046435.1, forward strand.
TGTGTTCATAATTAATTACTATTAATAAACCACAAATAACAGAGTCAAATTAATTATCTGCAATTGTGTCAAATGATATCAACTAGTTAATTTAAAGAGCAAGAATAAGATGTTATTTGAAACTGAAAGTAATACAAACACTAAAAGAGGAAATGCTCATGAAGAAAGAGTCAAAGCGTGAATAGGTTTGTTAGTACGATAGAAATAGAAATCCTAATTGAAATAGAGAAGGCAACACACCATATGATCAGAAGCATTGAAATTGAAAGTTGGAGGATGATGGAGCTTTCGAGTAAATGAATAAGATGACAGTGCGGCACCGAATCGATCAATGTTTGCCAATTGTATCCTGACCTTAAAACCTAATAATCCAACTATTGCGATTAAGTATTTACGGAGAATGTGATACAGACCCCGATGAGGAACAATTCAAAATCAAAGTTGCTTCAAGACTCTTGTATAAAGTAGGTGATATGTAGATGTGATTCGATCTCTTTGTGGCTTTTAAGTCTTTAACTTCATTGTTTTCTTCTTTGTGATTTCGTAGATACTGGGATTTATTGATGGAGAATTGCATGTTCTTTAAAGTCAATAAATCCTTGTCGGGAATCCATGTTCAAGTACATTTTGTGAAGCAATGGTGATGAATGCATGTATAGCTTATGATTCTTTTTCACTGAAGACCGAAGAGGGTAACTTTCAAAACCAGATGTCAAGACCCACTTGTTTCTTTTTTCCCCCTCCAAACCCATTCAAACCCATCCACTATTTTTTCCTAACCCATTCTAACCCGTTCTCCTCATTTTCTATCTTTATTTGTGCCCATTTAAACCCATGAGAAATTATACACTAACCAAATTCACCCATAGGCTTTAACTAAAAGTTCAAATAGACCCAAAATGTAGTTTACGGGTTAGGATTGCCACCCTTAGTTAAAACCCTTTATCTGAATTGGTTAGACATTTGCCTTTGAATAGTTAAACGATATACTAGCTTTTAATGGTTCAGACCTCTTAATGGTTCAGACCTTATTGGTTCAGCACTTAATCATTCTGAAATTGCCAAACAACCCTAAATGTATAAAAGAAAATGTATCAATTCAAGGCAGCTTGTATTACCATGCACAAGAACTTTATACATTGATACTAGTTCAAATAAAAACCACTAAATAATTTTTAAAAAATTATACTATCTTTTAGCCTTTGATCACATGCTAAAGTTATGAGGAACTAATAAACGATCTAGCAGGGTGAAAGGACCCAACCATCAATTGAAACACCATGTTCATATGTTGTAAAAGCTGCTATACTTTCGAATCCATACTTTTGTAACGCATTCTGTTTTGTTTTACATTTGTGTATGAAAAATAAAAGAATTCTATTCCAGCATGCAAAATTTCTGAAGTGAATGTAGCTTTTCCTTTTAGTTTGCGACAGCAGGACTATGTATCCTTCGAGCAGCATACCGACAGTTGATTCTGTTTTAATAATACAAACTTGAGGCACAGCAAACAAACTGATCAGGTTAGGCTGTGTCTCATTGCTCGTCGACCCTACAAGTATATCACAGTTGACCCGTTAACCAGTGTTGGTAAAGCAATTTATGACGATGAATAAGTTACTATCAACCCATTTGACCCATTCTCTTTTCATGTAAAATTTTATTTTGCTCATCATTCACGTAAATTTTTATTTTGCTCATATGAGATGAGACGTAAGTACATAACCCAAATCAACACAGCTATAAGTAAACGAATTAAAGCTGCCACCTTTAGTTAAACTGTAAAAGTAAAACATGCATTAAATACCTTCAACAACATTCGAGTTGACCACGTTGATACTATCACATCAGTCACCATCTTCATCAGTATCCATTTGGGTGAAACGCCAATTTGGTGGTCTCGCTATACGCTTGTTCAAGCATCTCTTCGCCCTCTTACCTTTCTTTATGTTTTCATGCTTCGGTTTATCTAAAAACAATAAATCTGGAAGTATTGGCAAAATCAAGTAGTTACCAGAGGTCAATGCCCGTGTTCTTTTAACCCGGGTGCATTTCCATTAGACAAATAGCTGCTTCTACAGCTTCTAAACCATATCTTCTTACTATATGCACCTATAACATATGCAGTTCAAAAACACCAACTTCAATAGCCTGTTTTATTACTAGTTATTGATTATTATTTTTTAAATATCACATATTCGCAATCAAATCACACATCCAAACACTCCATATGTACCTGTAGCTTGCAGCTTCCAACTAGATGAAAAACCAGAATATCACCCTGTTGTAGTTTTTGAGCAATCGAAAATCCCTCCAACCGCCACTTAAGCCTTGCCTCACCTTCAAATACTTTGTCTCGAACTCCTTTCCAAACTCATCCACTAGAGTAACTGTCGTATCATGTTCGGGCAAGTACATAATACAAAATTTCTTTGGAAAAAACTGTGTACATAAAAACTTGATTAATATCATAAATAGAAAAATTGTTGTGTGGTATAGAGGTGGTAACTTTTGACCCCGCTCATTTATAAAATAGGCGATTTGTAAAACATGCATTAAATACCTTCAACAACATTCGAGTTGACCACGGTGATACTATCACATCAGTCACCATCTTCATCAGTATCCATTTGGGTAAACGCCAATTTGGTGGTCTCGCTATACGCTTGTCAAGCATCTCTTCGCCCTCTTACTTTCTTATGTTTTCATGCTTCGGTTTATCTAAAAACAATAAATCTTGGAAGTTATTGGCAAAATCAAGTAGGGAAAACCGAAGTGTAATATAGTTAGTTACCAGAGGTCAATGCCCGTGTTCTTTTAACCCGGGGTGCATTTCCATTAGACAAATAGCTGCTTCTACAGCTTCTAAACCATATCTTCTTACTATATGCACCTATAACATATGCAGTTCAAAAACACCACTCAATAGCCTGTTTTATTACTAGTTATTGATTATTATTTGTAAATATCACATATTCGCAATCAAATCACACATCCAAACACTCCAATAGTACCTGTAGCTTGCAGCTTCCAACTAGATGAAAAACCAGAATATCACCCTGTTGTAGTTTTTGAGCAATCGAAAATCCCCTCCAACCGCCACTTAAGCCTTGCCTCACCTTCAAATACTTTGTCTCGAACTCCTTTCCAAACTCATCCAACTAGAGTAACTGTCGTATCATGTTCGGGCAAGTACATAATACAAAATTTCTTGGAAGAAACTGTGTACATAAAAACTTGATTAATATCATAAATAGAAAAATATTGTTGTGGGTATAGAGGTGGTAACTTTTGACCCGCTCATTTATAAAATAGGCGATTTGGGTAATGTTATATTTTTACATCTTTAACAGGTCAAACAGGTAACATAAAAAGTAGCTTAAAAGGAATTGGTGAAAATGTATTAAATGAACGGAAAATATTAATGCATACAATCTTTTTAACCAATCTGTTCAAGAAATTCATTAATCATATTGAAGTTCTTTTAAATACTTAGGGTCAGCCTGACCCGTTTCAAACCATACAAGGTTACCCGTTTTGACCAGTTACCCAACTGGCCCGTTTTACCACCTCTAGTGTCATAGAGGTAGCAACTTTTGACCTGTTTATTTATATATAGGCGAGTTGAGTAAATCTTATATTTTTAACAAGTCAAACAGGTAAAATAAAAAGTAAGCTAAAAAAGCACGGGTCAAAATGGATCAAATTGGTGGAAATTGTTAATGGATAAAATCCCTTTAATCAATTCTTTTCAAGAAACACATTAATCATACTAATTACTTTTGACAAAAAACTTGTTTCAGGTCAACCTGACCCGTTTCAACCCGTACATGACACCCATTTTGATTTGTTACCAAATTGGCCCATTTCACTACCTACTATCTATGGTTTAAGTACTCTATGCTTACCAACCAAAAACTATAGAGAACGTTGGATGGGAGCATACACTTGGCAAACTTCGGTAACTTGGTATCTAATCGCTCCAATAACATTCCCGCTCTCTCCAAACACATATACTGATCTTCGGCATTATTGTAAATATCACAGACCCGTGTTCTTTTTCCTCCACTATATTAAGATGCAAATATAACTCAAGTCATTAAGCATTCTAGAGAAAGTAATTGAATGATCAATACTTATAATGTCACTAACCCTGAAGATTTCTGGGGCTTATAATCTGACATAATATGCTCATAACAATCAAATTAGGGTTTCAAAACTCAAAAAAATAAATAAATAAATAAATAAAAGAATTCAAGTTCACCACAATGCTGCAAACATTAATTAGATCAAACAGTAGCAACCGAACATTTATAAATGTAAAATGGGAAAAAATAAAAATAAAGTTCAATTCTTTAACATAAACCAAAAATTCACAGATATGAAACCTAAACAGAACAATCAAAGTAGGGTTTCAAAACTCATAAAAATTAAAGAATTCAAGTTCATCCAATGTCGCAAAGCACATTTAAGATCTAAACAGTAGCATTAACATTCATACATGTAAAAAGTTAAAAAAAAAAAAAAGTTCAGCTCTTTAACATCAACCACAAATTCACAGATATGAACCCTAAACAGAACAAACAATCAATTAGGGTTTCAAAACTTATACAATTAAAGAATTCAAGTTCATCCCAATGTTGCAAATACAGTTAAGATCCAAACAGTAGCAATCCAACATTCATAAAAATAAAAAGTAAAAAAAAAGTTTAAATTTAAACTTAAAGCACAAATTCACAGATATGAACCCTAAACAGAGCAAACAATCAAATTGGGTTTCAAAACTCATAATATTAAGCAATTCAAGTTCATCCCAATGCTGCAAACACAATAGATCCAAACGGTAGTAATCAAACATCCATCAATGTAAAAATTAAAACAAACTGAGATTCTTTAACATAAAACCATGAATTCACAGAAAACCCTAAACAGAGCATCAAAGAATCTGAAGTGGGTACAATCACACATAGTTTGAACTTAGAATTGCACCTGTTTTTCGTCGGATTTAGGTTCCCTCAACAGTTTATGAGTAGTCTTGATCTTCCTCTTCTTCTGTAAAGAGATGTTTTGGTTCATCTGTAAGTTGAAAAAGAATCTTTAAAAAAAAAACAGAAGATGATATAATAAAGTTAAGGCGCGTTGTTTGTTCCACTTGAAAATTGTTGATTGATGTTGTGTGATTATTGTTGTTAACTTAAGCAGGAAGACAAAAGCCAGTTAAGGTTGAGCAGGAGACCAACCAACAAGTGGGGTATCCATTTGATTATATCCAAAATGACTTAAAAGAAGAGTGAATTGGAAAATAAAAAGTTTTTGTCGTGACGAGGTGGAGAAGAAAGAATGAAATCTGTCTGAAAGGGTGTTTTGGGACTGGGATTGTGAGACGGGAGGAGAGAGAGGGTGTGGTTTGTGGGAGGATGTCGGTCAAGCGGATGTGGACGTGGGCACACACGGGTGAATATGATAATGATGACGGTGGTTAGAAGTTATCGCAAGTAGGGAGGATTGGATCGCGTGATGTAATTTTAATGTTTTGATGATTTGTCGTTCCAGCTTCTCGCTGGCTTGTTTTTGTAAATATAATCTTTCATCGTTTAAAAAAAGCTACGACTATACAACCTTGTAAATACATACCTGTATTTTATGGATGAAATTGATTCGGGATGAAATTGTATTGAAAATAATTATATAACGAATTGTTTTTTGTTGTTCGTCTGACACGGGACGATCTTTTAATTGTTTTTAGTGGGGAGTAGAATTTGGTAGAGAATAAAGAGATTCTAAAAACTGGTGTGAAAATTTTTTATGATGAAAATGTATTTTAAGAGTAAAATAAGTTTTTTTTTCCTTAAAAAGAAATTAAAGGTGGAGTCGTGGATCTGCAGAGAAGTCCATTTAATTAGCTCACTAACTTGATAAGCCCACTGGATCTGCTATGTATGTGCCCTTTAAGCCCACTGGAAGTGGAAATGCTACTCTATATTTATAATTTAATCAAACTTGAATAAGTTAACTAACTTTAAAGTCGGGACAAGAAAAAATAGAAAAGGACTTTGAAAGATAATTTTAAGTATATTAATTGTTATTAAAATAAGTGGTGTAATTAAGAAAGAATAACCATGTAATTGGGGTTTTTATTTTTCATTGTATTTATGTATAGTTCACTGTAAATTTCATTTGTTTGAAAAGCGTAAGAAGTTTTATGGTTGCAACACATGTAAAAAAGGAAGAGCTGTATTCACGTCCAACTAACTCAACTAGGATTTGTGAGGAAAGGCGTATCAGGTAAAAGGGTATATAAGCAGGTTGTATGAATGGATGAAGAATACTTGCATAAAGATTGGACACTTAGACCTACAATGTAAATCTTACACAACAAAATAAAATGATAATAAACACATCTTAAAATTGAGTATAAATGCACCCTTTTTCTCCACACTACTACTAAACCTTTTAAGAAATATCATTTTTAAACATGTGGTAATCATTTACTCAAATTAATAGGAATAAAACTCTTAATTTTATGAAATAAGTTTAAACATTTAAAAAGTCATGTTAAATTGGGTGTGTACAACAGTGGGTCAAGATTTTTTTAACAATGTGTCAAACTTAAGCAAGCACCCATAAATAATGATGTGAATTTCTGACATGACACAAACCTAACACAAAAATCACGGGTTTAGATTTAATATATATAAAACTATAAACAAGTCCCAGGTCGAACATGCAAACCTATTTAGCTAGATGGTCATGTTTCAGTTCTACCCAACGAGTTCAAGGTTTGACCCATTTAACCTATTTTTCATTTTCTTTTTAAATAATTATATATGTTGTATGTCATAAAATAATTTTATTGGGTGTCTTTTTTCAACATTTAAAACTAAAAAAATAGAAATTCACATAACATTTCACAGTTAAGAAATAATTGTTTTGTATTTTTTCAAGTTAAATGGATTGTGTACTTGTAACCCGTAAATTTTTATATTGTGTTCAGTTTCAACTGTCTAACATGATTTTAGGGTTCACGTTGTGTTCGGGTTCGTGTAAAATTTTTGACTTCGTGTCAAGTTAGACTTTCCAACCTATTATCCCGACCTGTTTAGCACCCCCCTACCCATAACACAGTGTGTTTATCCCATATAATGGTGCGTCAAGATTTCTTATATTTGCTTTCTGATTTTTTACTTTTTTGAAGAAAAACATATATGAACACTTTTACCCATAACCCTTACCATATGTGACGACTCTTGGTTGCTTCTTATGCTTTTTAAGATTTTATTTTTTAACATAATCAACCCATATATAATATAGATACAAAGTACACATATGGGGATTTCCTCAATAGCCCAAACACTAGGATCCATGTGGATCGCAAACCTCACATGCAAAGCCTTGATGTAAAAACTTAGTATTTATTTATAGTTATTATCGTTATTTTGAAGATAGAGGAGTGTGTAGAGTGCAGACCACATGGTGAGTTTCTTAGGCCCAGAAAGATAGTATTTTAATGTTCTTAGAAAATAAGCCATATAACTTGGCTAACGATTCAATATCATAAATCATAATAGTTCTATAAGCTTGAGTCCATGGAAGAATTGCGCATAACCCACGGTCTTTCGTCCCTTCTTCGAGACTAGCTGGATACAAAGCTTTTGCAAGCATGTAGCTAAACTCACATAGAAGCTCTTTTTCATGAACTAGACGTAGGTACTAGGTAGAACTTCAAAGAAATCTAGATGCAACCTATCTATCTTTTATGTCTTGAGAAAATGTGACTCAAAGAAATCTTTGGGTGGGGGTGGGGGGTTTCTTATTTGTGATTATCTTAGTTTAGATGATATTTATATGTAACATCAAGAGTATCTTTGTGTAATATCCAACTCCCTATATAGACCTAGATAACTAATATAAAATTACTATTCTTGATTTAAGTCTAAACACAATCAATAAGCATATACTACTAGTTAGGGTTTATTGTAATAGTCTCTAACACTGAAGTCGCATCACTTTGTATACATAACACTTCCATTTCATATGTAACTCTCATCCTCTAACCATCACAAAAACCAAAGAAAATAAATTTATAGATTTTTTACAAACTAGCTATTGTATATATTCACGTGTACTTAGGTATAGTGGCTCTCATCTAAGGGACACCATCATCACTCGTTTAATAACTTTGATTTTACAACATTGATGGCTGGTAAAACAGGTCTTAACGTGTTTAACAGGTTAAAAATAACGCGCGTAACTCACGTATCATACATGCAAAAAGACTTGTTTAACTACCTGTATATTATGTCTATAATTTTTTAATATGTTTTTATGAACCAAAAATGTGATATAATGAAGTCTAGCCTTTTGTTTTTAATTATTTTTAAAAATGTAAATAAATAATAAATATTTTTTTATTAAACAGATTTAATCGTGTCATAAACAAGTCAGCAATTATTAGCCCTATTCATGACATGGTCTTCCTTCATCAAGACCTTTGTCGTGAAGTCACCTGGTTATCAGTTTTAGTTTTCTGTCTGACGCAAGAAAAAGAGATACTATATACCATCCTTCTAATTAAACATTGCCATAAATGTAGTTTATTTGTAAACTAGTTAACGATTTTGTTCAAATTATACCAATTATAAATTATAATAAAAGCATAAGTTTATAAAAAGAAAAAGAAAAATTAATAAAGTATAGCGACATTCTCACTTTCTGGCTGCCGAGATCTCGATTTTGTTGTGATTATTAAAAAATGGCATCGGATCCAAAGCATTAAAATCTCAAAACACCACACACCACGTGCATTCACCTCTTCTCTTTGTCCCCCTTTTCCCTTTACAGTTTACATCTTTCTCTTTATTTATCAAATTTATGCTTTCTATATTTCATATTTTGAAACAAAGTGTTAACCTAAATCCATAAATTAATAAGATGGTATTTCTTGTAAATATATTTATCAGAGATGATAAATAATTAGTTTACCGGTGTCATTATGTTTTGGTATTCAATAACACCTAAATTAATGAAAGTTGATCTGAATTCCATTAATAATTTACAGCTTAGTTATGATCTAATATACACAGAATGGTAATTGTGTAAATAATATTTTGATACACTTCATGTTAAAAGGTTAATACAACTTTGAAATCCATTAACTTTTTCTTTTAGGCTTATTTTGTCATCAACTAACAATATAAAGTGTCGTTGAATATCAAATACATGTAACTGTCTCTTGGATTGGTAGCTATCCAAGTGATAAAAATTAAAGATTTTTTAAAAAAGATAAAGTTTAAATCCTAGCATGAGACAGTTTGGAAGTTAAGCAGAGAAGAAGGTAAATAGGGGCCACGTGGTATTAGTTTTTAGCTTGATAGTTTGAATTTTTTTATATCTATTAAGTTCGCTCCCTTAAAAAATTTATTTTCGCCCGCCGCCTTTCGTACAGGAATGTTTAAGCTCCGCTACTAGAATTAACTCTGGAATTAAGTGTTGTTTTGAAACGGAATTAGATGTGTGTAAGTTGTACTAGTTGCATGCCGACTTATTAAAATAATTATATGTGTCACTAACTGATATCCACCACGTAGATGTGCTTCTTTTAGGTTGACTTATCAACATTTCTCTAGGTTGCAGTTTAATTAGAATCCTATGCATTGTGTATGATTACATAAAAAATATGATTAACTACTATTATATAAGTTATGCACCACTTTTTTTGTATAAATTCGCCCCTTTATTTTCAAGCACAAATAGAGTAAAAGGTTTTAAATATTTAAACTATATTTTAGAGAACCAACTTGATTTTTTTACCTTCAATGATTTAAATATTATGTATGTATATCTTTATAGTTATATAATACACAGACTAAGATTAAAGAAATATACTAACATGATTGTAACATTTTAACATGTGTGGATTTTGGATACTGAAACTAAGATTAACAATACTGTTAAGTTGATAAGAAATAATTAATTTATCAATTATATGGAACAACAAAATCGGAAAATGTTTAAAAAAAAAACCTCCACAATCCCTCTCTATCATTCAACGTGGAGAGTGGATCGCCCTAATTAAAACATAAGTCGAACTAACACCAATGCAACTTAACAAATCCATATTGAAAGCCTTAAGTGAGTGAAGAATAGCAAGTTGCACCTATGTTTTAGACGAGCCTAACATCAGCGGTAAGACTTGAGGAGGGAGGACTGTGTTCAACGAAATCCATCATTCATCAAGTATGTTATGTTGAGAAATTGATAATAACGTTGAGAGTGGATCGCATTCTCAATTCTATCAATTAGTCATAATCTGACATCAAAAACAATTTGAACTTGTATGAATAGAAATCTGTGATGATCATGATGATGTCATGTCTTGCTGATTCATTTCCGTTATGATATCATGAAATCGATGGATGGTCTTAGAGAGAAAATGGTTGGTGTGTTTGTTTCTGTGTCGTTTTTTTTTATTTTTGTAACATTTAATGAGAAACTTTAATTATAATTATGAAGTATTTTCATCAGATAACCCCCTCATAACTTAAAGGGCCAATTATGTCATTTAGGCAAACTTAATTAATTGTTCTGTAGGCCACATCCACTTGGTCGAGTGATTATTTGTGATGAGTGTACGTAAGTTTTGCTAAGTTAAACACTCATCGAGTTTCATGTTGAAACTATGACAAAGTTACAATCATTTATATTGAAAAAAATCGAAGACCCTCAACAATCATGCTAAAATCTTAATATAAAACACCTAAACCTAATACCAAAATGATTGAAATAAATCATCAATGTACAATATTAATTTGTACAAATTTGTCTATATATATTTAGTTACGTTTTTATAGACAAAATAAATATACGAGTGCATTTACATTAATCATTCACACATGTGACATGCTATTACATAAGGTTTTTGCTATTACATAACCACCACTCCGATCATCCGTCAGAAAGTTCAGCTGGTCGTGGCCGGAGTTCAGGTTCAACATCACCAGCTGCTGCGGCGGCCTTCTTGTTGAGGGAGTTGCTCGGATTGTATTGTGACATGCTTTGCTACTCTGTCAATTCATTTAGGTTTTCCAATTTGGTGTTTAAGGAAATTGGTCTTCCCGATTCCACTCAGATTGTGAGATTAATGGAGATGTGTTGGTGTGTGTGAAATTAGGTGTTTGAATACTTGTATAAGTTAAGTTGTGTGTGTTTAATAAGAAAACTGCTATTTTTACGGTCTGCAGATTTAAAAAACAAACAGTCTTTTTCTTGCAGACTGCAGACGTTTGATCCACCTCTTCTGCTGCAGATGTCTGCAGATGTGGTCCGCAGACTGCAGAAATTTCACCACATCTGCAGAAATTTTGCTACAGAAAAAACAAACAACACCTAAGTGTCTAAGTGAGAAGAAGCTTTTCGAGCCCAGGAGAGTGTTAATTCTTTTTCAAAGGGACAAAGGTAACTAAATTTTGATAACTGAAGTTACAAATCCCTATTTTAATTTTGTTATTAGCAATTTAAATACATATACCTAAATTATGAATTAAAATCGGTAATTTTGATTTAACTGTTTATTTGGTAATAGGGAAGAAAGTTTTTTAAATAAAACTTGCTTTTTTATAACAAATGTAATTCACGCAAGGGGTTTATGAGATCATTTTTAACAAACCTTATCATATTAGATAAACTATGTTGTATTTATTTTTGTTACATTATCAATCTTTAGCTCCCATCTTACGATATTTTTGGCCATTCAACCATTGTTCTTTTAAAAATAAACGTTTTAGAAAAGTTAATAAGCTATTCAGGACTAATAGGCAAACGTGTATTTGCCTTTAAGAAATGGTCAATCAACGAAACCTGAGATATTGAGTGGCTTTCACAACAAGAGTTTCTAGATATCTAAAGGTTGTTTGGTAACTTCTTAATGATTCCATTAAAAGACTACATCTGAATCGGTCAGATGTTTAGTGTGTTTGGTTCACATAAAAACATCTTTTAATAGTTTATAGAGTTTTTTAATGGGTAAGTTTTAGATACATGTTGAATGATTTAAATACTATATTTTATTCAATCAGAACTCTTAACAGCTCAGCATAAGGTTATCAAACAACCCTTAGACAATTACGTTTAAACATGGTCGAAACCGACCAAATCATATTAATCTGATCAAGTTTGAGATCTAAATTGTCCGGTTCACTTTTCACTTTTCACGGTTTTACATTATAATTATTTGGTTTGAAACTTTGAATCCATGGTGTAAAGCGAACCAGCTGTTTGATCATCGTTATTCATATTCATATGTTTCTTTCGTTATTCATATTCATATGTTTCTTTTCGTTTTTACATGCTTTTACAAATGTAGTTATGTATTTACATTATAATAATGATTTATTCTATCATTTTAATCTTTAATACAAACTAATAATCCGCTAAACAAAAATAGAAAATCGACCCAAACCTCAAAACCGAACTGTTAAACCACTTAACTAGTACAACCCGATCTTGTTTGCGTGGTGGAATTTTCTAATTAACTTTTTTTATATTTTATATCCAAGTCAACCTAAGAAAATTAAAAAGAAAATGAAAAAAACAATAAAAACCTTGGAGACTATCACAAAGCCATTTTACTTTTTAAAAAGGAAAACCAACTCGAAATGCAAAAAATTGTGGTCCTGAAATAACAAAAAAAACCCTTTCCCCTTTGATCACACCAAATGACCAACTTACATTGCACTCGTACACCTTTGAACACAATATACATTGATCTAATTCAACTTTGATGGTGGAAGAAAAGAAATGAGTACAAGAACATGCCCAATGTATGATCAAGATCTAGATCCAACGGCTAAATGCATGGACCCTACCTCCCCACAATGGAATAATTAATAGAATATGACTATGATTTTCAATGTACACCCACAGCTCTAATGGATGGATCAAATTATAAATGCTGCTTTTTATGTGTGGACACCATATTGTTTATGAAAAAGAGGTTGATATATATGCATCCCTACGAGAGAAAAAATTAAACTACAAGAATAGACATTTGATAATCAAAGTAGTCATTGATATATTTTTTTTAATTATTAGTTTGAACCTTACACATTACAATGAGAAAGGAAAACTAGAAAACCAATCATAATAAGACCCGTGATAACATTTACGCTAAAAGATTTACACCAAATAACGTAAAAGCAAGTTTTATGTAAAATTTGCGAACTATTTTGATAATATATTTAGTCTACATGCTATTTTCATGATTTTTCGTGAGAGAAATCGAAGGGGTAAATTTGGAAAGGAAAGAAAAAAAAGAGAAACTTATGGTTATAACAAACGAAAAAGAGAGAAACTATTATGACAACATTTATGGAAGAAGATTTGCACCCATGGTTGCAAAATCAACTCAGTTTAAGCATAAGTGACTAGATGTATTTAGCAACGTAACTATTCTTATGACAGTTTTCAAGAAAAATCCCCGGCGATAAAAGAGTGAATAAAGAGAAACATAGCGTTGTAAGAGAGAGAAAAAGACGAGTTAGTTCACCTTGCAAGTAAGAGTATCAACAATTACATGCGTCTTAGGTTAAGAGAGGCAGTTGATTGGAGGCATGACGGTCAGTTTCCCTCTTTCCAAGGCCAAAGTCCGTTCACACGAACCGTCCTTGATGAAGAGAGAGGTTGATGTTGAGGGAAGGAAGAAAGAAAGGGGACGGAGAGTCTGTGTATGGCTCATTTTATCAGACATAAAAAGATTTTCTTTAACTGTTGACCAATTCAGACTAAGATCCTTTAAACACAAACATAGGTGTGGTAATTAACAAAATGCCTAGACATGAGTTTCTTAGATATTGGCTAATTAATCAACAACAAACAAGAATAATGTCTCCTGCCATCCATGACAGAATGAGGTGAAATGTTTTGGGTAAAACACTAATTAATTTGTAACAAATAGTTGATAAAGAAAAAAAGGACAAACTAATGCAAATATTAATCTGAAACTTTTGTATTTTCTGACACTACATTTAATATTGTGGGTTCAAATCCCTATGTTTAGCTTAGCATATGGAAAGAATACACATACCCCACCAAAATTACTGACACTGTGATGCATCAGAAGTGCAGGCCAGAGGAGGGATGAACACTCAACAGTGATAGTTGCAACAGAAGCTTCTAAAATGGTGTAGGACACATATCAAGAAAATGAAAGCTCTTTTACACATAGTTAGAAATTGATGTGCCTATACATAACAGGATTTCCTTCAACTGTCATAACCCAATGAAACTGAAATTGGAAATTAGTGACAGCAAAGAAATGATTGCAATAATTATTAAGAGTTAAGTAGAAGAAGAAGATGTAAAAGCATTGAGAGTCTTGTCATTTTAGCTTAATTAGTGTTCACCTGCTTCAATCTTCATCGGATGATTATGGCTTCAATCGAACCCACTGGTACCTACCTTCCATTGGTACGTCATTCACGATATCATAGTTGTATCTGATCAAATCAACAGCATAATTATCAGTTACTGTCACTGTTAGTGTGTTTTTTTTAAGCATTGAGATTTATGCTGTTTAAGCGACTTACTTATCAGCGAATCGTTGTTGTTCTTTCTTCTCCATGACGGAGAAGAACTCATCGATCTCCGCCGGTGACGGAATATTCGCCGCCGGCGACGATTTACCACGGGAGGAAGTCGCCGTCGGCAGCGGTGTTATCTTCTTCTTCAACGTCGGCGATGACTCCATTTCGTCTGAATCTAAACAAATCTCGCTTGATGAACTCGCTTCTCTGCTGTAAATCATAGAAACATGATATTATGTTAATAATTTGCGGAGAAGACGAACTGATGAAGACGAAATTATGAATAGTTTGTTCAGATTTCACTTTTGCAGTTTCAGAAACGAAATAGATCACTTCAATTACTTCAAATTCGAATCGATCGAGATCAATAAAGCTAATTAAAACTCATAAATTCACCTGAAACCGCCATTGCCGCACACAGATGTTTCCGTTTCAAAACGAATCTCCACCTACAATCAAACATTCATACAATTAACTCAACAGCAATCAACTAATCACCTAAATTCAAAACGAAACTCTGAGTTACATACTTTCATAAATCATAACTCATAGGCATACACAGGAACATAACTACAGAATTTTAAATTCAAACTTCACTATTTCACCTTCAGATCTGAGCTCAAATCATTCTGCACACACGACGACGACGACACACGATCACCGGACTCCGGCGAAGACGCAACATCCTCCGGCGACTCACCGTTTTCCAACCGAACAACGACAGCATCAGCATTCTCTGGCTCCGGAGGATTGAATTTCGGTCTCTTGCCGGAATCAGCGATTGTGAGCTCCGGCGCCCTGCTCCGCCGTACGCCGCCGTGGTGTTTTGCACCGTCCATCACTGCAAGTTGAAAATCATCAATGGTGGTGGTGCATCTGTTGATATACATTTCACACAGTTAGTTCAATTCTCTCTCTAGGGACCAAAGAGTAGCCCGTTGAGGAGAGAGATGGATATATAAATGATAAATAAATCCAACGGTGGCAAATTGTTGAGTTTGTTATTTTGTTCGAAAATTCTGCTACTATAAAAAATAATAAATCAGCATGTTCAGTTTTTTTTTTTTTTATGTAAATTAATGGTGTTTATGTTTAGATGTTTGAATATTTATAAATGGGGAATTGAATAAATGAGACTTTTGTACGAAGATGAGTTTACCGGTTGTAAGTTGTAATGTGTGTCTTATTTTATAAGGAACAAAATTTGAAAGTTGAAATGTAAACTTGCTTTAAAATAAAGTTAGATAAAACTACTAAAAAGCACCACATAAAAGACTATCAAAGAAGAGCTAAATTTGGATGTGGATTTACTAAGGAATAAAAAACTTTTGGGTGTTTAAAATAACTTTTTGTTTGAAAGAAGTTATGTTGCTTTTGGAGAAAAGGATTATATTTCTTCGTATAAGGTTATACTATTTTTATTTATTAATATACTAATATCATTGATTTAAATAAAACAATATATTATAGGTTATTCGATAGGGGCCGGGGTTAGCGTCCCAACTCTACCCTCGTCTAACCTAACACTACACTTATGGTCGAGTCACATTCATATGGTTGTTTGAATGTAGATTGAAACGACTCTTTGGTCAATTTGGTGGCTGTGGCATAAGTCCTACAATCAAACGCCCACCCTAAGGACATGCATAATAGGGAAAGATCGTTCATACTTACAATGTCGGTATGTTTTTGGAAGATCAATCCATGATGAATATGGATTACTCAATCACAACCGTAGAATCCATATTAATGTATAGATTAGATTCAAGGACAAAAGGATGTTTGAAAAACCATGGACTCATTCTTCTTATTGGGATTAAGTTAGATAAAAAGAGGATAGTTGTGCATGGTGGAAGAATGAAACCCACAGAGGTTGTTGTAGATATGGTAGAATTGGTGGTATGCTGATTGTAGGTTCAATTTGCAAATGTTGTGGATGGTGAGTTCCTTTGTCCCTATCAATTTTGCCAAAGTTGATTAGCGACTATGTTCTTCAACTTATTTTAGATATTGTACGAAACTAAAACGACAAGACAAAATTTTGACGAATGTGGTTGATACAATCCATTTAGGTATTCAGATGCCTACTTCAACCATCAGTAATGCATGACATCATTTTGGCTTAGTCATATCCTATTTCAGTGTTATACAAGGTGATTTTAAATTCTTGATACGCAAATTTGCTCTCCTGAAGGTGATTTTAAATTCCTTCGTGACTAAGGTTACTTATTTGTACCAGATGAAGCGGAAACATTGTTGTGGTTCTTATAAATCATATGAGAAGAGGTGTCATAAGCTGGCTAGATAGATTTATGTTGTGTATAAAAATTATATAAAAAAAGCATGTAAACTATCGTTTACTTAATTTGTAATAATCATTGTAATTATAAGAAAGCTGGCATCAATCCAATCTATCCAATGGTCCTTGTAAAAATTTTAGACGGATATGTGAAAACACTGTGAAGCTAGATTGTGGTGGTGTGAGATATCGCCCTCCATTATATTATGCAAATGAGTTTCAAGTATTAAATTAATTAATATGCATTTTATTTAAAGAAATGACATGAGTTAAATGAGTGTGCCTCTAAATTTTCATCATAATCCCCTCCTGATCGATAAAATCAAGAATTTTGTTTGACTTGTAGTGTGAAAAGTAATAATCTTACTGATGTAACTTGTTAAAAAAAGAATAAATATGCAACAAGTAAAAATGAAGAGAGGGTATATGTTTAGCATGATCCAAGGACGTGCAAATCAACAACCACCACCATCATCTATATATAACGGATAACACCCTTCAAATGTTTACCTATGTTTCTAAAATATCTCTTAACGATCACAAGCCATGCTTTTGAATGCGACGTGATCGACCAAATAAGAATATATATTAAACATTTCTTTTTTATTTCATATCAAGTATCAAGTCACTCTTTTAAGTGGAATTCCACGAGATGTCATATCGTTTAACTGTATTTTAGTATGAAAAAGAATAACGAATTTGTTTGCAAATGCATAATTCGATAGGTACTAAACAACCATGATTGAAATATGGTCACTAATGTCTGTATCTTTATGATGTGTTTGTTGCATAAAGTCTACCTAGAGTCCTACAAGTTGATTATAACCCAAATTTCAAAAGCAAGTCATGATAGGACCATGAGTCTTTTGTTCGATTAAGAAAAAACTATCCTTAGTACTTTCATACTACGACATATGAATAACCCATTATTGAGGGGCCTCCATCAAAATGTTTTATGATTGTGGAAACGATAGAAAACACCCAAAATTATTTAGAAATATACTTTCTATCATAGTAAAATTTAACATTTATTAATAATAAATGTGAATTAGTAAGTTTTTGGATTGTATTAATTCTTTATGTGATTTTGACAATTATGATAGTATTTTTTTCACTGAATTTCAATGTTTTTTTCTGAAAGTTATGATTCAATTATGTAATTCGAAAAAATTTCATATATCAACCCTCTAAATTTGTAAAATAAAATAAGTTCTTTTGATGTGTAACGTATAATTAATCTTAAGACGTGATTTGAAAGAAATTAATATAAAAATATTTTAAATGTATTTTCCAAATATTACACTGTTGTCTATTGCAGCTTTATAGAATGATCTTTATATGTCACTTTCTCATGTTCATCAATAACATGCATGTATTTACATGTGGAGAAGCTTGGACTGACAACCATCACATATATTTATTTAGGTTTAAAGACCTATGTGATCTTTTTTTCAAAAATATATTAATAAGATTATATATAGTTTCTTGTACAATAACGGGAAAAAACATTATGCTAGCTTTATTTTGAAAAAGTGACAGTTCTTGGTGTATATTTTAAGACCAAAATTTCCGTTTACGATTCATCCTAACCCGTGTTATTTATTTTTATTTTTTACTTTTTATGTGATTTATTACGTGATAATTTACATTTTATGACAATAGACGTGCGATATGGTATTTTTAAAATAGGATATTTATATGTAACAATTATTTGATATATGTCTCAATTTATTAAAAATTCTATACAATCAATAAAAAATATGTTTATTAGAGAGTTGAGAGAGTGGACCTAAGTAGATGAGAATCGACCATTCTCTTTACAAAAAGGCATAGTGTTATCAAGTACCTTTTGCTTACAAGATTCTTTCTCTTCACTTATGGTCCTTGTTCGTTCACAAAAAGAGAAAATAAAGGTTAACCTTAGCTAAGAAAAAAACAATTAAAAAGTAAGTGATTGGTCAATTAACTGTTGGGGTGTGAAGGCCTTTGGATTTTTTGATGGAATTATGAGCCTGGCCTATTGAAACTTCTTGAAACCCTAATTTATCTTTATATATAGAGCATGTCATTGTATTCTAATCTAATCCATTGAGCTTAATAAAATACCTAGTTGCAGAGAGTGGACGTAGGTCATCTTGACCGAACCACTATAAATTCTCATGTTCTTATTGCTTTCGTGTGTGTACGTGTGTTTGTGTTTGTTTCCGCTGCGTAAAGATACCTAACAACTGGTATCAGAGCATCAGGCTTTTGAAGATTTCGTACGAAACACGCCAGGGCTGCCGCCGCCGCCGCAATCGCCTAGGGTTCTGCGCAGCAGCCGCCGCCGCCTAGGGTTCTGCGCTGCCACCTAGGGTTTCTGCACCGCCTAGGGTTTCTGTCGTCGCCGCCGTCACCTAGGGTTTCTGCGCCGCCGCCTAGGGTTTTGGTTGGACGTACCGGATCTGGTTTTGTCTATCCTTTTGTTGACTGGTTATCAACTGTTCAGCGTGCCTGTTTCTTTTGTTGTTTCTCTGTTTTGTTATTATGGCTGAAGACGGGAAGACTGTGATCGAAAAGTTCAATGGCACTGATTTTGATTAGTGGAAAATGCAAATAGAAGCATTACTGTGTCAAAAGGATTTGGATATGGTACTAGAAAAGAAACCGAAGAGTATAGAGAAAGCTGAAGAAGCAGTTTGGAATTCCAAAGACAAGAAAGCTAGAGCAGCTATTATGTTATCTTTGACGAAGAGCGTTGCTTTTAACATCATGAAAGAAACCACTGCAAGTGGTATGATGTTGGCTCTGTCAAATACGTATGAAAAGCCGTCTGCTGCTAACAAGGTGTTCTTGATGAGGGAACTGTTCATGACGAGAATGAAAGAGGGAAGCTCAGTCACCTCTCACATTAATGATCTGATATCTATTCTTACCAGATTAGAATCAGTGGGAATAAAATTCGATAATGAGACTCGAGCTTGGTGTTGCTATCTTCACTGCCTGATAGTTGGTCCGGGACTGTAACTGCTGTTACAAATTCTATGGGGGCTAACGAAATGACATTTGAAAAGATTCGAGACATTGTGATAGGTAAAAGTGCAAATGTTGGATCATCTTCTGAGATGTTACATGTTGGCAGGGGAAGGGAAAATAGCCGAGGCTGTGGGAGTCGGGGAAAGAGTTCAACCCGGACTCGAAAAAATGTGAGGTGCTGGAACTGCAACGAAGATGGACATGTTAAGAGTCAATGTTCAAAGAAAGGTCTAAACACTGCTGCTGAGGATGTCAATGATGGTGACGTGTTAATTCTTGAGGCTGAAAACAGTGTGGATTCTTGGATCATGGATTCTGGTTCTTCGTTTCACGCCGTACACAGCGGTGAAATGATGGTGAATCTGAAAACAGGCGATTTTGGGAAGGTACGTCTTGCTGATGGCAGAATGCTTGATGTCATGGGCATGGGTGATATTGATTTGGTGACTCCATTGGGAACTACATGGAACCTAAAGAGTGTCAAGGTGATTTCAGGTTTGAAGTAGAGATTGATTTCTATTAGTAAACTGGATGAACAAGGACTGGAAGTCAAGTTTGGTGGTGGTAAATAGAGGGTAATCAATGGGAACCGGGTGATTGCTCATGGTGATAAGCATGGGTCATTATACATGATGGAGGTACCTGCTGAGGGACTGATCAACCCGGTTAAGCAAGTCAAAGTCAGGTTCGCTAAATCTGCTGCTAAGAGAGTTCATTTTGCAAACATGAAGTCTGGAGCAGAGATTGTAGCTGAATGGGGTCAGAAGTCTAAACCAGTCAGAGGATTTTGTGACAGTAGGAGCATGGGGCATGTTCCGGGTACAGTCAAGAAGAATCGTTGGGTTTTGAAGACTACAACTGGAAAATTCTCTCCTGGTGATTGTTTGCGAAATTTGGAGAGTGTTAGTGGTTCTCGGTTTATATCTGAATCAGGTGGATCGTGTAAACTAGTTGAGACAGAGGATGGGTCGTTGGTGGAATTTGCCACGACTAGGTTGGAGCTCAGGGGAGCTTCTACGAGCCCTTTCAAGTAATTGATGAAAAAAGGCCTCTGCAACTAGGGGATTTGGATTAAAATCTTAGCTTGTTTTTTGGAATCAAAGGCTTGGAGGATTTCTGTTACTTGAAGATTACTGATGACAGGGTTGCTTTGTACTTAGATGGCTAGCTGGAGTATTCGTAAGGCCTTCAAGTGGGAGATTGTTGGGGTGTGAAGGCCTTTGGGCTTTTGGATGGAGTTATGGGCCTGGCCCATTGAAGCTTCTTGAAACCCTAATTTATCTTTATATATAGAGCATGTCATTGTATTCTAATCTAGTCCCTTGAGCTTAATAAAATACCTAGTTGCAGAGGGTGGACGTAAGTCATCTTGACCGAACCACTATAAATTATCGTGTTCTTATTGCTTTCGTGTGTGTACGTGTGTTTGTGTTTGTTTCCGCTTCGTAAAGATACCTAACATTAACAATTATACATGATAAAAATTTGTTTTAAATCACTCTTTCCACCCATGGCCCGTTTTATCTCTTTAATTTTACTACTACATGACCATGATATATTTTCTTTAAATGTAACTTGTATCGAAAAGAGATGAGTTCTAATGTCACATTAAACACACGAAGAAAAGGTAGAACGTTTTTTTAGATAAATAACCGGGATTTGTTGAGGAGCAATTATAGGTTTTTGTTAGTAACCAAGTGTATTAATTAATTATAACATGTTTTCTTGTTAGCAATTGGGTTCCATTACTCAATTCAAACCCCTAAATTCTAATTTTATGATGATATCTTTCTCCCCATATGATTTGCTTGATCTTTTGACTTTCTACTACTTTCTTCACTAATAAATGTATGAAGTTTCTTTTTTTTTTTCTTTGTAACTTCTTTTCTTCTTCCAAAATCACAGATGAAATGTATATGATATGTTCTCTAATTTTTTTTAAAATAATTAGATGAGGATTTGGATTGTACAAGGTTGTTTCTATGTTTGCTACACATGTTCTTCAAGGTTTTTATAATATGTTCTCTAAACAACTAGTTATGATTTAAACAATTAAAATCTACAAGTTGAAGCTTGACTTTATATATTTGCCCAAAGTAATGTTATATGTTTATAGCTAATTGATTAGTACAAATGTAGTATTTGCACAACGTGTTAATTCAATGAGTTTGATTGATTAGTACAAATGAAGTTCATTTAGTTTGCGTACAAATATAGTATTTGCACAACATGATAGTTCAATAAGTTTGCCTGATAAGAACCGTATTTAATTTTCAAAATTTCATCCCACATAATCACTTTGTAATAATAAGAAACCTCATTCAATTCAAATTTCAAAGGACATCATTCCCCACAATCCCACATTATCTTCTTTTTCTAAATTAAAAAAAAAACACACGTTATCTTCATCTCCAACCCTCTTGAAACTTTATATTCTTCTACTTATATAGAAAGAGACCGAGAGATTAACGGTCCCTATATGAAACCTACTTAAACTCTTATATACCATCGAGAAATAACCGCAACCTAGAGTTAGAATTTAGTCTTTTTACCATAGGCTTCTTTTTAATGATACCAATTTGTGTTATAACAAGTGTATCAATACCTTTTTACAAATTTTTTTTTAATTATCAAAAACATATTTTATCATATCATATTATCGTCTAACAATTTTAGTCACTATCCATAATGTCTTATTGCAACACTATGTTGCTAACTACCCAGACGTTTTATACATTCTCAAATCTCAAGTATGTTCGAACTAAATTTAAAACATCCGGTTTCGTCCTTAAGACTTTTTATAATGAATCTTGCTGTGAGAGAAGATGATGGTTTCCATATATCATCAGTTTTTGAATTTTAACAAAAATGAACTCACATTTAACTGTAATTCTGTAAACCAAGTGCAGCTTACATTGAAACAAAAGCTGTCTATTTTACACAAGAAGCATTCTAAATCATTTGTAGTTTTGTTTTAGATCTGATCTCGTATCTGAATACTCATCTTAAATTAGTGGTGTCAATTGTGTTAGGCCAACGATTTGACTAGTTAACGAGTTGGGGGGTTGATAACTTGATATGTTAAATTAATCAACCTAAACAAGACCCAAATTTTCTCATGAAAGAAGTTTAAATACAGTATTTTTGCTACAAAGTGTGAAAAGACACAATGAGTCAAAAAAACTCACAAAAAAATTATATCTCACAATCTAAATCGAATTTCAAAAAAGTAATTCCGAGCTTTTATTCCCCTAGCCGTCCTCACTAAGAAAAAAAATAAACGAAAAATAAAAAAAATAAAAAAATTAATTTTTTTTATTAAAGACACAATTACGTCATTGTGTCATTGTAAAAGACACAATGACGTCATTGTGTCATAAGACACAATGAAATTTTTTTTATTTATTTTTTTCTGAAAGAGGACGACTAGAGAAACAGAGACTCCGAAATACTTTTTTTAAATTCTATTTAGATTGTGAGATATAATTTTTTCGTGACTTTTTTAGTCTTATTGTGTCTTCTCACACTTTGTAGCAAAAATACATTATGTAGAATAACCTCACTATTTTCTCATGTCAAAAACATAAAACCATAACCAAAACACACTTGTATTTGTATTACCAAAATGCGACCCTTAGAACTCATTAATCTATACGTATCAAATGGGTTAGTATGGTAAAAAATTAAAATTGTAAACGTGTTAATCAAGATGGGTTCCAAAAATGAGTTAAACAGGTCATAAAATAGGTTAACAAATTGACTTTTTAATTAAACATGTCTGACAAAACAATCATATTAGCTAAACAGATTAAACATATCAACCCAAATATACGATGTCTTTTTCAAATAGGTTAGATATACAACCCAAAACTTATTTATTTTAGTATGCCGTAGGAAAATTGTCACCCCTATCCTAAATGTTTTAGGTTAGAAAGTGAGAACGGGAAGTTTGTTGGAAGGAATCTTGCATGTGGATGTGCATGATTACCACATATATTTTTGGAAATAAAGTAATGGGACAACATGAGTTATAAGTGCATAGGATTCCTCACAAGAGTGGGGTTCATGATGATGACGACTTTTAAGCTTAATAATAACCCTTTTTTAACACCAAACTACCCACTTTTTGTTTTATTTTTCACTGATTCAGTAAATGAATAAAACCACCCCTACAATCAAGGGCACCTTACCTATCATACTACTGCTAAACAATGTCCAAATAATATATTTTCTACAAGTTTTTCACTTGTACGGTACAACTACAGCATGCAGATAGTAGTGACGTAGGCTGTGGCTAACTCGAAGTGCAAAGTGCAATTGTACTTGTGGGTGTTCAGATATCCAATCTCATGCACAACCCATAATGACTCTGTAGCTAATTATAACCGTCCTTAAAAACACAAACCACCACATACTGTATCAAAAAGATGCCTCAGAAAGAAACACAACTATCATATATTCAGTTAAAAACTAATATTACACTTAATGTAATAAGTTGTTTTTTTTAACTAACTTTTTTTACTACTAAATATCACCTAATCAACTACACTTGTAAGAATTTAAAATGAGAACTTTTATGGAAGACGATCATCGATACCACTAGACTATTAGGTTATAACATGGGCGCACAAGTCTGCTGATAGGAGGATGACACGTGACAAGGCAAATAAAGATCTTTAAATGATTTTAAGCCTAACAAGATGACACTTCAACCAATGATGAGATGACATGTTGCAACAGCAATGGCGGTATCCATATCCATGTGACGTCTTTCAATTGAGTTACACTTTTATATAATCATTGGTAACGATTTAATGGTGATTTTTCCTTAATGGTGATATTCCTTGCTAAAATTGAAGGGAATCCTAGTGTGTTACTTGCTCAGCATAGTGTCAGATTAAAATGATTTTAAATTTGCCACTACAAGCTTTATGTACTTATACAGTACAATCACAAGATGCAGATGGAAAGTGATGTAGCAAACTTAAAGTGTAAACGTACTTGAGGGTATTCAGTTCTGCAATAAGATACACAAGTAACTTATAAA
Organism: Flaveria sonorensis; assembly: GCA_025506505.1. Taxonomy (NCBI): domain Eukaryota; kingdom Viridiplantae; phylum Streptophyta; class Magnoliopsida; order Asterales; family Asteraceae; genus Flaveria; species Flaveria sonorensis. Next base: position 55,520,018 of record CM046435.1, read on the forward strand.
CTGCCAATGGAAAAGAAGGCATAATAACAAGGGATGGACCAGAAAGTACAAATGCAGTTGAGAATAACCAATCAGAGACAAGAGGACTGCCAGTGTTGACCCAATTTAGGAATTGGAAAACAAGGTATAATAGAACAGCTACATATGCCTCATGTTTGTTCATTATCACCTCCCCCACACTCAAGCCTACCCACAACTAAAGAATATGTCATGTTCCTTCTGAAAATAAATTATTTTTTATATTGAAACTGAAATGAAAATTTAATTATGCAGATTTGACATGTTAAGGTTCATTCTAATGTAAAAAATTATAATTCATATGGAACACGATACCGGCGGTTTGTTCCTCTTTAAAGGACTTTCTTAACTTGAAAGAAGCCGGATCGTTCCTTGTTCGCAGCCTCAACATCATCAGGGGATGCAACGGCTACCACTACACCTTTATCTTTGATGGCATCAATCGCATTTGCAAATTCCTTGAAGTCATTTAAGCTTTCAAATAAAATAAATAAAAAGATGAGTACGGCCCACAACATGCAACCATCTAAAGTTTAGACAAAAGTTTTTATCAAGGGTACCTTGTTGATAGAATCTCCTCGCGTCTTATTTGTCTTTCTTCTTCTGTAATATCCAGCAAGTACCGTAGTAAGCTGCACAAACCATTTGTATTCAAAATTAGAACATTATTGTAATAATTTAGTATTTTAATTATATTTGACAATATAATTATTACCATAAATAAATAAACACCATTTACTTACCTACTATATCCTTTGGCATCGGGTAATTGGTATGAATCTACATCACCAATTGTGCCAATAATTGCTTTTGTAAGAGTATCATTATCCATTTCCATTGAACGTAGAAAATCACCGGTTCCATCATAAATATCCAGTGTCTTCAGCAAGTTAGGATCCCGATAAGATAAGAATGAAAATACTCCTGTTTACAAAAATTGGTGAAAAAAAAGTTGAGAAACAATGCATCAACACAGCAAAACTTTACTTGAATTTTACCTGAATGTGTGTCGAAATCACAGAAGCCTCCATAAGCCCCGCCACTAACTCGGACACGGTCCCACAACCAAGTATTACTTATGTGTTTAGATATAACATATGCGCTCCCCTTAAGTTGATAACCAATGTCATACAGATTTGCAGCTTTTCCAACATAATTTACCTGTAATCAAGATAAATTAATTTAATAATGAAAAGAAGGCGTAGAGAAATAAACGATTAAAGAATGTATGGAAGCATAAATTAACCTGAGTTGGTATCACGATTGCTTCATTTATTGACGGAATTTGTGCACTCCAAGAAGCTGATGTAACTGGAGAAGTACTTGGAAGCAGATCAAGAAATTTGCTGACAATTTTTTCTGATTTTCTAAGGTTTTCCCCATCAGATGTTAGATTCACAAGGCAGCCTTGCTTTGAGAGAAGTGTTTTGCGGATCTCTTCAAGGGACATGGAAATTCCACTCCAGTCTTGTTCAACTTTTTCTTCAAGATTTTTCAAGAATTCCAGATAACTGCAAGTGTATTGAATGTTAATCCCATGGCATGTTTACAGCTGTAAAACAAGATCGTAATGTACAGAAGATATAAAGTAGATTTAATTCAAATGCTTCCTAAAAGATCTCCAGTCGGAACAGGAAGTTCCAGGTTTAAGAGAAAAGCTAGAGGTTCAGGTCAGGTAGATTCAGTAGGGGGTCAAAATAGGTTTGTGTTGAAATGGGCCTTCTTGTCTCTGTCAGCATGAAACGACCAGCAAATACTTTTTGATTCACTCTTTAGTTTTTCATTTATAAATTATAAATTTATAACTTAAAAACAATCTAGAAGATGGTATGAATTAAACATGACTTTCAGCGGCTTTCAACCCGTTAGACCCATTCCCGTTTAGCTAGATTATAGTGGAACAAATAGGCCTTCTTCACAATTAATTTCCTTTGTTTTGTCCTATACTTTTCTTGTCAAGGCGTGCTTTCTCAAGTATAATTACTTTATTCAAGGACTCAAGGTTAATTGTTTTAAATAAGCAAACCAGATAAATAAAGTGATGCCTAAATAAACTTGGTGACTATTAAAATCCAACCTGACACCACCCATTTGTTCACTGATCCACCCTGCAATGTTTAACTTTGCATCCATCCTTGCAGCTGCAACACCGTGACCGCTGCCCCTTAATCGGTTCTACATAGATAAAATTTAACAATATTAGACCACATTGAAGAACTAGCGGTTGTGATAATCGAAACATCCAGACTCCAACAGGTACCTCCATTCTAGCTTTGCTTTGGGAGACAAACTGCTTGAAGCGCTTTTGATCTGCAAACTGGACATCTTGGAGAATACAGTTGACCTAAAAGAGTAGAGTAATAAGCTTATTTGAGTGAATCTTTATAATCAAATAAAGAGCGCACACCATAAAAGTATGAAACTATGGATTCAGGTATATCTAATATTTTATTTTCAAATCATGTGTAGGATGCACGTACCAGGTTAAAAAGATCTTCAGTGCGTGATGACATCGCTTTGCCTCGAACAATAATATGACTGATAGGAGCATCTGAACCTCGCTTTGATGAAGTGAAAGGGAATACCGATATTCCACCTGTCTTCCTTCCAATTAACTGATTTAACTGCACAAAGTCTAAGTCTTTTGTACCCATCTCCAGCAATGATTGACTGTTGACAAATATGTTGTAACATGAGCATATGCACACCTTGATTAGAAATCTAGAAAAGAGAAAACAAAGACACATATGTGCTTTGTTTTATTATAACCATCTAAGTGCACTTGATTTCATTTTTGGGCTGCTGACTGTCATTTCTATTTTTTGCATAGCTATCACATAACTTAAACCCAAAGTGACTACTTTCTTCAGCCTATCATTGTCTGACATCATTCTCACCGTGTTTTGGGTGAAGAAAATGAGAACATACAAAGTTACTAGGTAACTAAATGACAATTCACGACCATGGCAAAAAATGAAATTATCCACAATGTCTGAGCACTAAATTAGGATTCTGATGTCATTCTATATTTTCAGCAATGCCCTTGAAATGAATCAGAAAATGGAAAGAAGAACATAGAACTGTCTCAACAATGTTGGGTGTTCATACTTTTAAGGCCCTACAAGTATACGAAGTTCTATGAATTTAAAATATACGTTAATTCTTATGTAAGGGGATCCTTGTAAGAGGGAAAGGGTTAACTATAAATAAACAGGTCCTGCTTTTGTTTTGTTTTGGTTCACAATGTCTTCCACCATTGGGTATGTTTTGATCTTCTGATTTCAATTAGGGACAGCCAGTGGTTGTAATGGTGAGTGTTTCTAGAGGTGGTAGCAGAAAGGTGGAGGGTGAAGACAAGGAAACTAAGTTATGGTTCAATAAAATTTGCATTATGATCTGTTTCCAGATTTAACAATTAACATTATTTATTTTTTGGGTTTCTCTTTTTGTAGTTTTTGGGGTCTTGTGGTGGTGATGGTGGCAATTAGGTGGTGGATAGTGGTAGTTAATGGGAGAAGATGAAGATGACAGAAAAACATGATCTTGAAGAAACAAATTAAAATAAACAATAACAATACCCAAGTACCCTTCACTAGAACTTCAAAGGAATGCCACGGACCAACTTAATGTTGGAAATCAAACTGTGTTAGGGTTAGGAATTCTTTTCCGTCAATACACACATCCATGTAAGCGTGCTCACATCCCAAAGGCTATTTGTTATAGTGAAAACGTCAGGTTCAGGCCATAATTGTAAGTTTTTGTCAATAGATTAGGTTATACCTAGGGAGGATCTTAAGTAACAGCTATTAACGCTTATAATGGTGAAAAGAAAATCAAGTTACGAACCCTTGTCTTGTAGGCTTATAGCAGCATCTTACCAAAAGAGTGGAACCAGAGGAAGAAGTTCTTGCTTCAGTGAACTCATATCAAATACTATTTCAGTGTAAAGGACATCATTTGTGAACAGATCATGCTGCAAGACTTTTACACCATTGATATCTCCAACCTAAAATTGTGAAAAAGTTGGGCTTCTCAATATCAAGTCATAAGGTCTGCTCTTGGAAGGGAAAATTGCATAGAAAGGTTACATAAACAATAATTTCTAGAACAGAAAAAACCATCCAAGTTTTGAAACTTTATTTACGGTGATCTTTAAGGTTTACCAGCTTCCTGGTGCCACCTCAAAAGAAATTCAACTTTGCATGTAATCATTTTTGACCAGGTAACTTATATGAGTACATGGATGGCCTTAAATCATTTTTTAGTTTCAAGGTTCTAATTAACTTTTTAGTTTAGTGCCTTATATGAAATTAGGTCGACCTCAGGACATAAAAGGAACAGGGATTCAATATACAAAAGTACGTATACCGTAGGGGACAATGAATCACAGGATAAAATTACCTCAATGGGTATTTGAGTAGGTTTTTTGGGAATGTCTTGCAGAGAGAGGCTTGGAACAGTTTTCAGAGCTTCTGGTGGGTCAGGAGTTTCTTGCTTCAGTTTTAGCTCATGTGTCATACGTGCCAACTCAGCAAGATCTTCCTCGGTCATACTTCTTTTAAGTTTCTCTAAATTTTCTCTCTCTACTGCTTCATCTTGAGAAGCTTTCTCTGGATCAGGCTGTTGAACAGTATATAAAGTTATAAACCATACTCCTAAAAAAGAAGGGCCATAAAAACAAAATAAAAAACAGTACCTGCATTTCAATCGTTACACGGTGAGGATTATTTAATATATATTTCTCTATCAGAGGAGCAAATACTGCTTTTGATCCTTCCTTTTCAATTCTAGCTTTCAATGCCGCTAGAGGTTCCTGGTATTTCAATGGTTCAAATGGATCCATATCATAAATCCACTTCCCCTGTAAGCACAAGAAATAAAACAAAATAAAATTACAAATAAGCTCGAGTTCCATAAACAACAGAAAATACTTATGTTCAGTGCAACTTACAACAGCACGAAGCATCAAGGCAAGTCCACGAGGAAAAGATCCAGTGTTATTTTCTCTAAGAGAAAACTCAATTGTGTTCATGGACGCTTCCACAGCCTCCATATTGAAACCTTCATTTGCCAGATTTTCAAGTGTGTTCATGATCAAAGTCTCAACTTTTTGAATGTTTTCTTCAGAAACACCCTTTAATCCAATGCTGAACTGAGGCTGAAGAAGCTCATCTTCCATTCCACCACCAACAATGGCATCTCCCAGACCACTTTCAAGCAAAATTTTCCTTAGTGGAGATGCAGGGGTTCCCAACAATAAATGATCAAGAAATCCAAGTGCAAGCTCGGTTTCTGAATCCAGAGGCTCATCAGAAAGCAACCAATTAAGGCATACCATGTGATTTTTCTTCAAATCACCACCATCAGCAGCTGGATATTTCTCAACAACTCTAACTGGCTTTGCAAACAGTTTTTGCGTTTCAATTTTTGATTCATTGCGAGCTGGACTTGCATCAAACATATCCAGATATTCTGTTTGGAGACAGCGTTATTAGTAAGCTAAAATAAGGATCCATACTTTTGTCTTCTCATAAATTAAGTGAAAACTTGATTAATTCATAAGTTTTACCACTTAAAATACGCAGGCGCTCATTTGGATCATCATCTCCATAAAACCATATCCTAGCATTGCTTGGATGGTAATATTTGCGGTGAAATTCCTGTGTGTTTATATTTAGTAAAAAGAAAGTACTCAATGATGGTAATTAACAGATATACTATCAACAACAGGACATTAGAGAAAGAGCGCTTCAAAAAAGGAATAAAATAGTTCACAGAAAGCACCCAGAACAAAAACAAACCTTGAACTCTTCAAATGTGAGTTTGGGGATAACTTGGGGATCGCCTCCACTGTCAACACCATAAGCATTGTCTGGAAACACAGCCTGCATATATTACAATGTGACATCAGCCATAATGTTTGAGATGTAAATGTTTTAGAAAAATGAAACAACTGCTTAGAGAGAAAACGTAAATCATAAAGGTTCGACAGCATATTCAGGTGGCACAAAGTTTATGCTTTATAGACAAGATCATGGATTAAGCACCAATTTTAGGTAGCACAAAGTTCTATAGACAAAATCATAGACTCACCAAAGCTCCATGGCTTTGCAGGGTTGGAGATTGAAATCACTATACAGTTTATTATTTATTCTATCTGATTTGCACAGAGAATTTTCCCATGACTCATAACCTTTTAAATACTTGGGTGGCCTATTATTCATTATCCCTAAAAATGTCAATATAGCTACTCACATGAAGAAGCACTCACAAGTACAAGTTTTTTCGCAAGTATAATTCTTTTACTACAAATCAAACATTAAAAATCATATGATTACACAAAATTTTGTGTGAATCATTGAACATACATATATTTTATCATGAGTGATAACCCGTCTACAACGACAACTCATCTTTGTTTCAATTCTATGACCACTCTTAAAGAACACAGAAACGGAAAGCAAAAGTCAGAACAGAATTGGTGATACATAAGACGAAATTTAGAGAAAGCGTGTCAGTTGTCTTTAATTTTATGTATTCTACTATACTGGAAGATGGCATGATGCCTACATTCTATCCAAGAAACAAAACTGGTGCAGTTTCAATACAGAAAAGGATAAACATGGATGTATTTTCATGAGTTATAACTCAGGTCTATAGCAGAAAAAATGGCTTCCATATAGATCAGATTTACCTGCTGAGATGTTCGGCCTAATATGTTATCAGGCTGGGAGTAGACGCCTTTCATCTCATTGAATACAACACCTGAAAGTAGCATTATAAAAGATTAAGACCACACATATGCATGTCATTTTCATTTTCTTAATATATCATAACATGCTCAAGATAGTAACATAAAAATTAATGCAATGCTATGAATATAGCACTACAACTATATAGTAGGAACCATGAAGAATCTGTACATTTAGAAGACTTGTTAACATAGTAAAGGAATACTCATATTGACCTTTATAAGTTATTTCTTCTGAAGGGTCGTTAAGCTCGTAATGCCAACCCTCTTGTTGGAAAGTCTGAATATCCTCCACGCATTTGGGAAAAAACACAGCATCCAGGTATACATCAACCAAATTATAGAAATCCTACACGGTAAATAAAGAACGCTTTAGAAAAATAGATCTAGGAAAGCCATAAACTATGACTATTTCCAATAACTTGCGACATTATTGTCACCTTTGTGTTTGTAGATGCAACAGGATAGCATGTCCTATCAGGATATGTGAATGCATTAAGAAAAGTATGCAAACTCCCCTTCAACAGTTCAACAAATGGTTCTTTCAAAGGGTACTTTCTTGAACCACATAGGACACTGTGTTCCAATATGTGAGGAATTCCAGTTGAATCTTTCCTGCATTAAAAGTTGGATGAAGTGACAGTTACTATGACATAGATAGTAATACCATAATAATTTTGTAATCATCTATACTGAGTATTAAATAAATGTTCCTGCATCACATGATTAGATTGTAGTTTGCCAAATTATATGTTCCAGAAAGAATCCAATTTAATGGTGATGCAGTGTCCTCAAGTTTACAGTTTTTTACATTGCAACAACACATGTACTTATTATTTGCTAAAATATGCATATTGTACTCCAATTCTAAAACATATCAAGTATACCGCACAAATTGCTTTATGTTGCAACTCTTAGATCCTATACAACTCCGTAAATGCTGCAACATGCCATCCAAGTGACCAAGCCTAATGTATGGTGGTAAGATACGTTTAAGGGTGGGGTGCTTTTCAGCCTTAACAAGAGATACGTTTGATGAAGTTCCTCTTCAATCACATTCTTGCCTACCATCAACCATGCTCAATGACAAGAAAGCTACCATTTTTACGAAATTAAAACATTAGTTTCCTCATAGTTTGGTACTAAATCCACCAATAGAAATGGTGAAATGCTTTGGCTTCCACATATACACTTAACCAAATTTTGTATAAACTAAGATAGAACACATACGCACTAATGGTCTAGTAGAATATAGAATAGAATATAGACTAATCAATTGCTTCAATTAACAATGCATAAATGCATGAAGAAATAGACCTCATTTCAGACACCGGAAAAGAAACTTACGGAGGAGTTCTGAAAACCACACCAAAGACCTTGTTCTCGTCATCATTCAACACAGACATCACTTCACAACCAGTCTTCTTATGTCTATACAAAATAGCCGTCGACTTGCACTCCGCAATAAACTGCTCCGATACCTTCTCAAACCCAAGCTTCTCAGCAACATCTTCATTAGAACCAATAGCATCTGCAACCAAACAACAAACCCTAGCATCCACATCAACAGCGAAAAAACAACCTAATCCAGCAAATGCATCAACGAATAACATCACACTCCCTCCAAAACCATAAACAGACACCTAAAACCTCATCTCCAAATCCAAACACCATAAACTCCAACTAATAAAACACTTTACGGAAACAAAAAACCGATAATCCACTACATCTTCAAATCAATCAACATAATTAAAAAAAACTAATGCATGTATAGGATACGTAACAATCACTACATCTATATTTCATCACAAAACTGTTAAATAAAACTGTCGAAAGCTCAAGCTATTCGTCAACGTAACGAAGGGGACGTGAATTAATAGTGTTACCGGGGGAGAACTGCGGAGATGAAGTTGCGATGGCTCTGGGGGTTAAAGATGAGAAGCGAGTGGTGAAGTGGAGGCGAGAAGGTACGGCGGTGGAGATGTGGCGGAAGCGGTGGCGGAGGGGAGGACGGCGGTGGAAATTGGGGATAAGACGGTGGCGAATGGCGGAGAGACGGTGGGAGGAACGGGAGAAGGTGCGAATACAGGCGATTGAAGAAGAAGACGAGATGGAACGAAGGAGAACAGCTCTTTCCATCGTCGTCAATGGAGAATGGGAGGTGATTGCAGAGGGCGAGGGTGAAATGGTGAAGCTCATATGTGTGTGTGGTGGCTTGGGGAAAACGTTGCAGGTTTTGTATTGTTTGTTTTTCTTTTTCTTTTTTTTTTTTTTTTTCTGGTTTTGATTTTATTTTTTATGGTTTTGGTGAGGTCCGTTTGGGCTAAGAAACCAAAATATCTTTCTATTGTGTGTTTTGATTTTTGTTTTGAATCATCACTAATAATTACCATAGGTTTGATAATATGTCAAGGGTATGTAATTACAATTTTCTGAATGAGTATGACATGTGATAGGATTAATTTGTTTTATCTAATTCAAAACTAAAACGAAGTTTTAACATGTAAGGAACCCTTTGGTTTTTTCGTGAAACGTCCTACGATGATAGAGTGTGTAGCATATATGTGATGATTTTTTTGTATATATGTTTGTGTAATACATGTAAAGTCAGATGGAGGTGATCCGGTGAAGATTAAAAAGAATAGTATAATATGTTTGTAAGGAATATGTTTTTTAAGAGAGATCTATCTCTTATATAAGGATGGGTTTGGATCAAGCCTAATGGATTGAATTTGCGTGGATCCATTGATCCTAACCTTGAGATATTTGTTTATAAATATGTTAAGTTAGACCCGTAGCGTTGTTGCTTCCTGTAACTGTTTTATTCTTGTGATTGTTCGTTACACTTTCTAACAAATTAAAGGGTTATGTGGTGTTGGCTTTAAAGTACCTTTAGTATCATGTTTGTTGTAGACATTTAGTTTGTTGATTAGATTCGGAGTATCTTGGGGGTAATGTTTATACTAATACAAGCCTTAAAGTTCACTCCATATGAGAAGTTAATGAGTTATAAATGCTTCTTTGCAATAATATGTTTTATTTGTACTTGTTGTCATCATTTTAAGAGTTTTAATTGGTTTTGCTTACCCGGTAACAAGGAGCAATTATAAGGTAGCTCTTTCAGCATGAAGTCATAAAAAGACATGTCTGGTGTTGTTAATTATCATAGTAGGGATAAGAGGAGGCGTATTTAGACTAAGATACAGTTATGCATCGGCACATGGACATAGTTTATAAGAAAAATAAGAATAATAATCCAAACATATGGTTAGAGGTCATGGCGAACTAGAGGGGAATAATACTTGCAATAAAATAATAAGTTTGATCTTCAACGATAATCAACATGACAAAAAAAAAAGGATGAAGTTACGTTTCTACATAGGTGATAAAGGTGCTTCGACACAAGATGATATTTATGAAAATGTTTTCACTCATCCTTTGTGATAAGTTCTTTGGTAGTTTGTATATTGAGACGTTTGTCTCGATGTATTATCTTAAAAGCATTGACCAAGTACGTGTAAAGGGGTAAAAACGTGATGCTACAATCAAGATTACATGCATCATTATTTGGTCGGGAATCATGGCAAACTAGAGGGGCAAATCAACTAATATATATTAATACTTAGCTATAGAGTAAATCGTAGAAAAGAATTTTTCTTGAAAATCTCCGACCCCATGAAACCAAATTTAAAAATCGATTAATATGAAAAGAGTTATTTTCCTCAAGGAAAACGTATGAATGAATGTGATTTGTTGATCTGGTGAATCAATCATAGAGATTATTTTGCAACGTGATTAAAAGGAAGTTAAAATATACATGGAAAGCTAAGAAGAAGAAAAAAACATAGGAACACAAGCGCCCTTTTAGATATAAACCAAATACAATTTCCAACTGAATTTTTTGATCTTAAGTTTCTTTACTATACGTTACGCTTTTAAATGTATATTATGTCATTAAATCAAGAATTTTAGACTCTTTAATTTGATATAGATCTTGTATGAATTCTAAGTTACGAGTTATTGTTGTAATTATATTTGACGTGTACGTGTTAGATGATGCATCCACCTCAATACAACAATATGACCAACCAATTTTCTTGGTACAAGTTTTGAGGTTTGATTCAATGTTTTAACTAACTTTTACTCACAAGCATGTATTGGTGCATTTAACTTATTACAAAAATACATTTATACATTGTAACAGTTCCTCAATTGTTGAAGTTTGATTCACAATTGTAATAAACTCCTACACACATTTATATAATGGTGCTTCTAACCATTATAACAATGTTTCGAACTTAATGAAACACTGCATTTGGCTCATTGCAACAATGTGCTTACCTATGTATGATTTAGTGATAGTAGTTAGTTTTGATGCTTGAATGTAACTCGTTATAATAATGCATCACACTTTACAAGTATCCAACACATATTCAAATTCCTTTTACCATCATTTATCGCTTGATTTTCACCTATGACAGTCAAAAAACACAAAAAAAGCTTCACAAACTGTAAAATATTAACAAAACAATTATCACAAGATATGACAAAAACTTTCTCACAAACGACAACAAAAGCACCTTATACATAGACACCCATATAATATAGCAATTTATGTCATTTTCGTCGTTTCTGGTAAATAACATATAGAAAATACAAATTTTAAAACTTAGAGAATTATATATTACATATCATGAATAAAAAACCAACCCCAAATCATTGTTAAAATGTGCAACAAATTTGACTACAAACTTACTTCTTGTTTTGATTGAAAAAAGAAGCTAACAAAGTAATGAGTGTGTATGATTCCTCACAATCAGGCTCCGTTAAATGAAACACATGACCTATCCCTTCAGTCTCAATAATATCCACGTCACCACTCCACATACTCTTCTTCAACGTCTCGTAGTATCTCCACGCCCTCTCTCGATGCTTATCTTCTCCGGCAACACACACTTTCACCTTCTCACACACTATCTTCTCCAACAACCCCGGGTCTGCCGCGGGGTTGATTCTGGGGTCATTAACCCCACTCGACCCCGGACATATATACTTCCACAGTATGCTCGTCTGGTCAAACTCAAAATACGGGTGCACCAACGCCATGCCCACAATATTCACACCTGGGTCGACCCCTTCTAGGCCGGCCCGGATCGCTATATTGTGGGCGATGTTAGCACCCGCGCTATCACCCGCTAAGAAAACGCGGGTGAGATCAGCGCGGGTGCTGATCCATGGGTCGGGTGTTTGCCCGACCCATTTAAGTGATTCCCAGCCATCGTCATAGCAGCTGGGGATCAGATGCTCTGGGGCGAGGCGATACTCGACAGAAACCGCCAGTACGCCTGCGGCGGATGTGAGGGTGGTGAGGTGGGTGTGGTAGAGGGTGGAGAAGGCGGATTCGATCGAAAAAGCGCCGCCGTGGAAGTAGAGGAGGAGTGGTAATTTAGTGGTGGCGGTGGCGGTGGGGAGGTAGAGACGGGCGGAGATATGGGGATCCGGTGAGATGATGACGTCTTTAGAGATAACTCCGGTGCTGGGGTCGTCGGATGGATGTACGATTGGGGTGCCGATGGGTCGTTGGATCTTACCGTTTTTGTAGTAACGTAAGAAAGGGTTACTGGGGTCGTCGTGAGTTAACTCGTTTTTTGTGGAATCCATTGGTGTAGGTGCGTGAACGGTGTTTGATGAGAAAGATGGGGGCTATGATTGGTTTTATGATAGGTTTTATGATAAACCGTATCAAGCAATGAGAAAATAATAATCGATTTATAACTTTCTAATGTTAGTGGTAGTATTTTATTGTTTGAAAATTTTAAGTAATTAAGTATTTTCACGTGGCGTATTATATTTTTGTGACAATATTTTAGAATAATTTGACACGGATATTTATATGAGACAAAAGAGCGAATATTTATATGAGACTGCCGGACGAAAGACAAATAAACAAATCTCTAGCTTTGGGTCTTTTTTTTCTAAGCGTCTCGTTTTTTTTTATAAATTTACACACAAATATATATTAATTTGAGGTCCACGTTTCTATTTCTTTGATCTTTAGCGGGCCACCTTATAAGGTTTGAGATCTCTAAGCAACATGAGTTCATTTTCCATAATGGTTGTACGTGATTTGATATCCATAACGGTTATATTCAGTGGGTCTGTGGTAATTGAAGTATTACACACTCTTTCAAATCATTTATCAAAGAGATAGAGTCATAGAGACATTGACTATGATGTAACTCATCATGTTCAAACATGCTTATGTAAATGAGGAGCAACCTCACGTGTGTTGTGCATATAGAAATAATCAGAGAGATCAAAAGAGAAATGCTATAAGGTTGCTGACCAATGATGTTGTACGGAACTGATTGTTGCTCATTTGAGAAGGCACAAGCTCGAAAGCTGGAGGTAGCAGAAATGGGGATGTTAAGGTGGATGTGCGAGCACACGAAAATGGACTGAAGAAGAAATGAAGTCCTTATACCTAGATTACGTGTGTCATGCATTTCAGATAAAGTAAGTGAAGAGAGATTAAGATGATAAGAACATGTGTGTAGAAGACAATTGACAGAACCTTAACAGTTTGTGAAAAACATAATAGTATAAGGGAGGAGAAGTAGAGGCAAACGAGATTGACATGGGATGAGCAAATTAGACAAGATTTAGTGGACCTACACCTCTATGAGAATATGATTAATGATAGGTCATCTAGAAGATGCAGAATAAAGGCGAGTTCTTTTTAGAGGAATGCGTACATCTGTTCTTTCCTTAGGATCTATTAGCTTAGCTCTAAGGTGCATAAGACCTTTTTAGCAGATAGGTGTAAATGTGTTTTTACCAATAGAACATGCCTTTGAGTTAAGCACCCATAGTATTATTTGTATTTAGTTTACTTAGCTTAAGGGATTTTTTATTGTGCTTATGCTCTTGTTGTTTTGAGTTTAACTGTTTTTACTTGTCTTATGCTGCTAGTGATTTGATATGGTATGTATTTTTTCTAATTATTGAATGCTTCATGTTTCTAGTTTGTCTTTTTTACAAGCTAAGGGTCTTTATGGATGCAGTTTTTTTATCTTTCGAATAGAAGTAAGACTTGCACTCATCTTACCCTCTTCAGACCCTATTATTTGAGTGGAACTTTATTGGGTATGTTTATTTATTTTGGACATGTTTGATTATGCATAATTTTGTTTTTCCCCTTATCTATTTATCCCTGATTAGTAATTTGTTTACAATTAATCTCATAAATGGAATTTAGGTCTTTATTACATATCGATTTGTTCTCTTCTATGTCATGATACTGAATTATACAACAAAACGAAACACCTAAAGGATAGAATATAAATGGTGTTTTGAATTTAGTGTCCAAAACTAAAATACACATGACATAAGAGTCTACATATGAACATAAATACATCATAAACTACCGTAACATAAACTTGTAACGAATAACACATGCGTTAAAGAAATAGATAATATTGCATAAACCTCAATGAACATATACCCTAAAGTCTCCATACCTTTTAAACCAAACAACATGAGTGAATAGAAGCTTGTAATAAAGATGTTGAAATTCGGTGCCACAATATATTATCTGAGAATATTCGCAATTTAATGTGTAGTCAAAACATAGCAAATTAATAGGAGGGTTTTGTAACAATGAAATTTGGAAAATAACTTCGGATTTTTTTTACTTTGTTTCAAGCTCCCAAAATGATTCAGCTCCATTAATACAAGATGCATTTTTTTATAGTCGTGTACCATCTTAAGTCTAACAACAATGATAAAATCGTGAGTTACGCAAGTAAAAAAAATAGATACTCGAATCTGATCGATGTATTATCCTCTACTTAAATCTGATTTCCATATCAATTATTACAAGAGATGATGAAAAATAACCTCTAATTTGATGCGGATAACATTTATTTGAGTGTATTTGTTTTTATGCCAAGTAAAGACTGATAGGCGATCAAGATTTGTGCACTGTAAAATTGTTATGACACGGGAGTATAGAAAATTACTACTTTCTAGTTTTTATCTTATTGTTTGTATTTTATAACGAAAATAATTAATAATAACTAGGTGTGGTTTCCCATGCAATGCAACGAGAACCGTATTTACAAAATAAAAGGTTTATTCACTATTTTATTAGAAATAAATATGTATGTAAGGTGTAAGTTACGAGGAAGGTGACGGGTTTTTTGTATGATCTTTTAAATTTGGGACAATTGCATATATTTCATCTAAACTTGTAAAATTACATATATACTTAAATCATGCTTAAAAAGCATTGTACTTATGTATTAAAAACTTATGCATTGTACTTATACTTTATACTTTATGTAGATGTATTTGAAAAAAAAAAAAAACATGTAGATCAATATCAGTATATTTAATCAAACTACTCATTTAAATTTGAGTATATTTTAGTCAAAACCCTGTCTTAAACCAAAGCCAAACTAATATTATATTATAGTACTAGGTTAGAACCATGGGTGAAATAATTTTAACTTGTTAAAATCATTAGTCTTTATAAAAAATATTGTATGTTAAATGTTATTAACTATCGATAAAATAAGAAAATAAAAAATATTTAAGAAATTATTAATGACTAATGATGACGATTAAACATTATAAAATTATATTTTAAGATATGATATAATTGAAATCTTATAATTTAGTAAGTTATATAAATTATTAAAATAAAAAGATTTATATTTTAGATATTTAGGTGTTGTTTGTTTTTTCTGCAGCAAAATATCTGCAGTCTGCGGACCACATCTGCAGACATCTGCAGGAGAAGAGGTGGACTAAACGTCTGTAGTCTGCAAGAAGAAGACTGTTTGTTTTTTAACATCTGCAGACTGCAAAAATAGTCTGTAATTAAAATAAACCTAATTTCTAAACTATAAAAAGTACTTCAACATTAAAATTTAAATAAAATTCATACAACACTGTAATAATATTCATAAAACCATAAAAATACATTTTATTTAAATCATTTATTCCACATTTTGCATTAACTTCTCAGCAATTTCATCTCGTAACTGAGTCATATATTCCCGATCTGATGCGGTACCATGTGCTTCAACCTCATTTTCATCCACATCAATGTGCACATGACGATTTCGAAATGACACATTGGATTGATCGTATTGTGTAAAAAACTCATCACTGAAACACTCTTTCCTTATAAAATTATGTAGCGCGAAACATGTAATGGTAATGTTTCTTTGTGTAACCAAAGCAAATGGTGCCATCCTCTTCAATATAGGAAATCGTGCTTTCAAGACACCAAACGAACGCTCAATTACGTTTCGTAGTTTTGCATGTGTGACAACTGGTAAATTTCAGGTCAATACCCAGCCCGACTTAGTCATTATTATACATATTTTACATGAGTTTCAATTGAGTTCTAATTATTTAAGGTCATTTCATGCGTTTATTTCATGCATAACATTTCATGCATCGGTGATTCAGCGAAATTATCATTTTTACACACGGCACATCCGGCACTCATGAACATTGGTGATAATTAATATATACATATTAATAAATACTCTAAAGTGTTTCAAAGTATTTTAGACTCCAAATTAAATACATTGGAAAAGTTTAAACTTATAAATAAACCTAATCGCGTAAGTTGATATTTTACCCGGAGCGAATCCTTTTGATGCGATTAATAGATACACGATGCATCATTAACATATTATCAATATTAAAATATATGATATTATATAAGTTCTTATAATATTTGAATGTATTTTAAAAAGTAATAAGTAAAAATATAAAAATATGTAAAAATACCAATAGTGCAACAAATACCACCCAAATACCCAATACTACACAAAAATTAAAAAAAACCAAACCCCCACCCCATCCCTTTTGGCCGTCCTCCTACACCCCCATTTCCTTTATTTTTTTATTTTGTTTTTTCCCTCTTTTCTTGTCAAATACATCCAAGACCACTTTGCCTTTTGTAAATTTTGAGATTTACTATTTTTGTATTAAAGAAAAGGTTATGATTAAAGTAACATGTCTCACTACCCAAATTAGAATGTCTTCCTTCAAGAAATTGACCAACAATCCTACATGATTTGACTTACCAATTCATGAAAGAGTATTTATGCAAGTAACCAACACAAATTACCACCACCACCTAACACACTTTCCCCCCTCTCCCTTCCCTTCAAATTTTTGGCCAAGACTCCATCTCCACCACCTCATCTTATTTTCAATTTGTATTCTACAAATCTTGGGTAATTCAAGTTCCATTGTTGAAGACCAAGCAATTTTTGAAACTTCCAAGCACCCTACAACAACCATTTCATCTTTCCTTGCTTGATTCTTAATTCAAGGGATCAAGCCTTTTATGCATTTCAAGATCATCTTCTCCTTCTCCTTTCTTGTTTAAGGTTAGCACCTTATTCCTAATCTTTTATACATCACCATGATGCGTCCATGTTCACTAACTCATCCAAAGGTGCTCAAGCAAAGCTTAAAAAGTAACAAAACATGTAAGACAGATTCTGGCAGATTCATGTTTTGTGTTTTAGACACCATAACTCGACGACATAAACACGATCAAGTGAACTGTTTCTCGAGCCTAAAATTAACCTTAGAATGTCTAGTTTTCAACGCATTCAACCTTGGAATTTTGAGATAAGTATAACCCATCCAAAACGTACAAATATGATTAAGGTGTTGAATCTGAGTTTTTGGCAGATTAGATAGTGCAGAAAGATTGAGGCATAAGTTATGCTTAAAATAATCAAATGAAGTTTTTCTTTCTGTAGTAACTTAGCTTAAGATGTTAGGTTTAAAAGTACCGTAGACTCTATTTGTAAAAGTAGGGTTTGACCTCTCAAAAAGATGAAATCCATGGACATGTACATGAAAATGCTGCACTGACATCTGTTGCCTCATGACCTATTTCGAGGCACTTAAACTTAGTTATATATTACAAGATATACCTTTTGGGGGACCTAATACATAGAGCTAGATGTGGTAAAAATAGAAGATTTTATAAAGATTCTTTGGACCATAAAAAGGGGGTGACAACCAGGCCTAAAAATCCTCCTGTTTCTGTCAAATGTCTACATTTATATAAAGTAAACTTTTTGAGGTATTTGGTAAAAAGAAACTCATGCTCACGGAAAGTATAATGACATTATACTTAATATAAAACCCATGCAATAAATTACGTATTTTTTAGGAAGATAACTATGGAGACAAGAATCTAAATAAAACGTTAACGACTCGACATGTCGAACTAGTCAAGTGACGTTTTCAAAACTAACTTTGTGGATGAGTTATGCATGACCATCTAGGGTTAGTAGTCATGACCTCATGAATATATTGTGATTTTGTTTAGGAGATTCCTAGACCAATCATACGTATGGATTATTGCTAGTATTCACGCGTGCATTACAGGTGAGTTTCAAGGCCCCATTTTTACTTGTTTCCATTTTTGGGGGAGATTACATGCAAATTACTATTTTCATGGACACAATTACTTGTCAATGATTTCACATGTTATATAAGTGGTTTACTTACCGTATGAAGTCCCCTTTACCGGAACGTTAATTTCTTTCCCTAGGCGAGGTAATCATGGATAGTACTATTGGGTTTGACTACCCTCACCCGGGTTAATTACCCTAACCTTGACCGGATGTCTAAACGGGTGCATTATTAGCCTGTTCACCCCTATGCTTACGGTAGGCATGGGTAGGGGCAACTTATTACAGTTATAGTCTAGCTTCGGTTGCGGCACTTATATAATTTGTAGCATTATGTGTACGACAATCAAATCATAGAAAGGCTTGTGATCCTTTACACTGTTTATTAATGCCCAAAACCTGTGGATTCACCAACATTATGTTGATATATTTTTCATGCATGTTTTCTCAGGTAATTGATAGATACACCAAGTTAAGCAAGCATGGATCATCGCACGTTTAGGGCCAACCATGCCATTTGGGACATTTATTTTTTCGCATTTGCCATGTTTTGAAAACAATCTACTTTATTACTATTGTTTCCGCAATTTAACTCTGAGACAATTATGTATTTTAAACTTATTTGAGACGTATGTTTTACAAACCCATGTAGTGGTCGACTAGTGACTATGAAACCATGACGTTCGCACCCCGCGGAAAATCGCTGTGGTTTGGGGTGTGACAGCATGTGCATGGTTAAATTTTTCTTTATTGGTCAATGCACGACTCCTATGAAAATCTCCAAGCCAATACCTAACATTACGATATGGAGCCATAAATCCTCGTATGTGTGCATAAGCGGTATCACAAAGATAATATTTATCTGTAAACATATATAAATAATTAGAAAATTAAAGTAAGATACAAATATTTAACAAACTTCTTAAATACCTGGTGGTGGTAACGAGAATGGAGCATTTGTATCTGATAATGTCTCTGATAATATTCTAGAATCATGTGTTAGCCCTTCCCAACCCGTCACAATGAATGTAAAAATCATGTTGAAGTCACAAATTGCTAATACGTTTTGATAACAATCCCCTTTTCCCCTTCCTCTATATACATCTTGTTTGCTAGCAGGGATTGCTAATACGTTAACGTAAAAGTGTTTGTTTGAGGATTGTATATGTTGCCTGTTTTGTTTTTTAAATACACCCACCCTATGTATTTGGCTTTAAGATTATCATATGCATTCTTCATTTGTTTTTGCGTCTAATCCAAGCCAAACCTCTCATTAAGCATTTTTCCTAAATTATTCCATGACTCTTTGTGCATACTCAATCCTTTTCTACCCAACTTGTTTACCTCTTCTAGCAAATCTCTATTAAACATTTTTGTTGCTCAATCGACCATTGTTGTTTCTCTCCCATTTTTATTAATCAACCAAAAACAAACTTACTATCATAGCACATCAAGTGTTAGTGAATAGCCAACAGATTTTAAAAACTAAACAGTAGCAATAATATCAGATAAGACCACAAAAATCCCTAAATTATACTATCTCACATGTTACTTCTTAAACATATTCTGCTAAAACAGTATAAGAACTAAAGAACACCATAACACACCCACACACATATTTGGGTGTATAATTACATTTAAACAATCTTTTACCACATAAAACCTAGTGAAACATTAGCATCAGATTTGACCAAATCAAAACAACCACTATAGAAATGCATCAGATTTGGGAAAAAACAGATCAAAAGAACGTCAACAACCACAAACAAATGCATCAGATTTGACCAAATCAAAACAAATCATCACATACCCATTATCATAAAATCAAAACCCAATAGAAATCTTGAAGAAATGAATCACCTTGTTGGAATCTTATGATAGAGAAAAGTAGTTGCTGTGGAGAGAAGAACAAAGTGTTCATCGATTTGATTAGATTCGTGTTATTTATTTTGTTTGAATCTTCATGTTAGACAAAGAGTTAAAATTAAATGAAACCTTAAGGGAGGCGGAGCGGTGGCGGGGCGGCGATGTCGTCGCCAGGGAGGCGGAGCGGTGGAGGAGGGCGGCGATGTCGGCTCTTCTTGTCGTCGCGATGTCGGAGAGGAGGGTGGCGGATGCGGCGACGATGTTGGTGGCGGAGAGGAGGGTGGGTCGGTTGTGGAACGATGTGGAGTTCTGATTAGGGTTCAAGAAGAGAAGGGTGGGTCGGTTCTGATTATGGAGAAGAGGTAAGAAGTGACAAGAAGAGGCTGTTAATAAAAAGTCTTCGAAAAATCAAACGGTCTGCAGAAGTAAAACTCTGCGCGTAGTCTGCGCGGCGCAGACATAAGTGGTCAGGAAGAACTTCTTGAAAAAAACAAATAGCCCCTTAGTTTAATTTATTTACTTAAAACTTTTATCATTTAATATGAGAGAGAGGCGGGGGAAAAAATATAGATTGCACCAAATATCGTCATGTGTCATCTCTAAACATTCATTTATTAGATAGTATAGATATCTTATTCTGTTTGATCGGTGACTCCAGTCATGTTTAGTGGGTTTATAAATTAGCCACAAAAGTTTGAAGAGGAGGGTGGGTCGGTTGTGGAACGATGTGGAGTTCTGATTAGGGTTCAAGAAGAGGAGTGTGGGTCGGTTCTGATTATGGAGAAGAGGTAAGAAGTGACAAGAAGAGGCTGTTAATAAAAAGTCTTTGAAAAATCAAACGGTCCGCAGAAGTAAAACTCTGCGCATAGTATGCGCGGCGCAGACATAAGTGGTCAGGAAGAGCTTCTTGAAAAAAACAAACAGCCCCTTAGTTTAATTTATTTACTTAAAACTTTTATCATTTAATATGAGAGAGAGGCGGGGGAAAAAATATAGATTGCACCAAATATCGTCATGTGTCATCTCTAAACATTCATTTATTAGATAGTATAGATATCTTATTCTATTTGATCGGTGACTCCAGTCATGTTTAGTGGGTTTATAAATTAGCCACAAAAGTTTGAAAGTTTAACAATCTACCCCCTGCCAAAGTTGTTCTTTCTTCCATACTTGCCGGCAAAGATACAACCTCCTTTGTCTACCGCCTTCAACTTGATTCTCATGTGTCGTCTCAAGCCGTTTCTTTCGTGACTTGATTTTTCGATTGCTTTCGAATTGCTTGGGTTTGCTTTAAATGGCGCTGTTCTCTGGTCGTCTCAAGTGTTGTAATAAATTCGATATCATTGAATCATGCAAAAGTAATCTTACAAATAAAATTGGAATAAAACTTAAAATCTTTCAAACAGAATAGAAGTCGATCTTGTATAGATTCCTGCAAACAAAATTGCAAACCGAGAACCGTGACTTTATCTGAATCAAGCGGATGAAACAAACTCAGCGAACAAGATCAGAACAAAACGAACAAAATTGTATCTTGGATTAATCTTAGAATCGCGATGATCACTATCAGATTAAACCAATTTGAGGGTACTACTCAACGTTTAATCGGATTAGACTAAGATTTGAGAGTTAAATTTGAATTTTGTGAGACTTTGATGTCACTGTACCAAAATCAATCGACTTATATTTTTGTTCTCCGTCGTCATATATGTTATCTTTTGTCCAACGGT
Organism: Flaveria sonorensis; assembly: GCA_025506505.1. NCBI lineage: Eukaryota > Viridiplantae > Streptophyta > Magnoliopsida > Asterales > Asteraceae > Flaveria > Flaveria sonorensis. The sequence goes on from CM046435.1 coordinate 55,541,842, forward strand.
TATGAATATATATGATCGATGGCAATTTCAAAATCAATGGGCTCCACTAGAGATGGGCATTTCGGGTTTGGGCCGGACCCGAAAACCGGGTACAACCCGGGTTTGGCCCAACCGGGTTTTTTTGTACCCGGGTATTGGTGAACCCGGGGACGAACCCGGGTCGGGTTCAGTAGCATAAAACCCTACCCGGTATACCCGGGTAGGGTCGGGTCGGGTCGGGTCGGGTTCGGGTAGGGTATGAAACCCGGGTCCAACCGGGTTTTTTTTGTTTTTTTTTATTTTTTTTTCTTTTCTTGAATGACAAGAACGACGGTTGGAGCGTTGGACGAACCTTGACCAACGGTAGATTGTGAGTAAGCCATATCAAGATTGAAGAGAGTGAACGTGTAAAACGAGAGTAAACGAGAGTATTTTTTACGTTTTTTGCGTATGTTTTTGCGTTTGAGACTTGGGTACTAAACCATATCAACCTACACCTATTTATACTAACTTATAAGCCTAAAAGTGACAAAAAAAGGGCCAAAAATCGATCCCAACGGCTACTTTAAAAAAAAAAAAAAAAAAAAGGGGCAAAACCGGGTCCAACCCGGGTTCAACCGGTTCCGGGTCTGGTCGGGTTCGGGTCGGGTTCTAAGAAAATCTAGAAACTAATACCCGGTTCCAACCCTAGGGGTTTTTTCCGGGTACAAACCGGGTTCAACTATACTGGGTCGTACCCGTACCCGGTTCCGGGTCGGGTCCGAACCCGGTTTTTTTGCCCACCTCTAGGCTCCACCATCACCAACAATTCATTAACTCAACAATAATTAACCGCACTTCCAAAATAATGGCCCAATACTTTAGTGCCAAGCCCGGGTACTTTAGTGCCAAATCCAATTAAATAAACAAGCCCATAATTTATGACAAGGCCCAATTAAACATACTCACATATACGACAAATCATATTAGTGTAAAACGCCGCACTCTAGCGTCACCTAACTCGTTTAGTCACAAATATAATTTACTAGATCAACAAATTAATGCAATAACACTAAAATCGTTGATAACTCTAAAATTAACAACATCAAGTTATCTTAATTGGTATGGTTTCCGATTAGTTTCTGTGCGATTTCAATATTTGCTCAACATGGGTATTTCTTTGAAGTTACCAATTTATCCTCGATTCGATTTCTTATTTTGCGGCTTTAAGTTGTTTGTTTCGTTAACAAGAGGGGATATGAGTTTTTTGATGTGCGTCTGTTTCTTATTGATTCATGTGGTAAGAAACATTATTCAAAGAGTTTATTAAAATTGGTACAAATTATGTTTTCCATCTAGAAGCCATAGTGAATTTCACTAGTTGTTTTAAAGTCAAACCTATCATGTTTGATTGCAAATTTAGTACAATAAAAAAACTATTACTTTTCTTCAGATTTGTTGCAAAAATGTGTATGTGTATCCTGTTCTTCTAAACATTTGAAGATTCATTGGTCTTGGATGATTATAGATGTCCACTTTGACATCCAAAATCAATATGTAGTTCCTATTGCTTTGTAAAAGAAGCAGTAGATTTAATAATTTAATTCTTAACTGATGATCTTATAAGTTCATAGTTTTGAATTTTGTTTTGATTGGTTTAGGGTCTATTCAGTTAATGGGGAGTTTGAAATATTGAAATGTGCAAGTGACTTATTTTGTTAAACAAATTTAAAGAGAAGAAGGTAAATCAATACCAGCAAACTGTTTTTGATTTTTACTATTATTTTGTTATATTTATGTTTATGAAATTGAAACTGGAAAATAAGCTTTTCAAGGAGAATGTCGCAGTTAATGAGGTGTTTGATTATGATCGAATGGACAGCAGTAGTATCATTTCTATACCTATATACCCTGTCTTATATAACTTTGGGATTTAGAAGACTTCAAAAATATTATCATTTATCTAACTTATTATTTGGATTCGTCAAATGTTTTGATGGGTAGTGTTTGTTACTAATATTCAAGGTAGGTGTGGTGGATGTGTTTCCAGTGAGAAAATTCAAGGATTTGTCAAGTGGTTTAATGATGAGCTCACTTTGGAACACATCCGGCTTAATGAAACCTTCAGGCAATCTTAACAGAGAAAATTCATTTAAATGGAATCTGAAGTAACGAGAAGACCCGCTGCAACGCGCGGGTTAAAATCCTAGTTTATATTAAAACGATTCATTTTGCTCGAAAGATTTTAGCCATGACAAGTCATGACTCATTATCTAACCCGATAGATATATCTGTTTTATCAAGTGTGAAAAGAACTCTAAAATTAAAATTAGTTAAACTATTTATTTTGTAGGGTTCGAATTATTTGAGAACTCACAAATTTCATAAAAACTATGACAACTAATATCAATAGTTCATATTTTTAAAATTTTATACTTTTTACACACATGTGTGTATGTTTATATACATTGAAAACCTTTAAATTAACATAAAAGTCCATCAAACTAATGTTTGTATATGTTTTTATAATTTTTAATTCTTTAGCTACACTTGTGTAAATGTATAATTTACATATAACTTGCACATGTGTAGATTATAAATTCGTTATTGTATGTCAAGTTAAACTAGTTACTAATGATAAGTTGAAGGATCAAACTTAAAAGATATAATAATGTTGAATAAGCCTATCAGTAGGACATTTTGTCAACCAATGGCAAAAGCTGAAGAAACAGCAATCCAACCGAATCAATTGTAAAAACGGAAAAAATTAAAACCGGATGATTTTTAAAAAGTCTAAAAACCGAACTTTCAACTTTTGGTTTAGTTTGAACTCCAAACAACACATGAACATCTCTAGTGACCACGTTTCTCGTGGTTATAAATTATTAATTTGATAATTTTACACTCAATTTTAAGGAAATTATCTTTTATAAGTACATAAATATTGTTGGTTTTGAGTGATCCGTTATAACTGTTTACCGGTAACAAATAATTATTTCTTGAAATACAATACAAGTATTGTTTTTAAAGAAAAGAAAAAAAAACAGTGCTTGAATCGATAGTTTCTTTTGACGTTTATATTTTCGCAAATAATCAATGATTGCACTCGTAAATTATATGAGACGTTTATTCTTTTTCTTTTTTAATTTCATAAGAAACAGGTTTCTTAACTTTTTAAAAATTTATTCTTTTTAGATAGAAACTTTTCATCTAATAAAATTAAGTGACCAAAAAGTAACTTTTTAAAAAACACCAATATTGGTAAATCCTTTTAGAATCATTCATGTTGGTAAATAAGTTTTTCGTTTACATCATTTTGTAATAAACAAAAAGGTAACTTATTGCAACAAACAATCATGAGCTGACTATGGGCGGACCCAAGTTTCCACTTAACTACTTAAGGGTCTAACTACTAGTAAATAAGCATACATATCAAAAAATAAGAAAGTTTTTGAGGTTGAAAACGGTTTTACAAAGAAAATTTTAATGTTGCGTTTGGTTCATGTAATTTGTTAGAATTGGAATTGTAATTAGAATTAAATTGAAAGGAATTATATTTGGAATTCAATATTTTTTAAAATATTTAGAATTCAAGAGAATTAAAATCTATATAGAGAATTTAAATTTTAAATGTATTTTTAGTGACTAAACACTTATAAAGGAATTGGAATTTATCACCAATTGCAACCGCCACCACCTTAATGACCACTGATCATCACCGCTACATACCACCGACTCCCACGTCGTCACTGCTGACAATCGACCGCGACCACTAATCGCACACGTTGTCGAAAACCGGCCGTACCCTGCCACCACCGCCAACCAATCACGCCCGCCGAAAACCGAGAGTCGTTGTTGAGCGCATCTAAAACCGACGTGGTTCAGTGACGACGGTCAGTAGTCAGCCGCAGGAGCGGTCGGCGGAGACGGGTGTTTGTAGACGGTGGGTGTGGTTAACGGCGACTATCAATTGTCGACAATAGTTATGGCAAGATCGGTTGTAGGGGGCAGGGCGACAAGCGAGTAGTGAATGGGGCGCCAAATGAACGGTTTTGGGTGATCGACGGAAATCGAATGTCAAGGGCGACGACGACCGTAGTCGGAGGTGGCGGTCGGAGGTGGCGGTCGGAGGTGGCAGGTGTCGGCGGTCGGGGGTGGCGGTCAGAGGTGGCAGGCGTCGAAGGTCGGGGGCGGGGGTCGGCGGTCGGACAGTGGCGACGGTTGGGCGGCGGCTGGCGGCCGGCGGTCAGGCTACAACAGTCGAGGGCATTGATGTCAACGAGGTTGGCAAGGGTCGTCGGTATTGTCGGTTGGCAGGGGTGGTGACGGTCGGTGGCTGAGACGGGGGTCGGTGGAATATGAAATACTTTAAAATTTGGAAGGATTTTGAAATCACTCATTTGAAGGAATTTAAGGGAATTAATTTCAATTTTAATTTCATTTCATTTCGCAACCAAACACGTTTATAATAGAATTCATATTTTTAATTCCAACGAATTCCTACCAACCAAACACAATAACTCATAAAATTAAAATTTTTATTCCATCAAATTTCATTAAATTACTTCGTACTAAACGTCCCCTTAGATTTATGGTAATAGAAAAGTATGGCACTAAAATGCAATGGGGAATGACAGTTTTAAAGAAAAAACATTCAAACAATTATTTTTTTTTATTCTTGTGAGATTTAAACTCAACACTTTCAAACATAGAAGTTTAAAAGGGCCTCAAGAGAAACGAATTCGCATGTTTTCACACAAGTCCAACTGCATAATATGCAAACACATTATTTCGTTTGAATCTAATGACTGGTGTAACGAGAATTGGGTGTTCACTGGAATATATGTAAATGAAAATAACCGATTCCAAACAACTCGTCTAATTTAAAAAAGCATGAATTTTACTGATTTCGAGCTCTATATTTGATGCTAGAACTCAAATCGTGAATAATTTTGAATGCAAGATTGTTTCGGCTAGTTTCTTATTTATTAACTATGTAATTACTGTCAATGATCTCTTGGTCTAGTGGTTCAAGAAAAGATGGGAGCTTTGCCTCTTTTGGAGGTCGAAAGTTCAAACCTTAGTATTAACGAATTATTGCTAACTTGGTGTTACTAATTTCTAACAACTAACCAGCCGTTCAAAAAAAAACTTAAATAATTACTTTAATTAATACTTATGATTATATATGTGTACATGCATACGCGTGTATAATATAATATATTATTTAGTTTTTTTTATCATCAATATGTATAATAACATTTGTTATGAAAATGTAATATGATGAAATGTGATATGATATAATATTATGTTATATTTTGTTATATTACATTGTAGTATGTTATGTTAGATATTGAATAAAACGAAAAAAAGAAATAATAAAAACTATAATTTAAATGAAAACTGAAAGATGTAATTATGAGTTTATTCCACTAACATGTTTACAAACCATTGAACTTGTATACAACTTAATTACAACTTGCTAACTTGTTTGTAAGATGATTGTAATCAACCAAACCGTTTGATGTGTATAGATAAACGAACGACATGGTTCGTATGCTTGTTTACATGGTTTTAAGTCTGTTAGGGTGTGTTCTTGTCACGAAACATATAGATATGTTCGGATTCATAAGTTGCAATCTTACAACCTGAACTTGCCCACCTGACATGATTACCGCCTCCACTTTCAACTCGATATACAAGTTAAAGCTACATTTCAAATAATGAACTCTATTTATTTCAAAGCAATTTAACATAATGGAGGTTCGAATATTTTCAACTTTAATTTTTCATAGATCTTTTACTTTAAATATTTTCGTTCGTTGTTAATCAGTAAATTAATCATAGGTCCCGGATGTTCTTCTCTTGGAGGTGGAACAATGATGGAAGTCGGACCGTTTCGAGTCAATAAAGATGGTAAAACCCTATCAATAAACAGATACGCTAAAACGCTTCCAACCATCTTCAAAATTTGATTGAATATATTTGTTTTTTTAAATAAAATTTTAATTGAGTCCTTTTTTATGTTTTTTGTGAGGAGAATACCTTAACAAATTAATGCTTTATAAAATTTACACTCTTTTATTATTGTGATTTCTCGTCTACAAAAACTCTAATTTGCGTCTAGAGTCACCAAAAGTATGAATGTGACAAGCTAAAATAAATAAATTCAAAATAAATGCTTCTATATCATTATTGCAAAATTCATTTATTATCTCACAAACTTACAATCTGTAATTACATTACTGCAGTGGCTAATATGTTATTTTTAGAATCTCCGGCAGGTGTCGGATTTTCATACTCCAACAAATCTTCTGACTATAAAACCACTGGAGATACACAAACAACAAAAGATTCATATATATTTTTAATCAACTGGCTCAAGAGGTTCCCAGAGTACAAAACCAGAGATTTTTACATCACCGGAGAAAGCTACGCCGGCCATTACATACCTCAACTCGCACAATTAATCCTTCGAAGCAACCCGAACAATAATAATACCGCTATCAACCTCAAAGGGATCGCGGTATGCATGATAACATAAAGATTTAGAAAAGATACATAAGTTTTTAAATATTTTTGTTAACTTTATGATCTTGATGTTTTTATAGATTGGAAACGCGTATATTGATGAGGAAATTCAAAACAAGGGTAGTCATGATTTCTGGTGGTATAGATCGATGGTTTCTGATGAAATACATGATGGGATCGTTAAGAACTGTAATTTTTCGTGGAAATCGGTTTTATCTGAGGCTTGTAAAGCTTATATTAACGAAGAGACTAAAGTCGTCTGGGGTGTTTATGCTTATGATATCTATGCCCCCTTATGTTTAAATGGAACATCTACTAAGGTAACGTTTTATTTTTGGTTATTGATTATTTAATACCAAACACCAAACAACTTATAGGCTAATGGTATCTGGTGTGGATATACTGGTTTCTAGTTAAGAGACAAACTCTTGTGATACACAATGATGTAGATATTGAAGTAGGACTAAATGAGTATGTGTTTGCTGTTCTAGAAAGAAAATTAATACCAAACAAATTAATTTCATTTTACACACGGAAATAAACAATATTTTGCTTGTGTATTTGATCATAAGCAGACAACCGGGTTTGATCCTTGCACCCAAGACTATATCGAAAGTTACTTGAACATCCCTCAAGTCCAAAAGTCCCTTCATGCGAATCTCATCGGCCTTCCGGGACCCTGGAAAGATTGTAGGTAAGAACACTTTCTCAAATCTCAAGTTCATATGAGGTTTTAAAAGTTGTTTCTAGATTGAAAAGGGTTCTTACAGTTGTTTTATTGCTTGTAGTGATGATGTATTTGATAACTGGACTGATCAAACGTTTACTATGTTACCAACCATCCAAAGACTCATGGGGAGTGGCATTCGCTTTTGGATTTACAGGTAACTATCAATGCGAAGGTTTCCGTATCAATATATAAAATGTTTCAAAGTAAAGAAGAAAAACATTATTATTTATTAGAAAACAAAAAGTTGGTTATTTTGCATCGCATTTTGCCTTTAATATATATATATATAGGAGAGATATCGAATGAAAACCATATTTATAATTAAAAACTGTGAAAACCACCACTACCCAATCATATAATTCATAATTGATTTAACTTTTTAATTGTTTAAAGTATATTTGAGTAAATTTCAACTTTATCTTTTGAGGTCATTATATATTTTTTAATATAAACTCCAAGTAACGTCGATGATGACGAAATGACTTACATATACGTAACTTGTATGAGATACATGTACATAACTGTTAGTTGTACACTTGGTAACACGTACTTACATACACATAACATCTATACATACGTAACTAGTTGTACACTTTGTAACACGTACTTACATATACGTAACCCTTGGTTTTCATGGTTTTCATTTATAACATGGTTTTCAAGAGATCTCTTTTTAAATAATGCAGTGGCGATACCGATAGTAGTGTGCCAGTGACAACAACAATATGCGCAATAAAGAAACTTGATACAACGATCAAGACGCCATGGTACCCATGGTACTTGAAAGGCGAGGTTAGAAACTAATAATTACGAAGTTCATATGACATTGCTATTGTATTTGAATGTTTAAATGCTTATAAAATATTGCTTGTCTATGATTAGGTCGGCGGGTATGTGGTTGTGTATGAAAACTTAACATTTGTAACCGTAAGAGGATCTGGACACTTCGTACCAAGCTATCAGCCTGATCATGCTCTTGCACTTTTCTCATCTTTTTTGGATGGGAAGCCTCAGGTTTCTATGTAGTTGTGCTTCTAGTTTTGTGCTTACACATAGAATACAAGCGTGCTTTTATAGATAGTCTCTTAATGTGAAGTTAAATTTAATTATCGCGAAGAAATTGCAATATATTAGCATTTTAGGTGATTATGTCGCCTAATACATGATTTTATTTTTCTAAAGTAGTAATGGTGTAATATTTTTCTAAAGTACTCTATATTAGTAACTTGTAGAGTTCATCAACGAAAGAGGTAATATTTCATTTTTCAAGTAAAAATGGAATAGTATAACTAAATAACTGAGGGAAAGCACGAGCACTAGTCATAATCTCACCGGTCACTTTGGAGGAGAATGATTACAATCTAAACTCATATTTATATCTATGCTATATATAATACCATCTTTTTAGACATAACTATCAACGCGCTTTGCGCATATGATGGACATTCAAACCGCCTTCTCTATCACGCGTGTGATCGACGTTCGAACCCACGTGTCAACTACCTCTCCCTCACGATAATTGGCATAATCGGGTCAAGAATTGGCATTTTTTGCGGACATTTTGGACGCTCAGAAGTGTTGGTTTTCGCGGCAGCAAACAACTGTTAGTGTTAATCCCTCACAAGTTAAAGTTTAAGGGTTATGTATGTAATTAGTCAAAGTATGTTTATTTAGTATTATAAATTATAAATGTTAAAGGTTCAAATTGGTACATATCAAAACTTGATATGTAACCACCGATGTATAAAAATACATATCCATATCAATGGAAACTATGATGTTGTTGTTTTGCAAATTGTTCATTCTATTCTTCTTCATCTTTATGTTTTTGGGCAACAATTTGGTATCAGAGCCACACACGAATTGAAATGCAAAAACCGCAGGCACTCTTTGGTCTCACGGTTCATCGATCATTCTGTTATTTCGATTTGGAAAAGCCGCAGGCATCTTCGGCCTTCACGGTTCACTTGATTGATCGTTACAGCATTAGAATCATCAATCGTTTGTTGTTCAATTGATTTCAATTTGAAACCGCAGGCAACCAAGGCCTCACGGGATTTTGATTTGAAATCCGCAGGCAACACAGGCCTCACGGATCTGTTTGAAAATAACAAACCGATTATAGATTGATAAAGTTCTGAATTTCTCGTTCTTAATTGAAGACTAATAACACCGACCTGTATCGAATCAAAGACCACAGGTATTTTTGGCCTCACGGTTCATTCGATCCCCCTGTTGTCTCGATTTGAAAAGGACCACAAAGCCGCAGGCATTTTCTGGCCTTCACGGTCCCTCGATTGATTGTATCAAACTGTTTGATTGTTGTTCGGTTGGATCCGCAGGCAATAGGCCTCACGGAATCGAAATCTCAAGTGTTGTTCAATTAAAAATTAAAATCTATAATAATAGTGGTGCCTTGAATCTGTTATTGAAAGTTGAAAGGACGGTTGTTTGTTTCTTATTAAATTGAGAATTGTACACCAGAAAGACTTTGGTGTTAATCTTTGTTTTTTGATTAAACAAAGTGATTTGTTTCTTTTGTCTCTTCTTGATTGTTTTGTTTAATCGAAACCATCAAAGACAAGTATTCAAAACTACTCGTTTGATTAAATTCAAGCAAGTTAGTTCAAGATTTTTTGGTCGTTTCATTCGATCATTATTTTAAATCATTGACCCGGTATTGTTCGGTCATTAGTATTTGGTTAAATTCCTGTTTAGATTAGCCATCTATAAGCAAAAGGATTGATCTTTTGTTTAGAATCAATTTTTAATTTGGTTCTTGAAAATTGTTAAAGGATTGTTTTATTAAAAAACCTCGTTACACTCTGTGTATACATTTATTATTAAGTGGTGACCATGACGAAATCACCAAAAGAAAAGAGTCCCGTTATAACTTATAAGGAAGCGGGAACAACTATTTCGAATTTTCAATGCCCGATGTTGAAATCTACAAATTACACAACTTGGGCAATTCGAATGAAGATCATGCTAGATGCAAATGATCTTTGGGAAACTATAGAACCCACTGCCCAAACGAATTCGGATAAGAAAAAGGACAAGTGTGCAATGGTATACATTAGCCAGACTCTATCCGAAGATTTAATCTGGCACGTACAAGCTTGCAAATCTGCTAAAGAAATGTGTGATTCGCTTAAAACAAGACACCTTGGTGCAACACAAGTGCAACAAGCACGGTTTCAAAATATTAAGTCTGAGTTTGAAAAGTTGCAAATGAAAGACGATGAGACTATCGATGCTTTCACATCAAGGCTAACTAATATTGTTAGTAAGGCAACTGGGTGTGGTGCGAAATATGATCAACCCACACTAGTTAGAAAAGTCTTAACCTCTATGCCAGATAGATTTATTCAGATAATTGCTTCCATTGAGCAATTCACTGATCTGGACAATGTAACTCTAGATGATACTATCGCAAGACTAAAAACCTTTGAAGAAAGGATCAAGTCTAAAAGAGGAACTGCAGTTGAGACTCAAGATAAACTATTATTCACGCGTCATGACAAGAATAATAGTCATGGAAAACGTTTTGGTAATCATGGACCAAAGAGATTTAACTCGTCAAAGAGGAACTGGCGAGATGGCAAGGGAAAGCAAGAAGACAAAGATGAAGGTTCCTCTCAAAAATCCCATTAAAATAGATCAAAGAAAACTCATAGAGATTTGAGTAAGGTTAGATGCCACAAGTGCAAGAAGCACGGGCATTATGCGAATTCGTGTCCTAAAAATGAGCAAACACACGAACAATCTAACCTAGTGGAAGAAGATGATGAGCCCACTCTACTGATGGTTGTTCATAATGAACAAGAAGACTATCAAGTTTTCTTGAATGAAAAGCAAATTGAACCAAACCGATATGTGACTACCGATGAAAGTCTATGGTACTTGGACAATGGTGCAAGTAATCATATGACTGGTAATAAAGAACATTTCAGAGAAATAAACGAAAAGATCTCTGGACAAGTTTGTTTTGGTGATGGTTCGTATGTAGAGATTAAAGGAAGTGGCTCAATCTTGTTGGAATGTAAAAATAAAGAACAAAGAATTGTTTCTAATGCCTATTACATTCCAAGTTTGAAAAGTAACATTCTCAGACTAGGACAATTGACCAAAAATGGATGTAAAGTCATATTGGAACGTGATTTGTTATATCTATATGATCATATTCAGACTTTGCTTTTAAAAGTCCGACTTTTAAGGAACAGACTTTACAATATCAATTTAAAGATCGGTGTACCTGTGTGTCTATTGTCCAAACTAGATGAGGAAGCATGGCTATGGCATGCCCGTTTGGGTCATATGAATTTGGACGTTATAAAATCTATGACTCACAAAAATTTAGTTCAAGGAATTCCTCGTATAAGTCATGCAAGTCAAATTTGTGATGCATGTCTATTGGCAAAGCATGCTAGAACTCCATTCCCAAACCAAGCCAAGTTCAAGTCACTTAAACCTTTAGACTTGGTTTATGGAGATCTTTGTGGTCCCATATCACCACCTAATCATTCTGGAAAGAAATATATCTTCTTACTTGTAGACGATTGTACTCGCTACATGTGGGTTTATTTCTTGAATTCTAAAGATCAAGCTTTTGAAACATTTAGAGAATTCAAACAAATGGTGGAAAATGAAGTTGGAACCAAACTGAAAATGCTGAGAACCGATAGAGGTGGAGAATTCACATCTGGTGAATTTGCTCGGTTTTGTAAAGAAAATGGTATTGCTAGACAACTTACAACACCCTATTCACCACAACAGAATGGTGTGGTAGAACGTAGAAACAGAACTATGTTATCTACTACTCGTAGCATAATGAAAGCTATGTCGATGCCTCAAAACTTTTGGGGTGAGGCTGTAAGGCATACCATATATGTGCTAAATAGAATTCCAACTAAAGCATTGACAAATGCTACACCTTTTGAAGCGCTAAAAGGTAGAAAACCTAACTTAAAACACTTAAGGGTTTTCAGGTGCGTAGCATATGCTAAGGTACCATCTAATCATCTAACCAAGTTGGATGATAGAAGTGTTAAAATGGTATATTTAGGAGTTGAAGAAGGATCAAAGGCATGTAGATTATTTGATCCTACAACTAAGAGAATTTATATCAGTAGGGATGTCAAATTCCTAGAAAAGGATTCATGGAATTGGAAAGAGTACATGAATGAAGTTGGAAGTGAAGAACCTGAATGGATAGACTTCATTATTAAGGAAAATTCAAATGAAATTCCTCAAGAAAATAAAGAACTAGAACCACATATATGGAAGATGAGCATACAGAAGATGGTAATCTAGAATACCAAGACCCGTTATCTCCAAGTTCATCAAGTTCTCCTTTTACTCCTCCAACTTATACCTATGAACCTAATTCAGCAAAGACTGCTGAACATACATCAACTTCAGGAAGGTTAACTAGACCTTATGATCATACACCAATAAGAGGTTTTAAATCCTTACAAAGTGTGTATGAAGAAGCCCCAGAAGTTGAAATTAATGAATTACTATTGGCTGAAGAGGAACCTCGAAACTATAAGGAGGCAGCCAAAGATAAGAAATGGATTGAAGCTATGCAGGCTGAAATGGATTCAATCAACAAGAATAATACTTGGATATTAACCAAGTTACCCAATAATCAAAAGGCAATTGGCCTAAAATGGGTATTCAAGAATAAGAGAGATGCAAACAGGAAAATAATAAAGCATAAGGCTCGTCTGGTAGCCAAAGGCTATGTACAGCAGCAAGGTATAGACTTTGATGAAATCTTTGCTCCTGTAGCCCGTATAGAAACAGTTCACCTTATTCTGGCCCTCGCAGCCTACAATGAATGGGAAGTACATCACCTTGATGTAAAAACTGCTTTCTTGCATGGCGAACTTAAGGAAGAAGTCTATGTGTCACAACCTGAAGGGTTTGTGAAACCACAAGACATAGGAAAAGTCTACAAACTTTCTAAGGCTTTGTATGGACTTAGACGAGCGCCACGTGCATGGAATGTGAAACTAGACCATACGTTGAAATCACTTGGTTTCAAGAAATGCACTTTAGAACAAGCAGTCTATACAAGAAAAAGCAAAACTTCTACTTTGCTTGTTGGAGTCTAAGTTGATGATCTCATAGTTACTGGAACTCCAAAGAAAGAGATAGACTTGTTCAAATTTCAAATGGAAGAGAAATTTGAGATGAGCGACTTAGGGTTACTAGCTTATTATCTTGGGATAGAAGTCACCCAATCTGGGGGTGATATATCTATTAAACAATCTGGTTACATTACTAAGATTCTGAAGAATGCTGCTATGTCTGATAGTAATGAAACCAAGATCCCAATGAACCCTGGCACATTGTTAACTAAAACCGAAGGTGGAAAATCGGTTGATCCCACTGAATATAGAAGTCTGATCGGTTGTCTAAGGTATCTACTTCACACTAGACCATACTTGTCTTATTCAGTTGGTTTGCTTAGTAGGTTTATGCAAGAACCTAAAGAGCATCATCTTAAGGCCATTCATCAAGTTCTATGTTATATCAAAGGAACAAAGGATTTTGGTATAACCTATAAGAGGAATGGTGGATGCAAGATAACAGGCTATAGTGATAGCAGTTATGGGGTTAATACTGAAGAAGGAAAAGGCACTACAGGGTTAGTGTTTTACTTTAGAAACTCACCTATAACTTGGTGCACACAAAAGCAACAAACTGTGGCACTTTCTTCATGTGAATCTGAATTCATGGCTGCAACAGCTGCAACATGTCAGGCGTTATGGCTTAAAAGATTACTCAGTGAACTCACTGGATGGAAGGAAGAAAAAATCACTCTCTATGTTGACAACATATCCGCTGTCGCTTTGATGAAGAACCTGGTGTTTCACGGAAGAAGCAAGCATATTGATACTTGTTATCATTTCATCAGAGAATGTGTAGAGAACGAGCATATCATTGTGGAACACATCAGTGGAGAATTACAAAGGGCAGACATTCTGACAAAAGCATTGGCAAGGATCAAGTTTGCTACAATGCGGGAATTACTCGGTGTTCAAGATTTACTTGTTCGTGATTAAGGGGGTGTATGTTAGTGTTAATCCCTCACAAGTTAAAGTTTAAGGGTTATGTATGTAATTAGTCAAAGTATGTTTATTTAGTATTATAAATTATAAATGTTAAAGGTTCAAATTGGTACATATCAAAACTTGATATGTAACCACCGATGTATATAAATACATATCCATATCAATGGAAACTATGATGTTGTTGTTTTGAAAATTATTCATTCTATTCTTCTTCATCTTTATGTTCTTGGGCAACAACAACCGTTTGCCACACCAAAACAACAAACACAACACGTTTTTAATTTTTCATCATCATCATAGAGCTGGGATCTCAGATGAAACATCGTCATCGATCTGTGGCTTCAAGGTAGTATTTTGAACCACCTGCCACTGCATCGCCTGCCAACGGGCCTGCCGGAGGCGACTCCCAAAAGAAGACCAACAGCCACGACGCGGGCACATGCACTGCAGAGCGAACAAAAGATGAGAGGCAGAGACCCACCAACTCCGACGACATCACCAGAGAGTTTCTCTCCAAAGGAACCCACCTAATAAAGGAAGAAGCAGCGAATAGATAAACGGCAGTAAAAATAAAATAATTGTTCATCTCTTCATAAGTTAATATAGGGGTGGTTATTGTTTTACTCAAAATATAAGGCATATAATATAACTTCTCAAGCATATATATATATAGTGCAAGTAATTTGTATATTAGTTTTTGTTTTGCCTCAGTTTGATAAATTTTTTTAATAATATATTATTTAATACATATATTAATACATTATTTAATAATGTGAGATTTTTTAATTCACTACATTAATTATTATCTTATTTATAACATTTTAAACTAACATTTATATTTATATTTACTATTTATATTTTTATAACTAAATACAATTTAAATTAAGTATTATTCTATTTAAATAATTAATTATATAACTATTAAATTATTCATATTTATAATAATAATAATAATAATAATAGTAATAATAATAATAATAATAATAATAATAAATAATAATAAATAATAATAATATAATAAAGAAGAAATTATTTAGCGCCATGAATGCATTAAATGTATATGTGCATTTTAATCTAATAAAAAAAATGAACGATAATTATCTAGGTTTGAAGTAAGTAATTCTAATAATAAGCTAAATTAATTAATAATTATATCTTTTATTGAGAACTTTTTGATAATAAATTAGATATTATATATAGATACTAACATTTTACAAGTAGTCAAATATTGTTCATGTTTTACAAGCCTAGAAACACAAGTAACACGCTAGTACTGCATAGAAACATGATTATGCCACGTTGTTTTGCCTTGATTTCACAAGTTGGTGATTTCTTTTTCTATTTGAACATATTCTCATAAAAAACAACTACAACTTGACAATAAACATTGTGTATTAGATATATAAATGGATCTCTAATTTTATATCTTTTTCGTCTAACAAACCAATATTTTCTAAGTTTAAAAAAAGCTAATAAATACTAAAGTTTACTGAGCTTATAATTATAATTAGCGTTAATTAGTTATTTAATAAAAATCTATTTAAAAAACAGTTTTCTTAACCACTACCGGTTTGTTTAACAACCTAACCAATTAGGCAGGCTAGGTTTTCAATACCCAAAAACCAGTTATTTTAAAACCGATCTTTTTTCCTCAAAATAACCGGTTTGGTTATCAACCAAAACCAATTTTTTAACATTAACCGACTTCTGCAACTCTAGAATCTCTTATGCCAAAGAATATAAGCTTTTACTGTGTGCATACGAACTACAAACTTAGTACGAACAAGAACATGGCTGATAAATTACGCAAGAATTATAGTCCGGCCCAAAATAATTTATGTCTGATATAATTTTAGCATGCAGCCATTCAACACAAATTGTTAAAGCCCAAAGTTGTTACAGGCCTACATCGCTACATGCCTACATATACATTGAAGACCCAATAGATAAATTATTCTGGCCCAAACCGACTAAACGTTATCGAACCGGACTGACCACACTAAGGCAATACATAACGGTCCGAGCTCCCGATTCCCAAAAACAACCTTATGTATGTGTCTATTGCGTTCATATACGATAACCATAACCATAACCATACCCAGTATTTCCTGTTCATATATAGCGAAGCTATTGACGAAGTCTGGGAAAGATGAGATGTAGACAACCTTGCACCTTTCACAAATGATAAAGATGCTTTTTCCAGTGAGACCCTTGGCTCTTTTGTGTTCTTTGGGTTCATACAATAATGCTACATACTTAAGAACTATTATGATTATACAACTTAGGGTGTTCGTTCGGTTAGTATTCAGGTTATTCGATTTTAAAATTTTAGAGTCAGATTCAAGTGCAGGTTAACTCGAATAATCCGAACTAAGAGGAAAAATAGGTAAAAAAAACAAAATAATACGTATCTTTTTGCACGACTCATGTGAAAACTTTGAGCTATACAAACTGGGTTTTATGTGCTTACGAAGTACTTGTTTAATTATTTAATCATTCTTACATAATAATTTCACCCATCATATGTGAAAATTTCACCTCTCTTATATGATAATTTCATCATTGTAGTTATCATTATCACGTAAGTGTAAATCTTTTTTACGTGATAGTTCCATCACACTTTGTATGAAAAAAAAAACACTTTGTATTTTAATACTTTTCTATATATTATAACCCGGTCTAATAAACTAAGTTACATACGTTTTTGACCTGCTAGCTCGTTGATGACTAGTTTAACTTATTTATAATTCTATAATAACCAGTTTACAACTTATTGTAGTTCATTAACACCTAGCAACTCATTATGATTTGGCAATTAATTTGAAAGATTAAGATAAGAAAATGTTACACAGATTATGTTTCAAGTTATATGCTTTTAGGTATCATCAATTTGACCTATCAGCCTACATAAGCAAATTATTTAATATAAAATATGTATTCATAACGTTCAAATATTTTATTTACTTGAATTGTATTGATCGGTAGATAATATGTTGTCACATGATACATAGTGGGTCAAAAATGGTCATGCGTTTTCCCATGTAAACGAATGTTGATGATATCATCAAATACATAGACCAAACAAAATAAACATGACAATAACAACTAGAATCTTCTATAACTTGAATTTTAGCACTTTTAATTGACGAACACTCACAAGTGCTTTCACTAGAGTCTAAACTCTAAGCAATTCAACATCACTATGAAGACCGCTTTAGTGTTTTCAATTCAATTTGGGCTTTTGATCTTGGTTCATTGTGTTAGGAATCATCAATTTGACCTCCTTTCGAGATTCCAAGAGGTTAAACATCTTAAAAAGACGTATGATAGTCCGGATTTGACAACCGAGGATTTTGTTGTTCACGTGAGCTCACAACATGGGTTAAAGGTGGCTGATAAGATTTCAAGATTACCGGGACAACCAAGAAGGTTTAAGCTTAATCACTATTCAGGTTATGTAACAGTTGATCCACATCATGGTAGATCTTTGTTCTACTATTTTGCGGAGTCAACACACAAATCTTCTAGAAAACCTCTCGTGTTATGGCTTAATGGAGGTAAAAAATTTCTAACTCTAATATTTTTTTATAGTTTTTAAAAGATTATTAATTATTAAATCTATCATAGGACCCGGGTGTTCTTCGATCGGAGGTGGAACAATGATGGAACTTGGTCCGTTTCGAGTCAATAAAGATGGTAAAACTCTATCAGTAAACAAATATTCTTGGAATAGAGGTAAATTTCTTCCATTAAAAAATTATTGTGTTTTTTTTATGTAAAAACTACAGTTGTGTTTTTGTGTTTATTTTTTGTAGTGGGAAAACATTATTATAAAATTTACATTTTTATTAATATTAGACAAATATTTCTAACTTCCCATTAAAAAAACAAGTTTACAAACGTAGTCACGTATGTGAACTAAAAACAACCAAACATACCTAATATAATCTAATTTTCTACACAATAATACTAAATTGTATGAGTTTGAACAACAAATTATAAAAATTAAAATTTAAAGTAGTTCATGTATATTATTGCAAAAATCATAGATTACCAGAAATCTCGCAAACTTACAATTTATATCAAAAACTTTTACAGTGGCTAATATGTTATTTTTGGAATCTCCTGCGGGAGTCGGATTTTCATACTCTAATAAATCCTCTGATTACAAAACCACCGGAGATACACAAACAGCAAAAGATTCATATACATTTTTAATCAATTGGCTAAAGAGGTTCCCGGAGTACAAGACCAGAGACTTTTACATCACCGGAGAAAGTTACGCCGGACATTACATACCTCAACTCGCTCAGTTAATCCTTCGAAGCAACCAGATCGATAACAATACCGCTATCAACCTCAAAGGGATCGCGGTAAGCAAGATAACACAAAGAATTTAGCAATTCAATTTAATAAATATACTCTAATAAACAAAATACCTATGTGTCACATGACCTTTTTTTTAGCATGTTCATATCGTCGCCATCTAGGCTCCATCTAAGAATGTTCATGTGTCACTACCACAGTAAAAATCTGGATTTTAAAAAAGTTTTCTTAATAACTCTCATTTAATACTATAATAATCAAGATAACTTATTTATAGAAAAATTTACATTTTATTAAAAATAGTTTAATGAGACTTAATTTTGTTAAAATATATCATAAATTTGATGTGTTTTAGATTGGAAATGCATATATTGATGATGAAACTCAAGGAAAGGGAAGACACGATTTTTTGTGGTCTCGTTCGATGGTTTCGGATGAAATCCACGATGGAATCGCTACGAACTGTGATTTTTCGTGGAATTCGGTTTTATCAGATGTATGTAAAGCTTATATTAACGAAGAGAATAACATCGTTGGGAATGTTTATGCTTACGAGATTTATGCTCCCTTATGTTTGAATGGAACATCCTCCAAGGTAACTTTAATTGTGTTATATTAGTTCATTATTAATATTAATTAATTAGTTTCATTTTATGGAAATAAACTTAACTTAACTAGTAGAATCTATATAGACAGCGGGGTTTGATCCATGCACTCAAGACTATATAGAACGTTACTTGAACATCCCTCGAGTCCAGAAATCGCTTCACGCGAATCTCACGGGCCTTCCAGGTCACTGGCAAGATTGCAAGTAACAGCATTTTCTAAAATCTCGAGTTCATACGATGTTTTTTATAAATTGTTTTGGATCGAGAGGGGTACTTAGGGTTGTATCTTGTTTGTAGTGACGAGTTATTTGATAACTGGACCGATCAACCGTTCACTATGTTACCAACCATCCAACGACTCATGGGGAGCGGAATCCGCTTCTGGATTTACAGGTAACTAATTTATACAAAGATTTTTGAATGAAATGTTGTTATATAATCGTTTTATATGTGTCTTTTTGTTTATACAATGATAGAAAAATAAAAACCTAATGTGTCATGTGAAACATGTGACAATTTAGAAAGTTAAAAAGCAATTAAGTATGATTTGATAGAAAAAAAAAAAGTTGTCTTTAATATACATAAAATGCAGCGGGGACATCGATAGTAGAGTGCCGGTGACAACAACTAAATACGCGATACAGAAACTTAATACAACGATCAAGACACCATGGTATCCATGGTATTTGAATGGCGAGGTTAGAAACTAATAATTACAACTTCGAAGAGTATTAATACCATGTTTGATCTGAGTCAACGTTCATTTTTTCTTCTTTTGTTTATGATTAGGTTGGTGGGTATGTGCTTGAATATGAAAACTTAACGTTTCTGACTGTTAGAGGAGCTGGACACTTTGTACCGAGCTATCAACCTGATCGTGCTCTCGCCCTTTTCTCATCCTTTTTGGATGGAAAGCCTCCTGTTTCTATGTCGTCATGCTTCTAGTTCCGTGCTCATATATAGAATCCTAAACGTGCTTTGATGGTAATCTTTTGATGTGTTGTTGAACTTTGTTTGCGTATCTGAAGAAAGTTGTAATATGTTAGCAGTTTTTGTCGCACCTAATATATGGTTTTATTTCTAAACCGAAATGCCTAGTTTAATTAGACTACTAAGCATACAATTCTATATGATTAACTTGTAAACTTAATCAAGCAATTAAAGATCTAATATTAGAAATATGAAGTCAAAAAGACATAATATAAGTAAAAAAGTGAGTGAAAGCATGAGGACCAACCATAATTACAAAGAAGAATGAGTACATTCATGAGTAAAGGTGTAAAGCCATTTCAAAAGCAGTAGTTGTAACCATGTCTTGTGGATCTTGTTTCAAAGAGTCCTAATGACACCTAAGTGAATCCAATGATACAACTCATAAATCATATACATCATAGAGAAAACTATAACGTACTTCTTCGTCAAAAATAAAAAATAAAAAGAAGAAGAAATCAAGTCTAATATACAGTATAATAAATTATTAGACAATATAAAAATATAACATTTAATTGAAAACTTTTATAATATTAAAGACATATCTTGATCATTTGTAGTACGTTCAAAGTATAAACTTCATCTAATAGTAAATAAAATTTTCATATGTTTTACTTAGATTACTTAAAGTTCTGTCCATCTAAAATCACTGGAATTTAAAAGCCACCAGTCAGATAATGACCAAAAATTTCTGTCACCAAACTTGTATCAAGTTAGTTAGTTAACAAAACACATCAACTTAAATATGGTGTGTTTACAGACAATATGATACGTATCAAAGTTAAATCGCATCAATACTTTGGACACTCGAATTGTATAGTTTTTTTAAAAGAATCAAAATCGTATGAATGAAGAGAGTAGGAAAACCATGCAACTCTAAACATTAAAGTCGT
The DNA here is from genome assembly GCA_025506505.1 of Flaveria sonorensis. Taxonomy (NCBI): domain Eukaryota; kingdom Viridiplantae; phylum Streptophyta; class Magnoliopsida; order Asterales; family Asteraceae; genus Flaveria; species Flaveria sonorensis. The sequence goes on from CM046435.1 coordinate 55,562,960, forward strand.
GTCACGTATGATTTTAATAACGTGTCATTTTATTTTGTTAGACGTTCTATACTAGTTAAATTTGTATTTATTCTAAAATCAAAAACCTATTCCTTATTAGACTAATAAAATACAAAAAAGAATTCCATTTTACACATAATTGAAAACGTGGTTGGGTTGTCTCCGCCTTATAGCTAGACGCTATAGTCATAGCTTGAGCTCCACTTCTTTAGGAAAATCCTAAAATGAGCATATAAAACGTCGAATTTTTAAACATAAACATTGGTTTTTCAACTTACGCAATAAACATGTCAAATTCCTTGAAACATGTATTGAACGCGCCAATCTTCAGTCAAAGTGAACAACTCATGGCCAATTCGTCAGTTTTTCCCTGCATTTTCATTAACAAAACACGTATCATGTCCCTAAGTTATTCACGTATTCGATATTTCCACACTCTCCTACACCATTTCAACCAAAGTTTTAAAACCAAACCAAAAGACGAATTGCTTGCCTTAGCGGTTCATTAATCAGACCGGTTGAATCAGTCAGAGCAGATTTAAGAACCAAACGACGTCATATATATATAAAAAAAATATTAATGTCAATTATAGATATCCTATTTTGAACATGAACTATAATAATCTTAAATATTATATGTTTTAAAGTAAATTTACATTTCTAACACAATATAAACACTTAACTAACTAGAATATATACCATAAATTAAGGATCATTCAAAGAATACAATTATAAAAAAAAAGAAAAAGAAAATTAAAATTCGGTTCAATCCCGAAAACACTATCAACTTTCAACCTATTTAAAATGCTATTCCCTATAAGTTAAAAATATAAAATGTTTGAAAAAGGTTTAAATACAAAATGTGTTTTTGTTACAAAGTATGAGAAGACACAATAAGTAAAAAAAAATCACAAAAAAATTATATCTTACGATCAAAAACGAATTTCATAAAAGTAATTTTGAGTTTTTGTTCCCCTAGCCGTCCTCACTAAGAAATAAAATAAAATAAAAAAAATTAATGTTTTTTTATTGTATCATTTATGAAAGACACAATGACATCATTGTTATGAAAGACACAATGACGTCATCGTATCATAAAAGACATAATGAAATTTTTTTTATTTTTTTTCTGAAAGAGGACGACGAGAGCAACAGAGACTCCGAATTACTTTTTTGAAATTCGATTTAGATTGTGAAATATAATTTTTTTTTTATATTTTTAGCCTCACTTTGAAATATAATTTTTTTATGATATTTTTAGTCTCACTATATCTTTTTATATTTTATAACAAAAATACATTTTATAAAATAAACTCACCCAAAATATTTATCATGAGAAATTACTTCCCTTACAATCATTTTTCATTTTTCTGCAACTCTTGTACATATATACCACTAGATAATCATATAATCATCTCTTCATCCACCATCTTCCCCACACATGGAGCTACACCTGCTACCACCGTCGCCGTCGCCGTCGCCGGCCACCACCACCACCTCCACCTCCACCACCCCTTACGCCACCGCCCCTTCAAGCCCTCAGTCCACCATCCCCTTCACCTGGGAACATACACCAGGCATCCCCAAACAACACCACACCTCCGACGACTCCGATTTCGCCTTTATCTACCTCGAACGCCACTCCATCTCCGCCGCCGACGACCTCTTCGACTCCGGCAAGATCAAGCCTTTAAAGCCACCACCATGCTTACACCCCAATAACGACTCACCCAGATCACCAAAATCCCCTAAATCAAGGTTCAAAGATGCATTATCATTACCATTATCGTTATCTCCCAAGGGTAAGAAGAACGACTTCGACCCTTTCTCAGAGGCATTAAAGCAAACATCTTGTGGGCAATCGGAGACCCATGAGGATGCTCCGTTTAGAGGCTCCGATGAGGCTACCAACGGGATAAACTGCAAAGTTCGATCGTCTCCGGTGGGGTTGAATTGGTACAGCAAGTGGAATTTGAAGAATTTGTTGTTGTTTCGGAGTGCGTCTGAGGGGAGTGTGATCACGAGGAAGGAGATGTCGAAGAGATCGTACAGGAAGAAGAATCAGTCGTTGAGCTTCAGAAGCTCCGACGGCGGTGGTGGTGGTGCGACGGTGGATGACGGTGGTGGTTTGGAGGAGGTGAGGAAGAAGAGTGATTTGCAGTGTAGATCGGGGTTGATGGGGTGCTTGAGGTTTCATCAGAATGGTGGTGGTGGTGTTCGTGAGATTTCTCGAGGGTTTGATTCTGTTTTGAAACGATGAAGATTTGACAAAGATTTGATGAAGATTGATGAAGATTTAATGGTGGTATGATTGAATTCAAACTCATATCTTTGTTGTTCATCAATCGTCATATAATATACATAGGGAGTGACAGTATAATTATGTTTGTACAATGTGTAACTTATGGCCATGGATTAATTTGAAATTCAAAGATAAAGATTTGTGAAACAATAAATTTCAAGTTTATAGTGTTTCTTGAGTTCTGTTTGTTTCAAGAAATGTTGTTTTGGCTTTCTTGTTGTAATTTATTTCAATACATTTTGATATTCTGAGCAAACTTGATGTCTTGCTACTTTATGTGACGTAAGTTCTGGGTTAAAGGGTTTTAATGAATATTCTAAAACGAACCTATAGTTAAACTTTTAGAAAACAAATGTCGGTTTTAGCAACGTGACATTAAAATGAGTTTTTCTTAGCCTTTTTTACAAAGTGTTAGTTTGTATTTATAACTATGATAAGATGGTAAATATATATCTATATTTATAATATATAAAATATATAATAAATGAATAACTAGTAAGACACGTGACATTTTCTTATTTTCTTATGACTTCAATTTTTTTTTCCTATTTGAACACTTTACCCAGTTTTAATTTATAAAATTTATATGTTTCCAATGATATTTTAAAATAGAAAATTTACGTATAAATAATCTCATTAGACTTATTAACTTAAAACCACGTGTGTGTGTTTCACTATAAGAATTTAACATATATGTAATACTTTTAGAGAGAAATTAATAAACTACTTAATTTAATTAATTAGTATATTTTTAAATAATTTATTTCCTTTTGAAAAAGAGTAATCATTTTCCAAGTAAAATTTTAAAGAAAAACATTATCACAGTTATTAAAAACTAAAAGAAATCTTTAAAGACAAACAAAGGAAGCATTTATTAGAAGATGTCTCCTCAATAAAAATAATCTTTTAATGTGGACTTAAGAGTAAAGTAGATTAGAAGGTTAAAAAGGAATTAAGTTATTCATGTGTGAACACTCATATGAAAACTACGTCTTGTTGTGTGTAAACAGAAGGCAACTTTAGCAACAACTCACACTCTTTTGTTTGTTTTTTTTTTTATTGAATAGTCAATGTTTTCTATGTGGGACCATACCATGAAATACAAGTCAAATGTATCTTCCATGTCTTTGGTTTTATCTTCACGGTAAAGAATATATTATTATTGAGTAGATTACACAAATGTTACATATGTTTAGCTAAAAATTACGGAATAAAACTGAATAACCTACGTATGAATTTCATCGCTACTTTTAATTTTGTTTTTATATATTATTTTTTTAGCATACTAAGCCTAATTATTTAACTCACTATTGAAAAAAGTTAAATAATTCATATAATACACAACTATTAATATAAAGTTAAACCTAACAACGATTGATTTAAGAACCCTGAAGATATAATCTAGACAAGTGAACCATAAAGAAATATGAATAAGCTTTTAGTGGTTATTATCATAAAGAACTGTCATATAATATATGACAATTTCAGGCGTTCATAAGAGCATCACGTTAGTTGTCACTTCATAATTTCTCGTTATTTAAAAAATTCATTTTCTCTCCTATGCAACGTCATATTTCAAAGACTATATAAAAAAAGTTTAAATAATGTTGTGTGTAATAAGAGTTGTGGTTGTCTTAGAGAAACTCAACCGTCATCCGTTCGGCTTCGTTTAGAAACCCAGATGAAAATAAACCAACATCTTAAAAGACGCCTCCTCTAATAGTAAACAAATATTGAGGTGGCGTCCAAACCTCATAGCTGGAGGTGGGCATTTATTTTCGGTTCTATTATTTGTATTTTTAAAACGATGACTCACACACCAATCTAATCATACTCTTATATTATATAGTTCTTACCTGACCTTACGTTTCAACCTGATTTTTTATAAAACGTTATTGAATTACACCATTAAACTATCATTCCACAATTTTAAATTTTATTTGTATTTAATTGTTTATTTCCTAGATGTGGAGGGGTTCTCACCCCGTCAACCTCAACTCACATCTATTCACGGCTATACTTTCGGTCATCATCACCGACGCACGATGGTCATTGGATTAGTCAACCAATTGTCTACTTAACTATTATTATTAATTTATTTAATTAATTATAAACTTTAAACTCAAGGTCACAAGATAAATACTTTTTAACAATAAATACAACCATTTTACTGTGTATAAATTTAAGGGTTAAACTACTAGAAAACGATGAAAAATGAATTCAGATTTTGTTGGTTCGATGGTTAACGCATCCTCTCGCTAGTTCCGTTTTGCTTCTCGTCACGACTTCGCAAGACGTATGGGTTTTTACTCTCACTTGTACACTATGCAAAATACTATTGATTTAATTAACTTTAATTTTTAATAGAAAAAAAGTTAAAAAACAGTTAATGAAAAGAAAGAAAAACACTTTTAAATGGGACCGTGAAATTATTATAGGGAAGTGCTACAGAACCATCCTTCATGTCCATAGCTTTTTGCATAGCTTTTACATATATTTTTAAAAAAATGTTCTTTTGTGATATACAAACTTTTGATACGTATAATTACAACCTTATAACGTAATTAGGTCTGTTTATCAAAAAATAATTTATCTTTTCGTGTAAGGAGTTGACGTTTTTAAGTTAGAACAATAGTTAACGCTTACACTAAGTATTTGGTAATTACAACCTTCTAACGTAATTATGTCTGTTTATCAAAAAATAATTTATCTTGTCGTGTAAGGAGTTGACGTTTTTAAGTTCGAAACACTAAGTATTTGGAGTTGGTCAACACAGACGGAGTAAGAGTTTAAATCCTGGAATTTAACAAAGTTTATACTAACACCTAAAAAAAATTGCCACAAAATAAGTTTTCAGAAAAGGTTAACGTATAAAAGTTATTAAATAAATTAAATTAGTAAAATGTTAAAAGTTTAGAAATTTAAGTATTTAAAACGTAACTTATAAATACTACTGGGGATAAACTTAGAACTTTAGAAATTTAAAGATTAAAATTAAAACATATGTTAAAGTTTGAGGGTTAAAGTTGATGGGTGAGTGATGATCACTGACATTTGTTACCGACGTTACTTTTTGCAAGCTTAAACCAACTATGGTCACTACAAAATCAAGAAGGCATATGACTGAAAGTTAGAGGTAGTTGAGATGCAGGTGCTAAGATAGATGTGTGGACAAGGATGGATGAGATAAGAAATAAAGCTTTACGGAATAGATCAAAGGTAGCATGCATCTTGGGTAAGATGAGAGATTAGATATTGAGGTGGTTCGAGCATGTGCGTAGGAACACCTAACGACACCTATAAAGAGTGTGGGGGGCCTCACGATGGAGGGGAAGAGGAGCAGAGTCTGGATAATCCCGACTAATATGAGAGGAGAAGATTAGAAATAATCTCCTAGACTTGCACCACTCCTAACATATTATTGATGAAATGAGCTCTTAAAGATGTAAGATACATGTTAGAGATTCATAGGGGTACGCGTAGACTGTAGACTATGATAAAACTTGGACGATCTTATGTTCACTATAGTTATAGAGGTCCATGATAGTCACGTTTTAGGTTTGTCTTTAGCATTTATTTACTTTTAAAGGTCCCTTTAGACCTACAGAGTTTTAACCTTATCCTTTATTTTACTTTTGAATGTGCATTTAGAAAGATTTAGTCTTAGCCTTCCTTTTACTTTCTAGTATTGGAAATTATTATATCTTACATGATTTTGATTTATATTGTGTGCGCTTCTATCTTAGTACTTTCTGTTGCTAATTATTTATGATATCATACTTGCTGTCCTGGGCATGCTACCTAAAAAAAGGAAGGATTTTTTATTGAGCCGAGGATGTCCCTGTAAGCAGTTTCTTTATCACATAATGAAGGTAAAGCTTATCATCATTTCATCCTCCTCAAACCCTACTATTTGAGTTGGATTCATGAAATATGTTTGTTTGCTTCTTGCTATTAGGGCGAGGGAGCAGAAATGGGTTAGTATCGGCATCAGGAAGCACTTCCTCGACCCTTAGTACTTTAGTAGGATATATAAGCACTTAGTACGTTATACATAGTGAATAAGAGATAGAATCATAGAAACAATTAAAAACCATTTTACATATCATATATAACACAATATGTATAACTGTATACAATTTTCTCAATTCTTGAACATAAAATTAGTTTTCTATTATATACCCTCTTAGTTAAATGTATAATTTCATGAAATGATACAGGTATTTTGTTTTGTGCAGAAATTATATAACAAAAGTAGTAGCATCTGTCGGCAACTGGAAGAAAAAGTGGAGGATGCTTGGACTGAGGGGGACCTAGGGAATTTAATATGTATGGTCACTGGTCAGTGGCCGATTTATATGACCAAACAAGTCCAAACAAGTAAACAGTCAACCAACTGGACTTCAAACCACCAAACCCAGGCCCCTACCGTCCACCTTTCAAGTTGCTGCCAGTTACTACATGATCCGGATGTAAATGCACGCGACACAAGTTTGTAATTTATCGGTTTTTTGGGTTAAGATCATTAATATATAACAAAAATATATGATCTGTAAGTAGCCGAAACTATGTGAGACAATGAAATGAATCTGTTATACAAATCTGGGCTCCATTTTTTGTTTCAATATTCAGAACATGGATTGATCACAGAAAAGTATAGCTTACAGCATCACTTGCAAAGTCGCTCATTTCCTGAATCACCAGTTTCCGAATCATCAGCTTCTGTGATAAAAAGTATTGTAAACTTAATAGTGTTTGTTGGATATAATAAAGGTAACCAATGGTATGTAAACACCAAAGAGGTGGCAATTGTGACCAGTATACAGATATACGGGTTGATTGGGAATGTTTTACGCACAACGGGCCAAATGGGACAAACTAAAAAATTAGCTTAATGCTGTTTTCCAGAGTTTAATAAATGAAGAAAAGATGAAGAAAAGGAATTAAGGAGAGAAAAGAAAGGGGGAATAAGGGAAAAAAATATAATGTAAATTTCGTGTTTTAGAGTTCGAAAAAAAGGATATTAAATTAGAATTTTATGTATATTTGATTACTTCTCTCCAAATCCGTCCATGTTGGGAGGATAGTTAAGAGGGAAGATTATTATAAAATTTCATTTCTCTTCTTTTTACTTCCTTTCATTAAAAAAATCAGGAACACAAGTCTTTTCCAGCTTATTTCCACTTCCTTTCACTTCTCTTTTCAAAAAGGACTTGAGAAAACAAAGTGAAGAAATAAGTCAAACGGGTCAACGTCTCCCAAAGTGTATGTTTAATGTGTAAAATCTCATAAATCATTCTATTAAAAAGATAGAAGCTTACTGAAACAATATAATCTATAATCATATCTAGCATGCTAAGAAGTTAGAAAAATATGTTTATGGTCAACCGTAATCAATTACAAACCCAACCCTTTTACCACCTCTACCGAATTCATAAATACTATTTATTTTACGATAAAAAGTACGTACTGACGTACCAATGCTTATAAAGACCAAGCGAAGATTTTTCTCTCTCCTCAACTCTCTTCCTTGCAGCCTCCCTTGCTTTGAGTGCAGCTGCTTCCTCCTCGGATACAACTTTAGGTTTGTTATCTGCTCGTTTTCTCTTGTTTATAGCAAGAGACGATGGCTTGTTAACAGAGCGTGAGGGGTTTACAGTTGACCGTTGAGTATTAGAGTCACTTTGACTTTTTGATGCCAATGATGGTGTAGCAAACAAGGATTTCTTTTGTATGGGCCCTGAAGAATTTTTAGCTGCAGCAGCAAAAGCCTCTTCTTGTGTCACCCACTTACCTGTTGCAATCTCAGGAATCAGAAAATAAACAGAAGTTCAAGAAAGCTTGATTTAGTACACGTGGCAATTTCAAATCACTTACCTACAAACAGGTCAACTTGGTTAATATATTTCATCACTAAAAGGTCAAGCAGGTTAAAAGGATGACCCAATCCCATCCCTTTTTGGCCCATACTATTATACTACCTGTTTAGACCTGTTACCCAACCCATCCATTTTGCCACATGTAGATAATGTTGTTTGGAGCATACCTAAAGCATCAGTATAGTAGAAGCCAGAGTTTGGATCATAGTAACAACCGTTACTTTTATTGTAGTAATAACCTGACGACGCGTCATGCTCCCATTCTGCCATACATAAAATGATATGTTATTTTGATGGAAAACGACAACCATACTAGGTATATATTTCTAATTATTTGAAATTTGAAACATATGAGAAGTAAAATGTTATCACCAAGTTCTTTAACATGATTACTAACATCATTTTATTACTAACATCCTGGTGTAGAGCCATCACCTGTTCCTTCACTGCTTGTTGGAGCACCTAACGAATTTGCATTAGAATTCCTGGCCTTTTGAAACGTTGATATGTCCTTTTGATAACTGCGAGTTGCTTTCTGCCAATAATAAAATTAAACAAAATATATAAGAATATTACATATTTTAGTCAGCAGACTGCTAAGTATAATGCAAGAGATTTTTTTAATATTGGAACATGAGAAACATGCTGTTTGATTGGAAGTGGAAATTTCGATCTACTTACCTATAAATGGACCGATTAAAGTTATGTTATATCTAACAAGTAACTTCATTAATATAGCTAGCGAGGAAACAAGTCTAGTGTCTCGAAGTCACCCAAAAAGCATTTTTAACGCATAACCCTCCTTAACCTCCAAAGTTATTTTGAAGAAAAAATTATAGTTTCAAATAATATGATATTTTCAAAACCATATTTGACACATCTAACATTTATATATGACTTATAAGATTGGACAATAAAGCATTTTGGGTTAACCAAGCCACACCTGACCCAGCCTGTTTCGACCCGCAGCAAAAAGATTGCTCGAGGTGACATATTACCAGACCTGACAGACCCTCCCATTTTGCCAACTCTATACTTGATGTTAGTAACAAAAGCTGAAGTTGTTGTTCTGATTAATTTTTTCTTAAAGCAAACTCTTATTAAAGAGAACACAACATTGATCATAAATCATTATTCAACAGCTATCACTGGGAGGTGAAGATACCCAACTTCACTGATGAAAAGTGTATATTTAAGAATGATTTGAAACAACATAAGAAGGGAAATAACATATCGTATTGAAATTTTATACTTCTCAGTTCTCATATATCATATCATACTCACCTCTTCAATTTGTGTGAGAACACGAGCAGTTTCTTTTTTCTCTTTATCTTTGGCAATTTTCTCATCTCTCATGTTAGCAAGTCTCTTGGTAACATTCTCTTTGTGGCGTTGGCCAAGCTCATGATTTCTAATGCTGGAAGGACTATTATTTATGAAAATTTTGCATAAATCACACCATTTTTTGCCCTGGCTAACCCAATACTGAAAAATAAAGAGCGTAAGTTAGATGGTAAAGATATCAAAGTTTACATGTACAAATCATGAACCACTGCATTAAAAAAATGTAAGATAGAATCATGGAACACATACACAGTGATCATCGAAACCTCTATAATCAAATATATAACAGGATCAAAAGAAAATAAGAGAACAAAAGTGAATAGTAGCCAATTCATGAAACATATAGAATATAGGTATATATACTGAAAGCAGCTAGTTTAGATTTGAAAAACATTAGTGGCCATTGAGTATGAAGCCTTGCTTAACACAATAATCAAGTATTCAAGATATATTTTACTGCATTTGAGCTGATCCCAACTTAATAATATCACCTTATGGTCTTAACTGAATCCAACCATTCCTCCCATAGAATTGTGGTTTAGACATTACATTGCAACTTAGATGCTTACATCTTTGCAAACAGCATTCCAAACTCAGTTAAACTAATATGAATCGTTTTATTATCCTACAGTTGCTTGCTTCTTTATCTTATGATTACCAACGACAATTACCATGTAATTCCCACGATGAATCTCAATAAACAGATAACAGATTCAAGTGAATTCGAGCAATATACTAATCACAGACGTTAGACTAAGATAACATCAAAAGATAAAGTTAACGATCTCTATTATTAATATAGCTTTGATAGAATCCATTAGAATCAGTGTCGGGAGACAAAATTGGTACCTCAGTCATTGTTGCAAGATGAATCAGCTACTTGAGATGTCGGAATAGCGGAATGCGAACTTTAGAATTCAAAAGCCCCAAAATTTTCTGCACAATTTGCGTAGATTTTGATCAGGAGAGTAGCAATTTAGGGCTCAAATATTTGATCAAAATGAACCCTAGATTTTGATATTCGGCTTTCTATCATAAAACTGTCCGATAAACCCCCGTAAACAATGTCATATTTCATATACAGCCCTCTGACTATTGTATTATGTAAATCATCTTAAGCATCTCCTAACATCACCCGTTTAATATGATTAACTGTTTTATTAAACTATTTCATTAAAATAAAAGTATATGAAAATGTGTTTATTTAAATTTTATACTATTATGGGTTGTTTGGTAGCCTTTTAGTGGTTATTAAAAATCTACTTTCTTAATGATTCATAGTCTCTTAATAGTTATAACTTTTTAATAATTAAAAAATAACTTTAATGTTAAATGATTAAAAGATATCCTTAAAATGCAGTCTTATAATATGTAGTAAGAAAACCAAAATCAATGGAACCTAGCTGGTTAGCTTTGTGAGAAAATCACAAAAAGAATAAAGGATCTTGCTACACAAACAAAAAATCAATGTAGCCATTATCTTCTTCATTTTTATTTTCAAATGATTCATCCAACGAAAACTTAGATGGCTCATACATTTGCGTCAGGTTACATGCAACCCTTTATACTTCAAGCCAACAAATAGAAGGTTGTCATGTGTGTATGGTACACGTGTAGGCTTTTCTTTCACTATCTTGGGTGCAAAATACAAAGGGTCGTGTACCCCTAATGCACATCATGAGACATGAAAATTTTCCTTGAATAAGCATATCAACAAGACAACAAATATATTGATGTTATAATATTACAATAATTAGCACAAGATTAGTGTTATAACCTTAAAAACTTTAAAGAGAATTGCAAGAGCAAAAAAAGAAAAATGTATAACTTATGAAAGTGTATACAAGAGGTGCATCTTCTCCTCTACATTGAGGTGGTATTTATACTACAAATATCAATCATTTTGGTAGAGAAGTAAAACTATTTGGTAGATAAGTAGCATAGTAAACTTATCTACAAGTTTGACAAAGAGTTCATCCATTTATTATGGTAATAATTCATAATACTCCCCTTTGGACGACACTTTTCAAACTTCAAGAGTTTAAGTACTGCCTCATTAAAAATTTTGCTAAAGAAAATCCAGTGAGAAAAAAACCTTAGCTAAGGAAAAAAGAGTGCAGCTTATAACTCCCCCTCAAATTGTCTTCTGTAGATCATCAACGTACCGCATGCAATATCATAAACATGTTTTCTGAAAGTTGTTTTAGGAAATGCCTTTGTGAAAAGATTAGCTGAATTGTTGATATATTAAACGTATCTCATTTCAACTTGTTTATCTTTAATAAGGTCTTGAGTGTATGAAAAAAATCTTGATGGTATATGTTTTGTTCTGTCACTTTTGATATATCCTTCTTTCATTTGTGAGACACAAGCTGCATTATCTTCATAGATTGGTGTTGTATTTCTATTTTTTTTCAATCCACAGGAGTTAATATAAGTTGTGTCATAGATCTTAACCATACACATTCTCTTGAAGCTTCATGTAGTGCAATGACTTCAACATAATTTGAGGATGTCGCAACGAGTGTTTGTTTCTGAGAACGCCATGAAATCTCAGTTCCTCTATTCTTAAATATGTATCTAGTTTGAGATTTTACTTTATAGGATCAAATAAATAACCTGCATCTGCATAACCAACCAACCCTTCTTTTGAATTATTAGGATAAAATAAGCCTAAATCAATAGTACCTCGAAAATATCAAAAAATATGTTTAATCTCATTCCAGTGCCTTTTAGTAGGGGCTGAACTAAATCTTGCTAACAAATTAACTGCAAAAGAAATGTCAGGTCTCGTACAGTTCGTAAGATACATAAGAGCTCCAATTGCACTGAGATATGGTATCTCTGGACCAAGAACCTCTTCATTACCTTCACAAGAAAGAAATGGATCATTATCAACATTGAGTGATCTAACAACCATCGGTGTGCTTAAAGGATTTGCTTTGTCCATATTGAAACGCTTTAAGAGTTTCTCAGTATAAGTTGACTGATGTACAAGTATTCCATTATGCATATGTTCAATCTGCAAACCAAGACAATATTTGGTTTTTCCAAGGTCTTTCATTTCAAATTCTTTCTTTAAAAAAGCAATTGCTTCATTAATTTTCTTTTGCGTCCCAGTTATATTTAGATCATCAACATACTCAACTATGATCACATATCCTGATGTTGTCTTCTTTGAAGACGCATGGACAAATAAGGTTACATGTATATCCTTTAATTGTCAAATAATCACTCAAACGATTATACCACATCCTTCTAGATTGTTTGAGTACATACAAGGATCTTTGTAATTTGATGGAATACATTTCCTTAGGCTTTGAGCTTAATGATTCGGGGAATTTAAAACCTTAGGAATTTTTATATAGATGTCACTATCTAGTGATCCATACAAGTAAGCTGTGACAACATCCATAAGACGCGTCTCTAAATTTCTAGAGACTGTTAATCTGATTAAGTATCTAAAGGTTATTGCATCCATAACAGGGGAGTATGTTTCCTCATAATCAATCCCTGGCCTTTGTGAAAAACCTTGAGCTACAAGTCTAGCTTTATACCTTGTAACTTTATTTTTCTTATTTCGTTTCATACAAAAACCTATTTATACCCTACAGGCTTTACGGCCATCGGAGTAATAACAATAGGTCCAAAGACATTTCGTTTGTTAAGTGAATCTAATTCAGCTTGCATAGCTCCTTTCCATTTATCCCAATCATGTCTATTTTGATAGTCACTAACTGATTTTGGTTCAGGATCATCATCTCCACTCATGATGTCACTTGCTATGGAATAAGAAAATATTTCATCAATACCTTCCATTTCATCTCGATTCCGTAAGATATGTGTGTAACCATAGTTAATTGATATTTCTTTGTTATTTTCATTCAAATCCTCCTCATAAGAGGTTTTGGTATTTAGCGTTGCATCAAGATCATTCACTTTATTGTCAACTTCCTTTTCATGAGTTTTTCTTTTTCGAGGATTTTTATCATTGGAACCGATTGGTCTTCCTCGTTTCAAACGTCTCTGAGATTCATGAGCCATTGTGTTATCTATTTGCTTATTTGGAATCTCAACTCGAGGTGGAGCATTAGCAGCTGGTATATGAGATTTAGTAACTCTGTTTGTATCAGTAAATGCATCAGGTAATTGATTTGCAATTTCTTGCAGGTGTATTATCTTTTGAACCTCTCTCTCACATTGTTTATACATTAATGAAGGAACATACCATGAGACATCATTTTCTTGTTTTTTCTTTTCTCCCCCTAATGCCGGAAAAACTTACTCGTTAAAGTGACAATCAGTAGAACGTGATGTAAATACATCACCCGGTTAAAGGTTCAAGATATCTTATGATGGAAGCTGATTCATATCCAACATATATTCCCAACCTTCTTTGAGGATCCATTTTTATGCGTTGTGGTGATGCAATAGAGACATACACAGCACACCCAAAAATTCTAAGATGGGAAATGTTTGGCTCATTGCCAGAAACAAGTTGTAAAGGAGAGTATTTAAGATTTGCATTTGGTCTCACACGAATTAGTGATCCAGCATGAATAATTGCATGACCCCAAATAGACACAGGGAGTTTTGTCCTCATTATTAATAGTCTAGCTATTAGTTGTAGACGTTTGATTAACGACTCAGCTAAGCCATTTTGTGTGTGTACATGAGCAACAGGGTGTTCAACAATAATTCCTACAGACATGCAATAATCATTAAAAGCATGTGATATGAATTCACCAACATTATCAGGCCTCACCCTTTTAATAGTATAATCAGGAAATTGCTCGTAGTTTGATAATTTGTGCAAGAAATTTCGCAAATGCTACATTACGAGTTGATAACAAAGAGACATAAGACCATCTACTTGACGCATCTATCAAAACCATAAAGTATCTAAATGGTCCACATGGTGGATGAATTGTCCCACATATGTCTCCTTGAATTCTTTCAAGAAAAATAGATGATTCCTTTTCAATTTTCACAGGCTAAGGCATTGTAATTAATTTCCCAAGAGAACAAGATGTACACAAAGGAATTTTATTCGATTGTGGGATCTTTTGATATTTCAATGGATGCCCATGAGTGTTTTCAATTATTCTTCTCACCATCGTAGATCCTGGATGGCCTAATCTGTCATGCCATAAGTTAAGTGTTTCAGGATTATAATTTTTTTTTAACTACCATATATGCCTGAGGCACATTAATGTGTGTATAATGTAAACCAGACTGAAGCATTGGTAGTTTTCTAATATCTGATCTTTGCTTATGATATGCAAATATTTTTCACTATCAACAGTCTTTGACTGAGCATCATATCCGTTATGATATATGTTTTTAAAACTCAACAGATTTCTTGTTGATTTTGGGGAAAATAAAGCATTTTTATTATAAGCTTTGTACCATTTGTTAATGCTACATTAGCTTTTCCCACTCCTTCTATCAGGTCTGTAGGTCCTGATATTGTATTAATGATTTCTTTTGTTGGTTTAAGTTCATAAAAATATTTCTTATATCTAAGTATAGTGTGTGTGGCTCCACTATCCGCTATACATATATCTACTTTATTTGTTTGATCTTGCGCTCTAATGATGTTCATTTTAATCTTGAAAGTATAAAGAAAAATAATAAGTGAATAACGACGATATTGTTATATTTTAACAAGAACTTTATTTAATCGAAAGAAAATATTACATAAAGAAAAATACATAATGAAATATAGGAAAACACTTAATTGTTGCATATAACTATTGTGGTCAAGCAACATGTGTTTCAGAGTTCTATGTCAAAGTCTGTAGTGTTCAGCTTAACATTGAAATTATTAAAATTATCAACATGGTTCACTTCCTTCTCTTTTTTTTAAGAGAGGCTTGGTATAGTTCACATAAATGTGGAGTTGTGCGACAAGCCTTTGACCAGTGGTTTGTGCTACCACATCTAAAACATGAAGTGTCATTGTTTTCGAAACTACCAGCTTTATTCCCTTTGTGTTGGTTAGAATTGTTATTTTATGGAAAGTGGTAATTGATTGTTCTTTGATTTCTACCATGGCCATATCCACGGGTAGGATCACGTTCACGACAATAAAAGTTACCTCGGTAATTATAATTACCTTTGAAAGAATGGTTGCGACCTCAAAAGAACCACGACCATGACCTCGTCCTCACTTTCTTCCAGAGTTTTTAGTAGCAACATTTACTTTTGGAATTGCTAATGATCCCGTGGGACGAGCTTGATGATTTTTCATTAAAAGCTCATTATTTTTTTCTGCTACAAAGAGAAATAAATTTAAATCAAAATATCTTTTAAACTTTTGCAACCTATATTGTTGTTGCAAGTTTATAGTTGATGCATGAAATGTGGAGAAAGTTTTCTCCAACATATCTTCCTTGGTAACATTTTGTCCACAGAATCTGAGGGTCGAGCATATTCTGAACAAAGCAGAGGTGTACTCGTTTACCTTTTTGAAATCCTAAACCTGAGATTGTTCCATTCATCTCTAGCAGAGGGAAGTAGAACTTCTCTTTGGTGATCAAATCTACTTCTTAAATCTTTCCATAAAATGTATGGATCTTCATAATTTGAATATTCAAACTGTAACATTTCATCAATATGCTTATGCAAAAAGACATCAGCTTTCGCTTTGTCTTGTTCCGAGCAAGCATTTCCCTCTTGTATAGTTTCTAAGACACCCATGGATTTAAGATGTGTTTTTATATGAGTCGTCCACGGCATATAGTTTTCTCCATTGATATTAAGAGCTGGGAATTCGATTTTCGCAATGTTCGACATTTTTGTTTGCTAAACAAGAATTAAGCAAATAGTAAGA
Organism: Flaveria sonorensis; assembly: GCA_025506505.1. Taxonomy (NCBI): domain Eukaryota; kingdom Viridiplantae; phylum Streptophyta; class Magnoliopsida; order Asterales; family Asteraceae; genus Flaveria; species Flaveria sonorensis. The sequence continues at coordinate 55,579,320 of CM046435.1, forward strand.
TAATTATTAGAATACATACATATCAATAAGCATTGCCATACAATAAAGCGGTAGAGCTATAAACAAATATAGAAATAAGAAAAGTTTAAATTCTTTAGGTGGTAGTTCAGCAATGGAGATAAGAATTAAAATGAGCATTATGGTTGTCAGTACTAAAGTGTATCATCTTTGAAAAATTGTCTTAGATAAACTTGAGAAAAGAGATAATCTGTTTATTGAAAATAGGTTGATTGTGGTCAATTTAGAGTTTAAAATTATTACCGTTTGTAACGGCTATGTAAAACGGCTATATAACCGTTTATAACGGCTAATAACCGTCGTGTGTGTATATATCGACGGTAATTTTAAATAAAATAGATAAGTATAATATTATGTTATAAAAACATGAATTTAGCTTATAAAAACAAAAAAGAATAAGAACGACAAGTTAGAATAAGACGTTAGTACGAATAAACATAATCAAAATGTTAGTTGTATAAAGTTAGTTGACATTAAAAGAAATGTTAGTTGTATAACTAAAGATTAAGTAAAAGTTAGATACATAAGTAAATGTTAGTTGCATAAGTAAAAGTTAGATGCATAAATAATAGGTTAGATGCATAAGTAAAAGTTAGTTGACATAAAATAAAATGTTAGTTGCATAATCAAAAGTTAGATACATAAATAAAAATTAGTTTGTTAGTAGTCCTATGGTTATCAAGATTTCCATAATAAGATCTCTTTTATGCTTACTTTATTTATCTTAGTTATCTTTTTAATATAAAATATTATATATTATTACTTAATGAAGTCCTTACCTTGATTAATGGATGACTTTGTGCTTTATTGATCTTCTTGATTAGAGTTTAAGAGCTCTCGTGCTGATAACGTGTTATAATATCACAATGATTAACACAAGATTAGTGTTATAACCTTAAGAACTTTAAAGAGAATTGCAAGAGCAAGAAGAAGATAAATGTATAACTTATGAAAGTGTATACAAATGGTGCATCTTCTCATTTATATTGAGGTGGTATTTATACTGCAAAGATCAATCATTTTGATAGACAAGTAAAACTATTTGGTAGATAAGTAACATAGTAAACTTATCTACAAGTTTGACAAAGAGTTCATCCACTTGCTATGGTAATAATTTATAATAATTGCCTAGTTATAATTGCTTCTTCTTTTTATTTTCTTTTAAAACGGCAAATGTGTGACCCTAATTCAAAGGATAGGTGTAATCTTAATCAGGACCACCTATCCGTATCCCAGTCAGGACCGCACCCTCAACCCTCTCAGGAGGAAACTTATTGCTGAAAAAACCTCTGGCTTAACTCTGAGTATTTTGTTCAGAGTGAGACTTGAACCCATGACCTCCCAATATTTACATGTAATGGATACCTCAACTTAACCAGTTGGACTAAATATCATTAGTAACAAGTCCATTTTAAATTTGTGAAAGAAAAAAATTCATAGCTTTATTATGTTAAAGCATAATAACTGATGATTAATGTGGGGCAGAAAAAGAAACCCATGAAAACTAGAACCGAAATTACACTCTGCCATATTCATACAAAAGCCCCTTCGACCACCATAACCGCCCCCAACGCCTTCGTCAACCACCGTTAACGGTGATCTCTGCAACTCCATAGTCTGTCTTCCTCCATGAACTGGATTAGGGTTTCACAAAGACGAATTTAAATCCTTTGGTTCGATTTGAAAAACTGTTGATCTTGTAAAAATGGATCAATCATTCATGATCATGCTATCCCACCTCATTCACCTTCAATACCAACTCGAACCCACCACCTCCCTCCTTATTAATATTTTGATGAAACTATAGCTTCGTGTTATCAACCAACTCGTCGACCAAAGCCGAATACAACTCTCTTTTTGCCCCGGTTAGAAATATGGAGTCGAGCTGGTTCGTATTATTACTGGCTCGAGCCCGCGATTAGTGCTGGCTTGACTTAAACAGCTTGTTGAACAGCCTACTCAATATTATCATTCAATTACACATCATAATATAATACCAGGTGAAAGCGACCAAGAAAGTTAAACCAGATGTTGAAGTGGTAAATCCACACACACAATATAAGGTAAATAAAGGACAGTAATGCTAATGGTTAAATAGTCAAAATTTTGTATGTTATAACATCAGAATGCATTACAAGTAATATGTACACACCTAAGCAAGCTGGATTACCTACAATAGAAAAAATTATAACATAAATGCATTATTGATCACACCTTTATCATGATAATTGAGAATAAGCAGTTCTCCCACTGTTTGGAAGAAGCCCATCCTTAGCCATTTCAGAAAGAATTTTGAATACTGCATCCATGTTCCCTTGTTTATGGTTTATCTCAACAAGAGCTTTCGCCAGCTCAGCATCAGTAACCTTACAACTTCTCAACACATTTTCAATAACTTCACTCGACTCTGCGGTCATTCCACCTTTATTAAGTTCTTTTATCAAAGCAATAATTGTTGCTGTATGAGGAATAAACCCATGACTTATCATCCTCTTATAAAGCTTAAAAGATTTTCTCAAGTTCCCACCTTTACAATGGCCATGTATAAGAACATTATATACAGCTTCAGGAGGTGCTTGTTTTCTCTGAAGCATTTTATCAAACACTTTATCTGCTTCATTCATCAAACCTTTCATGCAAAACCCTTTTATAAGTGCAACCACACTTTTCAACTCCATGTTGCTGCAATTCTCTATTAAGGTGTTGTAAGTTACATCATCTGGAACTGCATTGTCATAATACAGCTTGAAAAGAATCTGCTTTGCTTCACGGGTCCGTGCTTGCTTGCTAAGCCCGTTAATCAACACACTGTAAGTCACAACATCGGGTAGCAAGCCTTTATTAAGCATTTCATCATGTAAATGTAGCGCGCTTTTTGTATCTCCTTCTATGCAGTAAGCGTTAATTAAAGCAGTGTATGTACATTCATCAGGTGGTAAACCTATTCTTAACATTTCTTGGAAAACATAACAAGCTTCGGTTAAGTTCCTCTGATTACAAAGACCTTTAATCAGTGACGAATAGGTAACAGCATCGGGAAGAATTCCTTTTTTGACCATTTGTTGTTTCATCTCAAAGGCCTTATCTAGCTCCTGATCTCTACAAAAAGCAGTGATAATCGTACTATAACTTACAACATCTGGGGATAATCCGGATTTACGTATCTGATTAAAAACTCCTAAGGCATCTTCTATCTTCCCATCTATAGTGTGCCCATGGATCAGAGCATTATAAGTCACAATAGATGGAGAAAAACCGTTCTTTTTCATTTCATCCAACAACTTATAAGCTTCTTCCATGAATCCCTGCTGGGAGAATCCGTCAATCAATGTTGTATACGTTCTAGCATTTGGAAACAACTTCCTTACACGCATTTGTTCTAAAAATCCCATAGCGCGGTGTAGATTTCTAGCTTTGCACATGCTATTAATCAAAGAAGTATAAGTAATAACATTCGGAGATAACCCATTGCTCGTCATTTCATCATGCAAAACGAGAGCTTGATGAAAATTCCCTTCTTTACAGTACCCATTCACAAGCGTATTATAAGTCACTTCATCAGGAACGATTCTTTTACACTTCATCTCTTCAAGAACTTCACCTGTTTCCTTCATCCTTCCTTCACGACCCAACCCATTAAGTATAACATTATACGAAATCACATTCGGCTCTAAATCTCTCATAGACATTCCCTTAAACACCTTAAATGCATCATCAAGCCTCCTTAACTTGCAATAAGCATCGATTAACGTATTATACGTGACAACATTAGGCAAACAACCATGTTTTTCCATTTCATCAAACAACTCCAACCCCTTCTCCAACTCCCTAACCGCGCAAAACCCACGGATCAATATATTATAAGTAAACACATTCGGTGAAACCCTAGCTTTGATCATATGCACATACATTTCCTCAGCCGATTCAATAGGCTCGTTAGACCGAATAATCGCATCAAGAACAGAGTTATAAGCAAGCACACCAGGCATAAAACCATGAGATAAAGCTAAATGAATCGTATTCAACCCTCTCTTCACCAGTTTCAAACTAGAATACGATTTTACCAACAAATCGATGACAGCAGAGCTCGAATTGCAATCAGAGAACGTATCTTTGATCAATTTGAATACGAGATTACCGTTTTCATCGTTAGGAGTGTTGATGGCTGCATCTTCGGCGATTGATTGGGCTGTTTTGTAGAGCTTGAATCTGGTGAGTATGTGGATGGATATACAGCTGCATTGTAGATCAAAAAACGGACGCCGGCGAGCCCAATTGATGAATGATAGGGTTAGGGTTTTGTCGAATTGGGAATGAAGGAGTAAATAGGAAGCTGACTGAGGGGTGAATTGGGATGATAGAGAGTTCAGGTTGTGTGTGTGGTGGCGCTTGAGGACGGCGATGGCTTTTCCGACGAGATTGACGTCCGGCGGCAGCGGTGGTGGTGATGGTGGTGGTGGTGATGGTGATGGTGGTGGTGGTGGTGGTGGTGGTGCGGGGATTGTGGAGAAGTGTAGGGTTTTCCGGTAGGGTTTAAGGGTTTTCATTTCAGAGGAAATGAACAAGGGTGGTTGTGAACATTGGTAGAAAACTCGAGGGGTGTGTATCCATGGAGAATAATTTACACATGGCTTCCGTTATAAAAGGGAAAATTCCTTTTTTTTAACTACAAACGGATCATTAGCTCACTCGATTACTCGATTATTTCTATTTATGGAACTTTAGCAATATGTTTGGTATGGGGTACTTGAATGAACGAATGAATAGAATGAATTAGGTAATAGAATTGATGAGAGAATAAAATAAATCATTACATTTCATTGTCTTATTTGGTTACCATTTAGGAATGAATGAATCATTAACTTATGTTTGTTTGTTAGGTATGAAAAAACGAAAAAATGTAAAAGTAGTTATGATGGTGATGGCAGGTGGTGGTTTCTGGAGGCGGCGGAGGCCGGTGGTGGTGTCTGGTGGCGATAGTGACCGGCGGAGGTGGCGTTCGGTGGTAAGTGGCAACGCTGGTGGCCGGTGGTTGGGGGCGGCAGTGGTGATGGCTCGTGATGGGCGGCGCTGCTGGTGGCTGGGGGCGGCGGTGGGGATGGCTTATGATGGGTGGCGCCGCAGGTGCCTGGTGGTTGGGGGGGCAAGGGCTGGTGGTTGGCCGCAACAGCGGCCAGTGGGTGGCGGCGACGACGATGGTCGATGGTAGTAGTGGTGGGCATGCCTTGTGGTGGTTGCCGGTGACGAATGATCTTGGTGGCCGGTGTAGATCAATCTTGGTGAGCGGTGGTGGTTGTTGTGGTGAGTGAGTGAGTGGTGTTGGTGACTAATGATGGAAGAAGAGGTGGAATGAAACAAAAATGAGGGATGCATGGAATGAATTTAAGGGAATGAAATCAACTATGTAATAGTTTATTTCATTACCTTTACCAACCAAACATGTCTTTATTCATTCACCATCAATGGTTCATTTCATTCCACCCCTTGTTCGTGCGTACCAAACGCTACCTTAGTTTAGAAACTAAGACCATATTCAGGAGAAAACACACCATAGATGAGAAAGCCTTTGACTTAACTTGGAACCTCTCCTTTTTTTGTCCTAGTGAGACTTGAACTCAATATCTCCACCTATTTTATTGAAATCGTGGGATACCTCACCTAAACCACTTAGACTAAGAATCATTGGTAAAAAGAAAAATTACTATCGGGTCACTTGACTAACAAACACATACAAATAAATATACTACACTTTTAGTATTTCCTTTTCATACTTTGTCCTTACAATTGACTCGAGTGGGAGCTTCGCTCATGTCTATCTACCCATGGGTCAGGGTGGTCCAATTGCAATAATATAGGTGTCAGGGTGGTTTAATCATATAATAGAATTAATCATCAACATTCGTACAATCTTATAGAGTAAAAAAATCAACAATTGTAATGCCATTCAATCGGATGCGCTTACAACAATCGGTTGCAATTTGATTTTCAAGGCCAAAAAAACAAACCAACTAAGGCGCACCATCCATTTCAAAATGAGATCCAATCTTGGAGTATGAATAACAAATTGAGACAGTCCTAAGATGAATCTAGATTTATCATCTTCAAGTCACAATATTGATTTCAAAATCAAGGTACAACTCAGATGAGTCTAGGTTCAGCATCACTACTTACGAAACTCACAAAGGTTAGGGGTTCGCAAAGATAACAAACTATGATGACACTCATATGAACCAAGGTTCATTGTCATGGTCATAAGTTATGCCTTATAAATTATATGTTGGGTTTCATCATTACAACCTTCAAAGTTAAACTATTAGGTTATACTGTCACTATCGAACTGAGTACTAAATTGAGAGCCTTATGGATACATCCAAGTAAAAAAAGGAAAACAAATATAAATACTTCTCATATCAACATAAGTTGATTGCCATGGAATCAACAACAAAAATAAAGCAACAAATACAAACTAACGTCAATGGAACCACAACATCCCAAAAATCCCCATACAAAAGGAAAAAATACGAACAAAGAAAGAGAGAAAATGTAGGCAAATAAAAGTGTCAAAGACGCCAATAAGGGTCGCATAGGACCGCTGACCGGCCTTCCCTTTCTCGCTTTCCGTGTTCTTCAAGCGTTAGGATGTTTGAAAGAGAAGATCGCAGACAAACAGAAAAAAAGTAAGGAAAACGTGTAGCCATGACATCAAAGATGGCCAAAAATGTTTGGTTACTGACATCCCAATCCCCTAATGTTTTTCAACCATCATCCGTAACACTCTTCATCAAATTAGTAAATTAGTAAATTAAGAATTAACAAAATAACATCATCTCAACTTAAAACTAATCAATTTCGTGTACTCTCTATCTTAGAGGTTGTTTGACAACATCTGAATCAGCCTCATAATAGTTCAGATGTCTGAATGGTTCAGCATTTAATGATTCAGACTGTTTGTTTCGCTAGCAAATTCTGAATGGTTAAGCATTATATTAATGCTAAATGGTTAAGAGGTCTAATACTGAATGGTTAAGACCTTTTATCTGAATTGGTCAGACATTTGTTTTTGAATAGTTAAGCGATATACTAACTCTTACTGGTTCAAACATCTTAATGGTTCAAACCTCTTATTTGTTCAGCACTTGATTATCCAGAAACGACAAACAACCCCTTAGAAAGAAACCCAACCTCCATATCGGGTCAGCCCATGCACTCCAACCTTCAACACCACATCCCCCATTCATCATCTTCTTCAATCACCATTGCAGAATTCACAACACAAGGAGATGCAACTGAACACCACCTCTCAGGAACAATCACCATCAATCTTTCATCTCTCATCTCCCCCAACACCCATCAAACCCTACTTCAAACCCATGCGCCCAGCCCTATCTCTCCTCCGTTCACTCTCCGCCACCGTCCACCACCACCACCGTCGCCTCACCGTCCTCCGGACCCTCTCCCTCTTCAACTCCACACACCCACATCGCATTCCCCTCATTCACACTCGTTCTATCGACCAATCTTCAGTCGGTAATTTCGTCGAACGATTGGTGGGCGAAGAAGAAAATGGGATTTTGATAAAGATTCTGAATCTTTCAGCTTTGATGCTGGTTTTGGGGCGAGTGTTGATGATGCGAAGAGGGTGACGTCTTCTTTGTCTGTTGATGTGAAGGAGTTGGATGAGCTGCCGGAGCAGTGGAGGAGGGCGAAGTTAGCGTGGTTGTGTAAGGAGCTTCCGTCGCATAAGCTTGTTACGCTTGTGAGGATATTGAATGCTCAACGAAAGTGGGTTAATCAAGAAGATATGACTTATGTTGCTGTGCATTGTATGAGAATTCGCGAGAATGAAACTGGGTTTAGGGTAAATTTTCTTGTTTTGTTTGATGATAATGGTTAATTGTGTGAAATTTTAGTTGAACATTGGTTTGATTGTGATGCTGTTTGGTCGGTTAATGTTAGGTGAAACTGGGTTTTGGGTAAAGTTTCTTGTTTTACATGATGATAATGGTCAATTTTGCGCAATTTAGTTGAACATTGGTTTGATTGTGATGCTATATGGTTGGTTAATGTTAGGTGAAACTGGGTTTAGGGTAAAGTTTCTTGTTTTAATTGATGATAATGGTTAATTGTGTGAAATTTAGTTGAACATTGGTTTGATTGTGATGCTATTTGGTTGGTTGATGTTAGGTGTATAAATGGATGATGCAGCAGCATTGGTTTCGTTTTGATTTCTCGCTTGCTACCAAGCTTGCGGATTTAATGGGTAAGGAGCGAAAGTACTTGAAATGTAGGGAGATATTTGATGACATAATTAATCATGGGTTGATCCCTACAGAATATACATTTCATATTCTGATAGTATCCTACCTTAGTTCATCGAATCGAGGGTGTTTAGATGAAGCATGTGTTATCTACAATCGGATGATTCAGTTAGGAGGTTATAGTCCGCGCCTTAGTCTTCACAATTCTCTTTTCAAAGCTATTCTGACTACACGTGAAGACTCTTCAAAACAGTATCTTAATCAAGCAGAATTCATATTTCATCAAATGGTGACATCTGGATTCAAAATTAATAAGGATATTTACAGTGGTCTTATTTGGCTTCATAGCTATCAAGATAAGATAGATAAAGAAAGGATTGCAGCTTTAAGAGCTGAAATGCAGTTATCTGGAATTGAAGAGAATAAGGAAGTGCTTGTATCTGTTTTGAGAGCTTGTTCAAAAGAAGGGGCCGTAGAAGAAGCCGAAAAACATGGGAAAAGCTTGTTAATTTATCTCATAGTGTTCCTTCTCAAGCTTTTGTTTATAAAATGGAAGTATATGCAAAAATAGGAGAATATATGAGATCGTTAGAGGTATTTAAGAGTATGCAAGAACGGTTAGGTTCAGCCAGCACTTCAGGATTTCATAAAATTATAGAAGTGTTGTGTAAAGCTCGAGATGCAGAACTTGCAGAGTCTGTTATGAAAGATTTTGTCGAAAGTGGCAAGAAGCCATTAATGCCGTCTTTTATTCACTTAATGGACATGTATTTTACATTAGGTATGCATGATAAGTTGGAGTATACTTTCTTTCAGTCCCTTGAAAAATGTCGCCCCAATCGTACCATATACAATATATATCTCAAATCACTTGTACATATTGGTAGTCTTGAAAAGGCCGAGGAGATATTACGCCAAATGCAGAATCTTGAGGATGTTGGTGTCGATTCAAAATCTTGCAACACTATTTTAAGAGGGTATTTAGATGGTAAAGAGTATGTTAAAGCAGAAAAGATATACGCTTTAATGAAGGAGAAAAAATATCATATCGAACCTGATTTGATTGAAGATCTTGAACGGGCTTTGAGTTCAAAGGAAGAAATTGTTAAGAACTCGATAACTCTAAAGCTCAGCAAAGAACAAAGAGAAGCTCTTGTGGGATTGTTGCTAGGTGGTCTAAAGATTGAATCAGATGAAAACAGAAAGAATCATATGCTTGTTTTCAAGTTTAATGAGAACTCTGGTGTACATAAGGTTTTAAAGAGGTGTATACGCAATGAGTATAACGAATGGTTGGATTTGTGTAGTGAAAAAGATGATCAAATTACTACAATTTCGCACTCTTATTTTGGGTTTTATGCTGACCAGTTTTGGCCACAAGGTCAACCAGTAATTCCAAAATTAATTCATCGATGGTTGTCACCACGAGTTCTTGCATATTGGTTCATGTATGGAGGGTATAAAACATCATCTGGAGATATTTTGTTGAAGGTTAGAGGAAGTGAAGATGGTGTTAACCGAATTGTTAAAGCCCTACAGAAAAAGTCTTTTACTTGTAAGGTTAAACGCAAGGGGGATGCTTTTGGATTGGTTTACTTGGAAGCAATTCAGTATGGTTTTGGAAGTTGGTGGATCCTTACATTTTAGGTGATCTAAAAGATCATTTAAAGCCAGAACACTTAGCTTCTGATCTGAAGGAAGAATCCCAACCTGTTGACTTTAATAGAAGTGATTCTGATTATAGTGAAGATGATGCATCGTAGGACTTCTTTTATTAAATGTTTTTTGTGGTTGCTGCCAAAAAGACAAGAAGAGGGTTTTTGAAAGCCAGATTTTCTCGATGTTATCTTTTTTCTTGCTGCAGTGACACTAAGGTATGTTTATTATGAACTTTTGAAAAACACAAGTTAAGGCACACGATTTTTTTTTTTTTTGTAAATTTCACATGTCATTCTGGTTTCTTGTGTTATTTTCTTCATTTATGCATGGAGTTACTGGGCCATGCTTTTATTCTTTACTCACACTTTGTTTTATTTCATTATTTGGATGCAGGTAGACATCGGGAATGATGGTAATGCTGCATATTTGAGCCAGGACATATACCAGCTTTTTTGAATTTTCTTGATGGTATATCATTTAACACTTCACTAGCATCCAAATCTTATGACCTTATTGATAGAATGTCACTTTGTGCATATTTAATGTTACAATTGGTATATATTTTATGATCTAGCATGCTTAAAACTCATTATATGTTACTAGTGGAAATGCCCGTGCGTTGTGGTGGTAAGGCTGTTGCGCGATCTTTTGGGAATTCGATTTTAGTCAGTATCAGCTCGGTGCGTTATGACGTAACTTAAAAAATCAAAATATAATAATTGAAAATTTTGAATGAAAGGAAACAATTACGTATATCAATAAATTTTTAAGACAACTATACTAACAATTATATTATCCCAACAAAATTAGTAAAAACATGGGTGTTATTTGTGGTCGAAAATCACTTATTACCTAGATTTTAATTTGGGGGGGGGGAGGTTTCGTTTTATGAATGTAGGTTAGAGCTTCATACAATGGATAACTAAGTATTTGTTTACTTATAAAAAATATACAAGAGTTTATACAAAGTTTCTCTCTTTTTTCCTAGTTTATTAGTCATTCGAAAGCATTTTATCTTATAACTAACCAACCATCCCTAAAATTTAAATGAATATTTGATGGAAACATGCTTATATACTTGTCTTTATTTTTTCATATATGACTTAAGTACATAAACAAAAATAACATCATTTCATGTTTTTTGAAAAAAAAAAGAACATTGCTTATAAGTTATGCACATAGCTCGCAACAAATAAACGAACTTGAAGTTCAAACCTAACAAAACTTTTGACCTCAATGGTTTACACTTCAAATGATAGTAAATTAGGCAATAAATCGATTAAAACCAGATAACAAGTAAAGTAAATTATTAAAATACAAATCAAAGTTGACGTGATTTGAGGGTGGTTGGAACAAAGCAACAGGTCAGTGAAATCCTTGGAGATTTGCGTGAAATGTTATTCCTGTCGAATAAGAAACCGGCGTTGGTGAACGGGAGTGAATCCGTATATAACCGCCAAACACTTGGAGATAAAACCGGAGTGTAATCGTGATGATTGAGGCGTGCGATGATAATTATGTTGATGATGCGGAGAGAGATGAGGGTTGCGGGTGCAATAGGAAGATGGAAGTAAACAACATTGTTGTGAGTCGAAAATTCTGGAAATTGAGTGAATAATTTGCAGCATTATTCAACATGATGATCATCAGAGTCAGCTTTTGGTGGTGATTTGCACCGGAGAAAGTTAATTGAGAAATTGTTATCACAAATTACAATCTTGATTGTTATTGAGCAGTTAACAACCGGTAAGGGGAAAGGGGATGAGTACTTAATCGTAATGAATGAATGACATTGAAAATGAATGGTGGTTTTGTTTGGCCACGTGTATTTGATTTACCATTTGTATTATAACATCATATGTTATACTTTATTGTAAGAGCATAAATAAAATAAAATAGTTAATTTTTTAAAAATTTAGCATGGGTTTTTATAAGAGTGTATTAATTCATATATAAAATTAAAATTATATCATTTTTTCACATAAAAGATATAGATAAATATTAAAATTATTAAACTTATAATATGTCCCTAGAAAAATCTTAGTATTATTGTTATTATAAATACGAAAATATATATTAGTTATATACTTAAATATTTAAATAAAATAATACGTAGTTTAATAGTATTTAGTTATAAAAATATAATTAGCAAATATAAATTTAAATGTCAATTTATAGTATTATAAATAAAATAAAATTTAATGAAGTGAATTAAATAATATCATATTATTAAATAATGTATTAATAATGTGTATTAAATACATGAAAAAGACAAGGACAAAAGTGTCAAGGTATATAAAATTTAATGGATAAATTTACCATATTGCCCCTAAAGTGTTTTAAAATCTTAATCAATTTCCTATTCTACACCTCTTAAATACCTTGCACTTCTTTGTACATGTTACTTCAAAACTTGTATGTTTGGTAAAATTACATCGTAAAGAGAGGGTTAAAGAACGTTGATCATCATTAAGAAAGATACTTGAAGGAGCGACTGTCTTGGAGAGATTTGGTCTACCTCTTGAAAGTAGATTGTTATCATCAGAGAGGGAGCATCTTAGAATGTTCTAGAACTCATGCGTTTTTACTTAAATATATCCGCCGGTGCCAATTGAGTCCACCTCTGCATCCACCTGGCATTCAATTAATCATATGCAATTAACTAAGAGAACCTAGTACCGTCAGTAAATGCATCAAAACTAGGATTTTGATGAGTTGAGGAAGATCCTAGGATCCTTGCCTATAATCCTTCCAGCTAGCTAACCACGTGAATCAAATTCCCTCAACATAAATATTTGCTGCAACTTCAGTTGGATTATATATTCACGGTTTCTTGATTTCTTACAATGGTTACCTGGTTTAAGGAGGATATCAGAATTATTTACACGGTTTCTTGATTTCTCATAAACGATGCTACCAGTTTTGACGCTTCTGGTTTAGGAATGCACAAATCCTTGAATCAAAGTCGTCTTAAGAACTTGGTAACACTCAGAGAAATAGAGATAATCTTAGAGTCATGAGGACATTGGTTCATGGAATAGCGTCCAATGATCATGTCATAGTGATCAATTCAACACGCTCCACGTATATGGATTTGAATCATCCAAACTATCTGTGGGACTGAACTAGATCAAATAAATTACAATTTGATATAAATATATATACTAAGGCAGACATTATTACTGTCATTACTCTCCACTTATGACACAATCAATCTCACTTATGTCTTAACTTCATCGTGAGGGGGTCGCGAGTACTGATGAAGACGGTTGACTTGAGTAGACATGATGTGCTAAGGAGCCATGTTCAACGTTGTGCACTCACAAAATTTATAGATGTTGTGTTCCTAAAAATAGAATTTTGCTTTCGGCTTGGGTTTCGATTCCTTGAGTTACTTGGATCTAGAATAACGTTCTTAAAACTGAATCGGATTTGCATTTGAGCTTGAAGCGCAAACTATGGTTTCGGTAAACAACAAACCAAAATAGTTAGGTTGGTCGTACCAATTGGTTTTTGACGTATTAACTATTTTATTTTGGGATGACAACTCACATATTATCTATCTTGCTTTTAGTTCTACAACACAAATAATTATATCAACCAGTCATAAACAATGCTTAAACTCTTGACGTCAATGGGAGCTTTATCATTTTAACTTTAAACATCTTTGTCATTAGACCTAACACCTCATCTTGATAGAATAGCTATTTAAACTAATTTTTTAAATTTATTTTTACTTTAATGTTATTAGTTTATATTGAATAAAAAAAGTAAAACAATGTATTCGATTTACGCAAGCTTCAAGTTTTGAACCTTAAATCGTCAAAACCAAACTATAACCTTCCTCAGGGGTGAGCAGAAAAACTAACAACCGAACCATACATGAAATTGCTTAAATAATTAAACCAGCTGAGAAAACCATGGTTCAGCTATGATTGTTTCGATAACTGGTTTTACGATTTAGTTATAGTTATATGCATATAAATATCCAAATTAACTGAACATGCATCAAAGTCAAACTTTATGTTAGTTGTCGTTTATTCTCTTTTATAACGTAAGATTTTGTTAATTCAACATATTTGATTCATTAAGCTTTATTATTATTTTGTACTAGCAAGAAACCCCCACGATGCGGCGATAGAAAATAATTTTCCAGTTTGAACGTAAAAGGATCACAAACACATTGATTGACTTCCGATGCTAATCCCCTAGCAACACCACCACCACGAATCATAACATATTTTACCGATGAAGATGGAACGAAACATCGGAAAAACAACCTTTTAGAACCGAAGCTTTGTTGATGGGCAAAACGCCTGACACCTAATGCTTGACCCATCCCACTTGACCCATCAGCATTAAGATTAACATCAGATGTTAGACAGTAGCATCCAACACATTTAACTGGATCTTGGTGTACCATTTGCACATTCAAGTAGTTATTAAAACAAAATATACATATCAGCACTATCCATTTAAGTAATTAATAAATTAACAAGATTTACTTTTCTAATCCTTCCATTCATATCAATTTCTTTATTCATTTTAGAATTTATCTATAAACCTACGTAACATGCAGCCATATACACATGCATATATACACAAAAGTATCAATTTATTGCAACTTCGTTATGAAAAGAACATCCGTTTGACCCATATCCATTTTAACAAAATGAACAGAACAGTAACACCTAATTTGACCCACACACAAAGTAGCACCCACTTTGACCCATATATAAACCGACCAACATAAAACTAAATTATAAATTATCCCAACCATCTAGTTTCTCATACACAACAGTAGCAACCCATTTTGACCCATATGCAAGCTGGCCCAAATAGCAAATTAAATGATAGTTTGACCCTAAAGCCACCTAGTTCAACCCAAGTAAAACATTCAATTAAATAATTAAATCTTTAAATGATTTTCAACGGAACAAATAACACATTAATTATAACCTATGTGCATAAAACTAACAACTAAACATTTTGAAAACATGAAGATATCCCAAGAACACCAAGACAATAAGTTGCGCATACAATAGAAATGCTAGCTTCATACTAAATATGATGATGTGACTCTAAACACTTACCAATGCCAATAATAAACACAAGACGACACGACATGACATCTTCTTTCCAAATCTTGTTAATACCAAATCTTCCATACCGTTCATGGAATATCTCTTGGCTTCCTGCCAAATTTTGGTGCAGAAGTTATATTTTGCATATAAAAACAAAAAATAATTATAAAAAGACGAGAATGTATGCATGCTTGATATATCATAATAGTAATTCATATATGTTTTCTTCCAAATAATACGGAAAATAATTTTGTGATATCGGAAAATACTCAACATACATGTGTAATAGTTAAATATATTATATGCTAATAGTTATATATGTATATATCATATGATTAAATATATTTTAGTTTCTCTAATATTTCACATGAACCTCAGTTATAGTGACAAATATATTTATGTATGCATGCAACATGCATACTTCAAGTTAAAGCAAAGTCACTGTTTTATACCTACTCCAACAGAGTTTGTTGGTTCAGCCCCAAAATCACACACAAAACTCACATGATAAGAGTATTATTTCTGGAACTCACTATCTACCTCATTCAACAAAACCATTAAATAGACACATATCATGCATATGTGAGATACATCCGATGTTTACTTTAACCCACTACATACTTAACACCCTAAAAACTTGCATCCCATACTCTACTACTTAGACTTATTCAAAATAAAAACTTGCTACATAATTAAATAACACGTGACTCAATTATTAAACCCGTGACCCGACTTGACCCGAATTTAAACCCATCAAGATTAACTCAACAAAGTTTGGATATCATATTTTTATTTTTATTTATACTCAAGTTATTAGTATCAAAATGTTCACTACTTTACCTACGTTCAAATATGAGACATAAGAACCTAAATAATGAAAATCAATAATCTTTTCTAGCTCAAGAATGCCATCATAGGCAACATTTAATAGAAACTCATAAGTTACCGACTTATTATAGTTTTACAATTTGTGTCAAAAGTAGAGTACGAGTATCTTTGCACCTATGCATGAAATATTTTTCATCACTATAACATGTACAGAGCACCTGTATCTGTAACTAAAAACACTCAGTCCTATAAGTTGGTCGAAGAAGCGTAAATCCATTTAAAGGTTATCATGTAGTAGATATGTTTGTCAAATCAAACTTAAAACATTGAAAGAAATTTGAATGGCCAAAACATTACGAGGCTGGTAAGGATCTTAGAAGCCTTCTAGATTGCAGCACAAAAGCTAAACCAGATCATATGAAAAACCCAAAGAACAAACAAAGGGCAAAAATTGTTTACATCCAATATAGTTGAATCAAAATATGTCATGATATAAAAAATCAGAATTAGAACTTTGACAATAAAGGAACAATAACATACAAGATAACAGGTGCCAA
Source organism: Flaveria sonorensis (assembly GCA_025506505.1). Classification (NCBI taxonomy): domain Eukaryota; kingdom Viridiplantae; phylum Streptophyta; class Magnoliopsida; order Asterales; family Asteraceae; genus Flaveria; species Flaveria sonorensis. Next base: position 55,595,724 of record CM046435.1, read on the forward strand.
ATTTAAATTCCTAAAAAATATGCTTGGTTGTAACAACAATATTAGTTATGATCGAAGGTTTAAAGCATGCTGTTGCAGAAAGCTCAAGAACATGATATTTTGCACAAGCAACTGTAGCAAAGAAAATTTTCAAATGCTCTTCAATTATAAATAGTAACATCATACCTCAACCTTGCCATCACCTTTGGCCATTAAAGAAAAAAATTCAGCATATGTAGCTCTTTACATGCTCTCCACAGCAGAATCCAACCCAACATGTGTATCCTCAAGCAAAAGATAAACAAAAGAACCAAAATAGTGTTCTTCGGACTAAAAAGCAAGTGATATGTCCTTTACCTACAAGTAGTGCATCAAGTTATAAGAAAGATTCATGTTACTAAAATATGATGTGAACTATAAATAACCCATTTTTGAATTCAATTTTATGTGTTAGAACTTAGAAAAAAGTCATGTTTTCTATTTTTCAAAATAAATAGTCAACAATCTCTATGCTACTAATAAAAAGCAAACAAAAATAAATATGAACATTCTATGAAGCGAGAACTTAAAAATATATGTCAATGTTAAATGGGTTTATTAAATATATTGAAAAAACATTAAACTTCATCAATCATGATAACAAATATGAATAAACTATAATTGGTATTCAAGTTATTGTTTTTAGAAATGAAATAATCTAGATGTTACAATGCATTTGGTATGAATACTTGAAATTAACCTGATGTTTATAGAGGTCCTTATTCAGAATGTCATCAAAAGACCATGAAAAACAATTGGCTCAAAACCATAAAATTAACAACAAAAGTAACATCTAAGCACCATTCACAATGGAGATTACATACTAACCGTAAGTTTATTAGTAGATAGGTAATAGAAACTGTAAGATAATATAAGATTATAAGGCTGATACAACCAAAGAAGCCAAAACAACCAAAGATCTTCCTGTATGCATGCACTGGACGTACAAAGGTAGAAGTGTTTCAGAAGTTTTACACATTACATTAGAAAATACTCTAAGTGTAAAATCTTCCGAAGCCAAAGTCCAAATCTTTCGAAGCCAAAGTCCAAATCTTCCGAAGCCTAAGATGAAGTCTTCCGAAGCTTCAGAGACAAAGTCTTTCGAAGCCATTTTGCTGTGAAGACTGATTTCTTCCGAAGACAGAGAAAGACATGCTTTCTCTGATCTACTTTACATAAAGCTGACACACTTTCCGCTGCAACTCTGAAGACTTACCAACTTGTATGAGTTGGTGAAAAGTCCATGCTTTTGTAAACTGTAGATTAAGGTCTTTGTCTGTAACTTCCTACTTTTGTACCTGTAAACCTTTTGTAATAGAAAAGGATGTGAGCTATGGCATGTCATATTTACTAGTCACAAGACAATCTGTCTTTTGACTTTAGATTGATCTTGTTGTCTAGATTAGTCAATTCCAACTGTCCTTCTAAGTATTGACGGTTGTAGGATGTAGTATAAAAAGTCTCAGGTTCTTGTAATTTAGATATGCTTTGTAACACTTGTAATAGAACTTGAGAGCAATATACAACACTCCTTGAAAACCATATTTCTAGGTTATTGTTGCTTGTTCTGTCTCATTATTTACTGGTGTTCTTAGTATCCTTATAATCAAACCCGGTTCCCTATTTGAACTGTTAAGTGTTCTAAGTCTCTCCTCATTGTGAAACTGATTGTGTTAGGCACCCTTACCCGGTCCTTCAATTGGTATCAGAGCATTTCAGGCTCTTGATTGTAAGATCTCACCATCTTTAATCCTCTCAGTTTCACAGTTCACTTAACATCCCAAATGGCAGCTATCACAAAGGCTGATATGGAAACCGATACAATGACAAAGTCCCCACTGATCACTCCTGAAGACTTTGATACTTGGTGTCAAATAATGGAAGGCTTTATCAAGTCTCAAGACTCCAGGATGTGGGGTTCTGTTTGATGGACCTCATGTACCATCCACCTCTTCAGCTGCTGCTGGTGGCAGTATGATACCAAAGAAAGTGGTTGATTATTCTGATGAAGACTGGAAGAAGATTGATATTGATCAGAAAGCCATGACCGCCCTCCAAACTGCTCTTCCAAACTCTATCTACATAGGCTTCAAGAAGTGCAAGACTGCCAAGCAACTCTGGGATGCACCGAAGCTAATGTATGAGGGGTCTGATGATGCAAAAGAAAACAAGAAAGACCTCTTGAAGCAGTAGTTTGAGAACTTCACCTTCAAGACAGGTGAAACCATGACTCAACAATACTATAGGTATGTTGAGATTGTGGATACTCTGGAGGATGTTAGGGTAACTCTTGAGAACAGGGACATTGTAAGGAAATTCATGTCCTCTCTTCCCAGACAATGGACACACTATTGTGTGGTCATCAAAAGAACTGAAAACCTCAAGACCCTTACTCTCATAGAGTTGTATGGTATCCTCAGTAGGTACCAGATGGACATGAACATGCAAAATCCATCTGGTAACTCCAACAACCAACAGAGTTCAGCCGTTCATGTGGTTGAAAGGGATTGCAGAGAACCACAGCACCATCTCGTCTGCTACCCTGATAAATCACAAAAGGGTCCTTTCATCACCTTTCCGGAGACACCAAGGGAAGGCTACATCCCTGGAAGCCCATTCCAGGAGACAAGTTCTTCATAAGCTTTATGTCTTTTGATGAAAGTTCAGGCAACTTTCTCTTCACCCTTGAAGATCTGGACTGTATCCATCCAGATAATCTGGAGTATATGGAAATAGTCCAGCAGATGACTCTTCTCACTCATAGGGCCAACAAGTTCTACAAGAGGACTGGAAGGAAGTTTCCTAGCAATGCAGCCAGTGGAAAGTTTGGGCTTGATAAAAGAAAAAGTGAAGTGTTACAACTGTAACCAAATGGGACATTTTTCCAGAGAGTGCAAGGCACCAAGGTCAAATGGTGGGCAAGCACAAACCAGGCCAAACTACACTGAAGGAGCTCACCAGAATGAGAAGCCAAGACAGCAAGCCGTAGTTGCTGTTGAAGAAGGAGGCTTTGACTGGAGCTTTCAGGTGGAAGATGCACCTCCAAACCAAGCATTGATGGAAGATCATGATGAAGCCAAGGTATTGGAACATCTCTGCACACCTGAATGTATTGCTAAAATTAATAGATACAGGTCCTATAACTTAGAGATGAGATCTCATCTTGAGTCCTTAAATATCTTAAAATCTGATTTTAAAAGAGCTGAAAATGATTATAAACTTAAGATAGAAGATATAGAGAAAACCATTTCAACTCTTAAGCATGAGCACACTAACTACAGGACTCAAATCAAAGATCTCATCACAAAGTTAACTGAATGCCAGGCTGAGCTTGTGATCAGCAAAGCCAGGGCAGAAAAATGTGTTCTTAAAGAAGAGACCTTCAAGAACATAATATCCTCATCCCTACATGCAAAAGTTTGTTATCAGAATAAGCAGGGACTGGGATCTACTGAGATAGCTCCTCCATACACTCTATTCTCTGTAAGATCTCCAAGGTGTGGAACTTGTGAAGATGAGCTTCCCCTCATAGACTCCATTGTTGAAGAGGATGAAGAGGAGATAGTGAAGGATGACTCTGAGAGAATGAAGAAGATCATCCTAAGAAGGGTCATTATTCTCCTGAGCAGAGGAAAGAGTCTAGAATGACCAAGTCAAAGAGGAAGAACTTGATCAGAAGAGCTAAGAGAAGATCAAAGAAGGCTCAAGAGATCAAGGCCACTTTTGACTCCAAGCAGAAACAAGTGTTCATCTCTGCAGGGTTTGAAGTGGTAAGGCTGAAGACTCAACTATGAACTCTAGTACCAAGAGCTCTAGTTTAGTTCCAAACCATTCCAGTAAGAAGAGGAAGACTAACCAGCTGTGTATCACTGCTACACAGCCTGAACCATCCAGCACCAAGAGCAAGCCTCTCCCTAAGAAGCTTACTGCCTCATTTGTAAAGATGAAGATGGAGAAGGAAAATGATCAAACTCAATCTTGCTCTCAAAAAGAAGACTCCCAGAAGAAAGTAAATGGACCGCATCATGTGTGGTAGTACTTCTCATCTGGCTAAGGATTGTATCTACAATCCCAAAAGCACTATCCACATGGTAAAAGAGAAAGCTTTGGGAAAGAAGAAGGAAAGCAAGCTTCGGAAGGAAAATCTATTTCATTCGGAAGCTACAAAGTGAAGAAGAAGACAAGTGAAAACTTGCCTTCGGAAGAAATTTTGGTCTCGGAAGAAAGGAATGCTTTCGAAGTACTAAAGCATGCTGCAGTGAAAGCAAGATCTTCCAAAGGTCTATTATCCAAAACTTCAGAAGTTATTGAAACTTCTAAGGTGTTGAAGGTCAAGTCCAATCTTCCAAAGATGGTGTGGAAGATGAAGAAAGACCTGGTGACTGAGAGTTCTTTATCAACATCAACTAATGATCCTCAAAGCTTGAATATAGGATCTGTTACTGTTACATTGTCTTCAGATCACTTTGAAAAGCCCAAGACCAATGAGGCTTGGGTTTCCAAGTGTAACTAACCACTTCCTTTTATGCAGGAACAACTAAAGACCAAGGGAAATGTGTGGATCATTGATAGTGGCTGTTCTAGACATATGACTGGAAATGGTTCTTTGCTTTGCAATTTTGAGAAAATTGATGGAGGACCAGTTTCTTTTGGAGGAGATGCTGGTGGTTACATCACTGGAAGGGGTATGGTCATAAATGGTAAGCTCACCAATGAGAAGGTAAAATTTGTTAAGGAGCTTGGATACAATCTACTGAGTGTATCCTAATTTTGTGATCAGAGACACAACATGCTCGGCATGAGTACATTGTTCTCAAGCCCGGGGTGGTCATTCCTCAAGAGCATATCCTGCTCAGAGCCCCCAGGAAAGGGAACATGTACAAGATGGACTTGCAGAAAACATCTCCCTCAGGAGAGGTTTCTTGCTTTCTATCTAAAGCAAATAGTGATGAGTCTTTCCTATGGCATAAAAGAATATGCCATGTAAACTTTAAGAACATGAATAAATTAATTAAGACTAATTTGGTAACTGGAATGCCAAAGAAAGAGTTTACAAGTAATGATCATTGTGTTGCATGCCTGAAAGGGAAGCAACACAAAGTGTCTTACAAGCCAAAGAAAAAGAACTCTATCACTACTCCCATACACTTATTACACATGGATCTCTTTGGCCCTACCAGTGTAATGAGTTTAGGAAGGACCTCATATTGTTTGTGATCACAGATGATTTCATAAGATTCACTTGGGTCTTTTTCCTTAGAACTAAGGATAAGACTCCTGAGATCTTGAAGAACTTCATTCTAAAATTTGAGAATCAAACTGATCACAAGGTCAAGACCATAAGATGTGATCAAGGAACAGAATTTAAGAACAAAATCCTTGATACATTTTGTGATGAAAGGGTATTACAAGACAATATAGTGCTCCCAGGACTCCTCAGCAAAATGGTGTTGCTGAGAGGAGAAACAAGACACTTATTGAAGCTGCAAGAACCATGTTGTCTGACTCTAAACTGCCCATCACCTTTGGGCAGAGGCAGTTAACACAGCCTGCTATATGCAGAATAGAGTTTTAGTGGTTAAGACTCATGGTAAGACTCCTTATGAGCTGTGGCACAAAAGGAGACCATTTATTGGTTTCCTCGGTCCTTGGATCCTTGCACCATCTTGAATACCAAAGATCAAGTAGCCAAATTTGATGAGAAGTCAGATGATGGACACTTTATTGGATATTCTTCCCAAGCTAAGGCTTATAGAGTATACAATCTCAGAACTAGAGTAGTTGAGGAGTCAGCCAATATGACCTTCAATGAGCACACTCCTAGTTTGAAAGGTTCTGGTCCGGATTGGCTATTTGATCTTGACTTAGTTACCAATTGTTTTAACAAGTCTTGTGAGAATGTTTCGGGATCTACAGATAACATATCAACAGGAGATCCCGACTCAAGATTTGAGCTGAGAAGACCAAGAAAGATTACTACCTCAACTCCATTAGTGACTAACCCAGTAAATGAAGATCCTTTCAGCACAAACATGACAAATTCAGCTGATACATCTGAGATGCCTTCAAGTTCCAGCTCAGAGGTTCAAAACTCAGGTAAAGGAGCTTCAAATGTGGAGGAAATGGAGGTGGTGACAGTGATCAAGAGTTTCTTGATGCTGATAACCACTCCATAGAAGACAACATAAATAATGTCATACACTCATTGAATTAAGTCTTTCTTGATAAGTGTGCTGATGTGGTGGGTGACACTCCATTGCGCGATCTGAATTTCTCTAATCTAGATCTTTCAAATCAACTTGCTGTGATCCCTCAACTCAGGATCCACAAGTCACACCCTACCACAAACATCATTGGAAATGTTGATACAGGGGTGAGAACAAGAGGACAAACCCATGACAAAAATGTTTGTCTATATTCTTGCTTCTTGTCCCACATAGAGCCAAAGAAAGTTGATGAGGCTTTGAAAGATGGAAGCTGGGTTGAAGCAATGCAAGAGGAGCTGCTTCAATTCAAAAGACAAAAGGTTTGGAACCTATGTCCTCTTCCTCATGGGAAGACTATCATAGGAACCAAGTAAGTTTTTAGGAACAAGAAGGATGATAGATGACTTATCATCAAGAACAACGCAAGACTAGTTGTTCAAGGGTACACACAAGAAGAGGAATTGATTACACAGATGTTTGTGCTCCTGTGGCAAGACTTGAAGCTATAAGAATATTCCTGGCTTTTGCTGTATCCAAGGATTTAAGGTCTACCAACTTGATGTCAAGTGTGCTTTTCTATATGGGGTGATTGATGAAGAGGTGTATGTCAAACAACCACCTGGCTTTCAGACCCAGATCATCCTGATTATGTTGCAAGCTTGATAAAGCTCTTTATGGGCTGCACCAAGCTCCAAGAAGTGGTATGAAACACTATCTCAGTATCTCTATCAACATGGTTACAAGAGGGGTACTATTGATGGAACTCTCTTATCAAAGGAATAGGGAATGACTTAATGTTGGTTAAAGTATATGTGGATGACATTATCTTCGGGTCAACTAATCCAAAGCTCTGCAAAGACTTTGAGAGGCTGATGAAGAACAGATTTGAAATGAGTGCCATGGAGGAACTAAATTTCTTTCTAGGATTTCAAGTGAAGCAAGTTGACAATGGCATCTTCATAAGTCAGTCAAAGTATGTACAAGACATACTAATAAGATTTAACATGACTGAATGTAAGGTTGCTAAGACACCCATAGCCAGAAACCACTCCCTAGGACCTGATCTTGAGGGGGAGTGTGTGGATGAACATCTTTACAGGGCTATGATTGGGTCTCTTATGTACCTAATAGCCAGCAGGCCTGATACATGTTTGCCACATGCATCTGTGCAAGATATCAAGCCAACCCCAAGATGTCACACCTGGTTGCTGTCAAGAGGATTCTTAGATATCTCAAAGGTGCTCCCAAGCTTGGCCTTTGGTATCCAAAGAGTTCTGACTTCAATCTGTATGCTTATACAGATAGTGACTATGGTGGTTGCAACATGACTGCAAAGTTACATCTGGAGGATGTCAATTCCTTGGTGGAAGGATTGTCTCATGGCAATGCAAGAAACAATCCTGTGTCTCTGCATCAACTGCTGAGGCTGAATACATTGCTGCTGCAAGTTGCTGTGCTCTTAAGTGCTTTGGATTCAGAATCAGATGCTGGACTATGGATTCAACTTCAAAGAGACTTCCATCCACATAGACAACAACAGTGCTATCTCCATTACAGAGAATCCTATGCAGCACTCAAGGACCAAACACATCAACATCAGGTATCATTTGATTAGAGATAATTCTGAGAAGGATTAATCAAATTAGTCAAAGTTAACACAATGAACAATATGCTGATCTGTTCACTAAAGCTTTGATGAACAGAGATTCAAATATCTTGTATCAGCTATTGGGATGATTAACTTTGAGTAGATTTTCTTAAACTTAAATCAACTTTATTTCTAAAACCTGTGTGTCCTAAGTTGTCTATTTTATCACCTTATAAGCCTAGTTTATTTTGGAAGAAAATTTTTTTATGATATTCCTTAGATTTTTGAAAATTTTCAAAATATATTTTCCTTCGGAAGATTTCAAGTTGCCTTCGGAAGAAATTATGTCTTTAAATCAAATAACTACTTATAAGAAATTTACCTTCGGAAGAAATTCTGAGAATATCTTCCGAAGCTTAAATATACTTCGAAGTACTTACATGTATTTGAAGGACAAATATCTTCTGAAAGCAATTAAGTCTCGAAAGATTTATTCTCTTTAGAATAAAACTCCCAATTCTTAATATCTTTCAAAACCAATATGTGTCGGAAGAAAAAAATTTTCTATGTATTTTCTTCCGAAGCCAAATTTTCACAACTCTTAAGAATATCTTCCGAAGCCAAATTGACTTCGGAAGATTTTTCTTAAAACTTCCGAAGCTAAATTACCTTCGGAAGATTTTCAACATCCAAAATAACTACCTTTTTGGGCACTTTTTCAGAGGTGGGACCTACTTTCGGATTTCAAAGTTTATCCTTTTGCATTAACTTTGTTTCAAATTCATTTCATATATATCTTTAACGGTTCCCCCTCTTCTCACTCTCCTCTTCATCTGTATCGTTCTCTAACCTAATTTCACCCACAAACCGCCTTCGTTCTTATCTTTCTTCACCGAAAAGCTACTTCAAATGGCCAACCTTGACTGCAGAAATCAACATGATTTTTCCATGCATCTTCACAGGCAACATAATCAAGTTGCTCTGTTAGACTCTGAGAAAGATCCAGGTTTCTCAAAGGTTTGTCGTTACCTTTCTTTGACAAACTACTTCACCTCCCTCACCATTGATCCTCCTCTCTATGAGGATCATTTGTTGGAGTTCTGGCGGACCTGCGAAGAGGTCACCATGGACGGGGAGAAGGCACTATCTGCCACAGTGCAGGGGAGGACAATCTTCATCACTCCGGCCACCATAAACACACATCTTCAGCTGGATGATGTAGAATGTGACTTGTCCTTCCCCAAAGCTGCAATCAACCACTCTTTTGCGCAGATGGGCTATGAGAGTGACTTCTCAGTCAAACCTTCTGGAAGGGGAAGGTCTCATCCCAATGGAAGTACCTCCTCCACGTTGACATACACAGCTTGTCAAACAAGCATGGAGGATGGAATCAGATTCCAGAAGACCTCTCCTTCATAGTCCATGGAATGGTTCAGGGGGTCAAGTTCAAGTATTCACAATTTGTATATACCAATTTACTTGCTAACTTAGACTCCCTAGAGTATTATATGTTCTCTAGATATGTCCAGCATATTCTCAACTGTGAACTTGGCTCACAGTTGAGGGGAACAGGTAATATTCTTAAATTGGGACAATGAAGCCCGACATCTTCAATATAATGAGGAAGTCAACTGTTGGCTCTTTAGGGTAGAAACAGCCCTTGCCATAAAAATGTTTGAGCTCATTACTCAAGGTGGCAACCTAGCAGCACCAACTAGTGTTGAACCCACACCTTTAACTCTCAACCACACATACAGCCCACAATAACCATCACCTACCTGAGAAAAACTAAATGAACCCCTGCACATGCTATTCAGCTTGTGCAGGCCCCATATCACAACCTTACAGGAGGACGTGGACATTCGAGCTCCCACTGCCCATGAGGAGCAAACCACTCCCATCTCTCATATGATCAGTGCTGAGGTTCCTCATGCTCAGCTTGATGAGCTCACACCCAAACAGCCTTAAGCCTTCACTCAGAGTCTCAACACTCTAGTGAACAACCTTTCGAGGACAGTTACCATCCCCAGTCACTGGATCTAAAACAAGCAATTCCCAGCCTTGACTTCTATGATGATGAAGACATGGCATTCAGCGAGTACTATGAGTCTCTCTTCTCCACACTACTCAGGAGAGATGGATACTCCTATCTCAACCAGGTCTATCCCACATCATTCACCTATCACTGAAGGATCTCCCTGAACCTGTTCAGGAGATCTATATGGAAGAGGCTCTCACTTCAGCAAGTGATTAATCTTTAAGACGTCAACCATGGCAACCCGACCTTTTGACACTTCTCTTGAAGCTGTCATAAGGCAGGGGAAATCAGCAGCCAAGAACAATATTCTGGTGATTAGGAGGAGGATCTTGGTCCAATTCTCTCATCTCCCCGTGATTCTTCTGATGAAGATGAGGGGAGTCTGAAACTAAAGGTGCAAAAACTGACTCAAACATGCACCTATTTACTCTCAAAGATAAGTCACCTAGAATCTCAGGTGACTGTCTTAGAAAGAAGGGTCAATGACTAGCAACTTGAGATCATCGATCTCAAGGGCCAGCTAGCTGAGAGACCAATAAGACGAACTCAACCAGGTCCACAAGAACCTGTGAATGTGACAGACTCAACCCCCATCTCACTTATGCAAGAAGGTGATGCTACCAAAAAGGGGGAGAAAGTCCAAACAGTCACAGAACCTGGGAGTTCCTCTCAAAGTATGGACATAAAGGATTCACCACCCTATCTTGCAATAGTCCATACTCAGCAACCTCCTCAAGTCTACATAGATATAGACTCTCTCATTCAAAGTCTATTTGAGGAGGGTATACCCAGAGCCATGTCTACCCCATCTCCTCACTCTGAGAACCCAATCATAGGATGGAGGTATGACACAAAAAAAAAGAGCTCTCATCATCTCTAGAACTCAGGGTCAACAAGAAACTTTCAACTTTTCAAACCTGAGTTTCTATGAGTGCATAAATCTAGTTGATCTTCCACTTGTCAACCCAAGCCAAAACAGACAAGCTGGAAGACTAGTAGACTGGATAGAAGAATAGTAGACTGGATAGAAGAAGGGTACTAGAAGAGTTCAAGATTATATAGACAGAGGATAGCAGGTGAGATCTTTGGTCAACTGGATGTTAAGGTGGACCCTAAATTAGCTTCAAAGGGAAAACCTTGACTGAAGGCCCAGAGGTTGAGCCTGTGAACCTTGAGACAGGATCTCCTTCTGCACCCAATACCCTCAGTGAAGCACCAACTGGTGATGGTGCTCCATAACCTCTCTCTGGCCAGAGCTTGACTACTAAACCAAGCAATGAAGGCCAAAGCTCTCTCCACCCTGAGTCACCAAGGCCTGTGCATGACAAAGGGAAGAGGAAAATGACCCCCGAGGAGTTAGAGGAGGAGAAGAGAGAGAGAGGAAGATGAAGCTAAGGGGAGAGAGTTTAGGAGGGTCCTCAGGCTTCATGCAAGCTGCTATCCGAGCTGCCCCCAGGCCAAACACTCAAGATAATGAGTTGAGGACAGCTAGGCTAAACTACCTGGGGACCAGGAACTATAATGTTGATGAACTCATATCTCTCCCCTTAGAAGAGTTGAATGAGCTGGCTGACACAGAGCTGTCAAAGAAGAGGAGGGAGGCAGAGGATGTAGCATTGTTCCTCAAGATTAAGGAAGACAGGAGACTGAAAAGGATCTACAAACATGCTCCTGTCCTCTCTCCAGTTCAAGAAAGTCCAGACAGAGACTGTGGCAGATGCACAACCTCAGGTAGATAGGGAAGCTGAAAGAATGAATATGATCAACTACCTAAGTGCCACAGGACTTTATCAGGAAGCTGCACTTCTTCCCTTATCCTTTGAGTACATAGAGTTTGAATATCTCAAGCAGCTGGAGGAACAAGCCACAAAAGAAAGAAAAGTTGCTAAGAGAAAGTTAAAGGAAGAAACTGCAAGGTCAAGGGCCATCATCCACAAAAGCCAAAAGAAATCTGAAGATAGACAAAGGATGATGAGCTTCTTGAAGCTGTATGGATTCTCCAGAGGAGGCTTGATCCTATGTCTCTATCCACCATGGATGAGCATATAAGAGTGATCAAGCAAAAGATTAAAAGGGGAGAGCTTGTAGATTTGCATTCTCTACCAAGTCCAGCTCAACCTGAAGTTGAGGTGAAGGTTGAACCCCCTAAGACAACACAACCTGATCCTAGAGCTGCATCTCATCCAACTTCATCTTCTGATCTGCAGCAGGGTTCTCCTCTCTCTCCATCTGAACCTGTGAGAGAAGAGATCCCAACTGAGAAGGACACAACAACAATCTGGTGCTGAAGACCAGTCATCTCAGTTGAAAACTTCAAAGAGGAGGAAAAGGATGGCCAGGGAAAGTGTTTCAAAGAAGAAGAAAACCAAGGCATCCACCTCCACATCTCAGGATGAGTCAGAGCATCCTGAGGAAGTGCATGAAGAGGCTGCTCAACCAACTCCTATTCAAGTAGAGCCTCTTGCCATTGGAAGACCCATCTTGTCCTGGAGTTTTGCTGCCAATCCGGACAGATGGTATGTCATCAAAGATCAAGGAGGTCAAGATGTCTACTTCTGGCAAGACATGCTTGATCTTCCTTTACATGATCTCTATGACATGAGAAGATACTATGAAAGTCTGAAGGATCCTGACCAGATGATGAAGAGAGGCTTGGTCTTGATCTTAATAAGGACTATCAATATCTGAAGTACTTCTCTGTTTTGGTAGCATCAGTCTAGGGGGAGTTTGTAAGGTAATATCAGAAGATTATAAGGCTGATGCAACCAAAGAAGCCAAAACAACCAAAGGTCTTCCTGCATGCATGCATTGGACGTATAAAGGTAGAAGTGTTTCGGAAGTTTTACACACTACATCAGAAAATACTCTAAGTGTAAAATCTTCCGAAGCCAAAGTCCAAATCTTCCAAAGCCAAAGATGAAGTATTCCGAAGCTTTAGAGACAAAGTCTTTCGAAGCCATTTTGCTGTGAAGACTGATTTCTTCTGAAGACAGAGAAAGACATGCTTTCTCTGATCTACTTTACATAAAGCTAACACACTTTCCGCTGCAACTCTGAAGACTCACCAACTTGTATGAGTTAGTGAAAAGTCCATGCTTTTGTAAACTGTAGATTAAGGTCTTTATCTGTAACTTTCTACTTTTGTACCTGTAAACCTTTTGTAATAGAAAAGGATGTGAGCTATGGCATGTCATAGTCACTAGTCAAAAGGCAATCTGCCTTTTAACTTTAGATTGATCTTGTTGTCTAGATTAGTCAATTTCAACTGTCCTTCTAAGTATTGACGGTTGTAGGATGTAGTATAAAGAGTCTCAGGTTCTTGTAATTTAGATATGTTTTGTAACACTTGTAATAGAACTTGAGAGCAATATACAACACTCTTTGAAAACCATATTTCTATATTATTGTTGCTTGTTTTGTCTCATTACTTACTTGTGTTTTAGTATCCTCATAATCAAACCGGTTTCCTATTTGAATTGTTAAGTGTTCTAAGTCTCTCCTCATTGTGAAACTGATTGTGTTAGGCACCCTTACATGGTCCTGCAGAAACCAATTTAAAGGCAAGGTCAGCGCACTGAATCATATCCCAAGATCGAATGAAAACACAGCAAATCAATGAAGGAGAACTGAATTAGAATAGTCTGAATACAAACCTAGATTTCAAGAAGCAATGAAAGATGTAATTATGTTCGAAACTGAATCCAAAGCACACCTTTATAAACAACACTACACTTGAGCATCAATTGAATAGTAGTGATGATTGAAACCGTCCCGGTGCTTGCAACCATCGGTATTGAAGGCATTGATGGCGTCGTGCGATTGCACTAAAGGGCATTAACCTGTGTTGAAGCTTCAATCAAAACAGGGGTTCGGTTGAAGGTGTAACGGCTGATGGAATCGATTATATATTTAATGACAAATATCATGTACTCAAACAAATCAAAAAGAGCAACTGACTTACATATGCTTCGATGTTCTTGAGGTTGGATCTCCAGCAGGTTTGTTTTCATCCTCACATTCAAGATCATAAAGAATTAGATAGACATGATCCAATTACCTAGAAACATAATATGCAATTGTTACCTACCCACCAGTGCTGAAATTAAGTTCAATAACTAAATCAAATTGAAGTTCAAAGTTGAAATAGAACCCTAATTTATAGATTTCTCATCGGTTATCGTTTCTTGATGAGGAAGTGAAACTGACGAGTGAATTGAAAGGACACGAGTGAATTGAAGATGATTGATTGCTTGGCTAAAGGGAATTGAAAGGGAAGGGCCTGCCGGTGAGATGTTGAGTGTCGGTTGAAGGGAACCGAAGGGGAAGCGGAGGGTGAGAGTGGCATAGAGAAAGGCGCGTCTTACAAAAGATTGGAAATTCCAATTTTACCCTATTGTTTTGCTTTATAAAATAGTAGAGATATTAGCCATTAATGAAATGATAAATGATAAAATTCTAATAAACTATAAATAACAAATAATACAAATCAAGAATTATAAAATTATATTTTAAGATAAGATATAATTGAAATCTTATAAATTAGTATGTTTTAATAATTTAGTAGAATAAGATGATTTTTTAGATATTTAATTATTTAGTTTACTTATTTATAATCATTTTCATTTAATACGAGAGAGATACGAGAAATAAAAGTTTAGACTTCATTATAAGTTGCCATGTGTTCTTAAAAAACTTTTTTTTTGTTTTATAGTATAGATATAGATTATATAGTATATATTCAATCTTTTTTGGATCCACTTTTGACGCTTAACTGATGGACAATAGTTAACCAGACCATTTTTTCTAATAACCAAATCAACTGAATTGTTTATAATCAAACTTAATCAATCATACAAATCTAAAAAGTCAAAATATCAGTTACAGATTCGGCAACTCATAATCGAATCTAACAGAGTTATGTTCGCCATGGACCCAATATCTTTACCGAGCGCCAATTAGCCGATGAACAATGACTCCGTAACCCAGTAACACCTGATGTTTATCCTCATCAAATCCTACCCGAATTCAAGTCCACAAACAAAACAAGTGTGTTAAGGAGAATGTCTCCACATAACCTAGTTTCAACTTTCACACACAACCCCTCATTCTCCTTCAAACCACCATCCAACCATCACTCACTTCTTCATCTCTGCATGTCAATTGTCAAACCCTCAATCCACATCAAACAAACACACAATCAAACCCTCAATCGATTTCCATTTGCAATCTGAATCGAAAATGTTGACGGATTCAGAGCTGCTGCAACGCCTACACGACGTCCTACGAACCTCCGACCTCGACACCGCCACCGGCGCCACTGTCCGCCGGAGACTCGAGCAAGAATTGGGCGTTGATTTGTCCGATAGAAAGCCCTACATTAGGCAGCAAATCGATTTGTATCTTCAATCGCATTACGCCGATGGTTGTTCGAATGGGGGCGTTGAGGAATCGGAGAATGTTAAGGTGGAGGAGAGTGATGATGGTGGGAGTGTGTCTGAGGAAGATGGAGATTGTTCAGAAGAGGAGGATGAAAGTGAGGTGGAGGAGAAGAAGATGAACAGGTGAGTACATGGGTAATTGTTATTGTTATTTGTTAATGTGGTGCAATTGTTTACAATTGATTTGAATCTGGTTGCTTGTATTGTTGTGGAATGTGAAATTGTGTGGGTAATATAGGGTGTAGTTAGATTGGTCTTGTTTAGTGAATGCTGATTATAGTTATGATTCAAAATGTTGTATTGGATGAAGAGGGAAAGAAAAACTTAGTGTAAAAACATAAACATTTGATGAATTATTTGTTTCCTCTTGATCATGAGATGGTTTAAAATGTGAAAATTTGGAAATGAAAGAACCAATGAAGCAATTGGCATTAGATCTTTATTTTAAAAGCATAAATATGTTTTTTCATTTGGTTCATGATTTGGTTATATTAGCATCATGTAGAGACTGTTGGAATGGAGTTCTCCAAATAAGTGAATTTTATTAATGATAGGCATTAAGAATTTGAGCACAATGATACAACTTTTCAATCAGATTAGATGGAAGGTCATGCTGGATCTTTATAACTTTCCTCTGTAAACTATGGCATATATGTTCAAATTATATTCTAGATTAACTAGATTAATGTGTTAAGAAAGACACATGCTGTGAAAATATTGATGTCTAGTAGTTGCTTTATAGCATTCCTCTGTAAACTGAGGAAGATGCTGTGAAAATATTGGTTGTCACCTCCCTTCACACATCATAATTTGAGTGGATCGTTTTAATCCCTTAAAATTAGGTGAATCCGGTTGGTTTTCAGTTTCAGAATATGGAACAAAGTCTGTTGTTTTTGCATTAATTGCTACTCCATTAATCTTAGTCATTAGAGTACCCGTTGTGTTTGCTACCTCCACCACAACGAACCCTAGTTAGATTAGGCACACTACACTTTTAGTATTTGGGGTTACCCAACGGCCCGTTAAGTTTTGGTAAAAGTACTTGCTTCTATATAGTGACATGCTTCAGTAATAAAGTAATAGAACTCACATTAATTGAAAATACTAGATCATGCATGCTCTTGGTTATAAACAGCGCAAGGGGCAAACCGCAAAAGCTCATCGCTTTCCATACACGAGGCACAATTTATTTATATAATTTTTTTGTGTACTTTTATGTTTTTAAATTTCATTTGAAACCACCTTAAATTCTCTTGTTTTGTGGTGATTTCTTTCTTGCTCTTGACTATTTACGCTACTAAGCAAAATTCTTTTGAGTCATTACAAGCTTATTCATAAGTTCTTACAAAAGTTATAAAATAACTTATTCACTCTCTTTCTCTCTCTCTCACAATATTTGTTTGTCAAATAGGCAAATGGTTGATATTGTATTTATCTTTTCTGCCTTTCTGGTAGTTTACCCTATGAATGGCTCTCTGTGAACTTATTAATGGTGGACGCAAATCAAATGATGAGATTTATTTATTTTATTAAAAGCTTCAACATCCTATTATTATTCTGTTCTTGTTTGTTGGGGCTGGGGGTTACAGAATGTAAACCTTAGCACTACTTTAGCGAACAAGAAAGATACCTGAAACTCAAAATAGTATATATGAATATATATATATCTACTAATTCTTAATATTCTTGTACTAAATCAAAACTAATTTGACGGGCTTGCTTAGATTAAATCCAGATAACATCATGGTAATATCACTTTCTGTTTGATCTTGCAATCTGCCTTACCTTGTTTTGTGCAACCCTGATTATCTGTTAGATATTCTTTGTAACTCAATTAACTGAAAGCAGTTAAGATCCATATGTTTCCGTTTAATGTTCCGAATATAATTTAACTGTATTATGAATTATCAAGTAAATGCAAGAATACTTCCACAAATGCAAAGAAAAGGGGAGGAGGAGGTTTTAGCAAGCCATCTGCACTTTCTCCCCAGCTTCAAAAGCTTATTGGAGAGCCCGAAATGGCCCGAACTGAGGTACAACACATAATGTAAATTATAAAGCTTCCTGTGATTCTAAAACAGAGATTTTTTGTTTGGGTGTTCAGGTTGTGAAGAAGATATGGGCTTATATTAAGGAGAAAGATCTGCAAAATCCAAAGAACAAACGGAAAATTCTTTGTGATGAAACACTACATGAAATTTTTCGTGTCAAGTCCATTGATATGTTTCAAATGAATAAAGCTCTTAGCAAACATATATGGCCAATAGAAGAGGAGGAAGATGGTATTAATCTTATCCGTCCACCTCTATGTGTATATGTCTATACACTAAGGAGTATATAAAAAACAATACTTTTTCTGTTGATAGCGTATATTCATATAAAGATCAATATAGTTATGTCAATAAAATATAATGTCTGCTACAAATATGTGATTATATTTTTCAATGAAATATGCAGCTACAGTCAAGACTCCAGATAAGAACAAACCTAATAAACGAGTCAAGGAAGGTAACATCAGGTTTTGGATATCATATATTGGCATCTTATAGAATAATACTAGTCATATATTGGTCAATGCTTTAGAAATATAACTAACCTTTGTATATTGTCTTCACAGATGAACCCAAACAAACAGAAAAGAAACAGAAAACAAAGGGTTCAGGATTTGTTTCTCCACTTCCGATATCAGATGAGCTGGCACAATTCCTTGGTACAGGTGAAACTGAACTATCTCGTTCGGAAGTTGTGAAGAGAATGTGGGATTATATCAAGCAAAATGACCTTCAGGTATCTAATTATATTCACAAATTTTTTAAGTTTTTGATGGAAACCATAATGGCAATATTGTTAAGGAAACTAAACCATAGGGATCAAATTGTCCAAAATAAATCACAATGACTTGAAACTGTGACTAAAATATGTGTTTCCCTACCATGTTACAGTTATTATTTCAGCAAGTTCCATATATTCTTTTTGTTGGTTATTTTTTCACAGGATCCATCCGACAGACGAAAGATCCTATGTGACGATAAACTTAAGGAACTGTTTAAAGTAGACTCTTTTGTTGGCTTCACGGTTTCAAAGCTTTTGACAGCTCATTTCATCAAAGAAAAAGAATAGCCATATGTTTTCTTGATAAGGTAAGCTGTTTTTCCCCCTCTTATTATGTTCCAGAAAGTGTATATATCACTTAAGAATACTAACCAGTTGATCATTGGTGTATTCAAGTTTTTGTTAACATCATCGACAAAAGTTACCACTTTCACTTCCGTTGAAACACCTTCACATGTTGTTTTTGCACGTTTTAGTGTCGTATTGCGATCATGATTAAGCTTTACTTCCATTGATTCACCAAGAAACACATAGTTTCAGTATTTTGCTAACGACATATAACGAGTCGTTAAAGAACCATTAATTCTGGGTTCCCTTTTAGCATGAGAGTCATGAGACCCTTTAATGGTGTTATATCTTTCCAGTCAAAGAATAGTCAAATATCGTCAAAGCACTACTTCCATTGCATGATGTACCAGCCACTATAAGCATGATTTCCATTCTGACTCTTGATTAAAAGGGTTAGCCTTTGGCTGCTCTTCAATATTTCTGAAAGCATGTAATAATAAAGAGTCCATTGCTTCCTGTTGCACAACAATTTTCTTTCTTTCTTTTTTCTTTCTTGTTTTTTCCCCCTTTTTTCTCGCTCTCTTTTTAAGTGTGCTAGTCGATCTTAGCCTGTAGAAATCTGATTTAAAATGTGCAATCTGGACGGTCCTTACAGGGGTGTAACTGAATCAAGTCGAGCTGACACAATGTCTAAGTAGAGCACCACTTGATTACAGAACATGAAACTTCACTCTTTGATTTTTTATTCAACATTGTTTAGCTTGTCTCGACTATACTCGATTATCAATATCAAAATACTAATAATAATGTGAAGGTAGTTTAGCATGAATCAACTTGATGTTTTCATGATTTGATTAGAGAATACAGTAATTATATAACACAAACGGTAAAAATGTAAAAATGTACTTAGTTAAGTATTTTAATGTTCCAGCTTGACTTGCAAAAGAGAAGTAATTTAATTTTTATCAAGTGGATTTACATTAATAACCTTGAGCCGTCTTAACTCTAAAATACTCCATGAAGGGACTTTGGTCCACAACACAAGTGAGCCTGTTGCTTTTTTATGCTTTTCTAGATCTGTTAGTTTTCTGGATGATTTCATTTTGGACAACCTTTTCTATGTACATATGTTCGAACTGGGAAATCAAATTGAAGTCAAACAGTTAGTTACGGTTGGTTTTAGTTTTCAATAATTTGGTTGCAGTTTATGACGATCAAAAACTGTTATACGGTCATCAGATCGTGAATAATTTGGTAGTATGTTGGGTGAATGAGGGTATTCTGGGTATTTAAAGAGTAAAAAAGAAATAAAAAGGATAATTGATGAGACTTAAAATAAAAGAAAGATCATGGGTTTAAGTCTCACTCTGAGCAAAATACTCAAAGCTGAATCAGAGGGTGATCTCAACAATGGGTTTCCTCCTAAGAAGGTTGGGGGTGCGGTCCCGGTTGGGAAACGGATAGGTAGACCCAATTAAGATAACACTTATCTTTTGAAACAGTGTCGTGCATTTACCGTAAAAGGAAATTGATGAGTTTAAAGGGCAGTGGCTTTTGAGTGGAAAGTGGAATTTTTAAGGTGGACCCACGAAGTCGAAACTACAACCGTTGATATGTGGCGAATCGATTCTCCGGCCTACACACTTTAGCTAGCTTTATTTCTATCCACTTCGTTTTACTTATTACCTTTTTTTTAACTAAAAATTACTGAAAAATATGAATAACTTTTCCCTTGAATATGTTCAAATATAAACTCATATTAATTACATCATTTTCTTATAATATTTGATGACTCTAATGTTCATAAAAAAGTTAAGAGTTAATTACACGGTTGGTCCTTGTGGTATGTTTATATTGGATTCGTTTCAACTTTTGAGAAAGTACAACATTGGCCTCAATTGTTTGTGAAATCGTAACAACCATTGATTTCAAGGACCATTAGTTTATGATTTTGCTAATTGTTGGGACCAGGGTTGTGATTTTTTTAAAGGTCGAGACCAATTTTGTAATAAGAACATAACATGGAGACCAACTGTGTGGTTAATACAAAAATTAAAATATTTAAGATAAAACTTGTAAAAACTTATCAAACCTATTTACTTGTTAAAATCGACTAAAACTTGGTATATTCTATTAAATGAAACATTTTTAACTTTTTTTTACTAGCATATAATGTACTCTTATTAACTACATCTCTTGATCTGTTTAATACAATATTTAAACTCTCTCTTGTTAACATCGATTACCTTTAAATGTCCCCATTGGATATTAAACATTCTAACTCATGACATAAACTACATTTTTGAAATGCACATTAGATAAATTATTAAAGTAAGTGGGTGGAATTCATTAGACTCAAACTACACCATGCATAGTGAATTGATTTCATAATATGATAAATTATTCCTAGAGTAATAATAAAATGGCTTGATAATCGGTGTTAAATTACGTATAAAGTTAATAGAATGGCTTAAAAATCAATTTCAAGTCAAATCAATCTTTGTCTAAAAGGGATGAAACACATTCAATTTAGGTGATTCATTGTATGCACGCAAGCATGTCTATTTTCAAGGAAAAAGGGTTTTATTCTCTTGCACAGGAATTCTTTGATAACTTCAAGTATACATAAAATAAAGATAATATATAAAATAAAAACTAAAATTGCATACTAAGCGTAGGATATAATATGGACCGTTTATCTAGTTACTTAAATGGTTAAAGTTGGAATGGTGATAAGATTTTAAATAATCAAATATTAAAACTGACCAAAAATTATATAAAAAAAAGAAAGCTCAACAAAGGTTCCTATAAATAGTCGTGTTATGATGCATTGTCTCTTTCAATATACTATAACATTTAAGATTTTCAATGGTCATCCCGACATACGATTAACGTACGGTTTTAAGCCACTTAGACGGTGAGTCGAGATGATGAATCTTGTCCTTGAGCGGACCGATCCTTCAATGCCATAGTTTCGAAACATTGACATTGATACAAGCTTTGTTTATATAATATAAAAAACACCCTAGTAGTTTATAACTTATGTATGAACCTAATAATATTGAAAAAAGATTCCAATGATAAAAGAAAAGGAGAATATGAGAATGGGACAAAAGATACTCGGGTTAGGTCATACATGATAACACCCCATCATCCATTCCATTCACATGCTACAAGACCAGATTGATTGTGATTGTTTTGTCTCCTCTTTCTAAAAAAAACTGTTTATCATGTGTTTTTTGAAAATTGAATGAAATTAACAAAAGAATAGTGAAATTGGTGTTTTGGACTTGTGGCACAATTAACTTTATTTATAAAAACTCTTATAATCACATCGTTTTAGATAGGTTATGACATTGGTTAAACTAGTTTTTTAGATAGGTTATGACATTGGTTAAACTAGTTTTCTCTCCGTGCTATGTAACAAGAAATTTGTCGCTTTTTCCTACGTCACGCGGCATAAATTTTTCTTTCGCACTATGCAGCGTGAGTTTGGTTGTTATTGTCTCGGCTCGTTGAAGATCATAAAAACCATAACCGAAACCGGTTCCGATAATGCCAATACTGGCAACGATGTCTTTCGCTCTTAATCGGTTTGGTTCATCACGATAACGCAATGGTAACTGCACTCCCTGTAGCCTATGATATCAAAAAAATACGTGATTTTCAATACTATTCCGTTTCCAAAAATATATATATCAGAACGTTCGTTAAAAAACTAAAGACAACCGCATATTTCGTTTTCTTAGAAGAAATTAACAAATGGAAGTTATTAAAAAAGCTAAATTTTTAGAAAATGAAATGATTTAAAATGTAAATTATATATAATAATTAGGAGTTGAAACAAAAATTAAGAAACAATAAACTCATTACATTTTGTGTAAAAGCATGAAAAGTTTACTATTTCTTCCCTTGTTGACATTTAAAGTTATGTATAACATAATACCTAGAATTAATTTCTTGATTTTACACTGCAAATCAAAACTTTTTGCATTCACAATGTTTCATAGACTTGAAAACTGAAAGTTATATTAACTCCAGCACATCAGTAATATGTGTTATGAGAAACATATGAAGCAAAAAATGTAACGTAGAGAGTAAATTAGGATATATGGTTTGTACGTTTTAACTAAAAGTGGTATAATTTTGATGTAAATTAACTAACATAACGTGGTTTTAAGAGATTTGTATATAAACCCAAGTGCTAACACCACTATTTCACTATACGTCGAAAACCATCAAATTGTTTTCAACAAATGATTTGCAATATGACAATGCTAACAGATAATTTTGGCTTGAAATCATTTAAGAGTTGTAACTAATGCTCCTACTATCGTAGAAAATGAGTGTTAACTTTATATTAATAATTTTGATTAAAGTGATTCTGGTAAATGGTTGAAAATCTATAAACAAAGAAGTGATTTATATCATAACAACTAGATTTTGGCTCTCTGCGCTACGCGGCGGGTCCGGTCATTTTTTTACACGCAATGCTACGTTACTTTGGTCATTGTTGAGCTAGCTCATTGGAAACCATAAAAAAAAAGTCATGTGGTGAAACTTTAATGATCAAACTCTAAAAATACGTGACGAGAGACTAATCGTTTTTCCCACATGCAATTTAGTGTTATTTTGATCGTTTACTATCCGGTTTGTCAGAAACTATATAATCAAAGTTTAGTGATGATATTATAAAAATACTAAATTTCAATAGGAAACTTAACAAAAAAACCCTTATTATGAGTAGTTTAGGGGTC
Organism: Flaveria sonorensis; assembly: GCA_025506505.1. Taxonomy (NCBI): domain Eukaryota; kingdom Viridiplantae; phylum Streptophyta; class Magnoliopsida; order Asterales; family Asteraceae; genus Flaveria; species Flaveria sonorensis. The sequence continues at coordinate 55,618,889 of CM046435.1, forward strand.
AAACTTTAAGATCCTAAAATTTAGTGAATAAAGTCACAAAAATGAATCAGTAGTCAAACTCTTAGATAATAAAATTTAGTCGTCATAGTAAAAATAAAATATAAAACAAAACAAAACAAATCGGTGGGCAAACTGTAAAATTACTAAACTTTAGTGACAAAACTCGGGAAAGTAAAACTTCAACGTAAATAGTTAGGTGGCCAAACTCTAAAACCTAAAACTTTAGTGGACGAAGTTAAAAAACCAAAAGTTAAAATTAAATGTGAAAATAATTTTATAACAAATGTGGCTAAATTCGAAAACCAAAACTAAAAAGGAATCAATTAAAAAAATATTATGTTAATTTAGAAAAACCTAAAAAACCACTATTCATTTCCCATGTTTACTAATAGTACAGTAATTATTTTGGAGACGTATTTTGAGTATTCTTGTGTTAATATATCATGTACCATTAGATACTTAGATATTGTATTATGTGATGTGAAATGATATGCGTGTTAGTGTTTATGTAGAAAAGGTAAATGTTAAAAGTTACTATTTTTTTTAATCTTTTTCTTTCATGTACTTATAGAGTTATAGTAGCATCTCTACTACATTATTGTGGATTCATGTGTCATGCTCTGGAGTCTTGGCCTATCATGTGTGGCACATGATAGTCTTGTTATTTCATGTTATGTTTTGTTAGTTCTCATAGTGTGTGTGGCAGGATTGTTATTACCCTCATGTGCTCTGTAAAGCATAAAAAAACAAATTAACACAACACAAAAATAAATAAATTTGAAGTTATAATATCTAATCAACCCAATTTTTAAAATAGATAATGTTTAGGACGGTTTATCTAACATGTCTAACTAAAAGAATTGTGTTCAGGTTCACATATTTAACTTAAAACTTATGAGCCATGAGCCTGTTTAAGCTCAGAGTAGAAATTAATACACACACAAAATATATAGTTGATAATGTGAACCCGCCAACTCTTTCATGACCTGTTTAATCTATCTATCACAACTCACCAACTCGTATAATATATATGTTAACAGTTAGATTACCACTTACTTGGCAAACTTGTTTAGATAAGTAGGTTAAGTATGTGTTCGGGTTATATGAATTTAAGTGTCTAGAGTAGAGGTTATTTACTTGACATTGATAAATATATGAATCTTGTTTAGGTATACAATTCAATAAGCCAAGTAGACATGATCACCACTCCTATATGTATGTTTTTTTAAAACAAGTAACTCACATGCTCTATCATTCCTTACATTTTACTTCATATGTTTGGTTGTATATGCTATCTCTTGAGGATGTGAGACAAAACTACATATCTCTGAAATCTATTACATGTATATTTCTCATATATGCATCACGTCATCGAGGGTATAGGGCAGCGTAGTGAGGAAGGTAGGCGATAGCTCTTAAATCTGTTGCGAGTATAGTTTGTTGCATATAAACTCATAGAGAACAACTAGACAATGTAATTCTTTTCGTTTTTGATACTTGATAATATTATATATATTTTTAAATTATTTATTAACTTAGTTTTGATGAGCGTCTGATCATGCAGAAATCTACAAATCAAATTGATAGACATGCAAATATCAAAACATGAATACATAATGACACCGGTAAAAAGATTCACTCTACGTGACAATGAAGCTTCTAACTTAAGCTAAACACAAAATAGTCAATATAATGAAATGCAACGTGTACTGAAATTAACGCTTTACTCAAACATCGTAACATTTAATCAACCCGAACCTAAATGCTAGTGTTTGCTAATCCACATACCAACTTTATTACATGTAAGTGTTATAAAAAGTTCATTTTGTGAAAAGAACGTAAAATAAATTATATGGTTGTAAACGTAAAAGTGGTTGAATAAATTGAGTCGACCAAGTTGTAGTATTTCATGAAATGATGTGGTAGTGGGAGCACTGTATCTCTACAAGAAATGGGTCCTACATCGGTCCTACTACCTTTGAAAAATCAAGAATCTTATGCTCTAGACAATTTTCATTGTTTACTCGTGAAAAATAATTAATATGTTTAGGACATGGCTAAACCGCATTTAAAATGGAAGTGGTGCGAAAGTCATTAATTACACAATGACATTGACGTGGCAAAACAAGTAAATAGAAATAGCATATTAGACTTATACTTCATCACAGTACGTTCTTAATGTATACGGAAATATCGTAATGATAGTTTTTGGGGTTATAAAAGTTAAAATATATAATTCTGATGATTTATACGTGAGTATTAATCACCTGAAAAAATATTACGTGCAAAACGCTGATAAAAAAATGTAATAAAAAAACAAAAAATAAATAAATACATCAAAATAAAGAAGAAAAATAACGAATTCATAAATGGTGACCTTATTATAATTAAGAAGCTCTATTGTAAATTGGTTAAAAGAAATTTTAGCATAACTTGAAGGCTTATACATAAAACTAAAAAAAAAAAGTTCAGGTGATTAAATGTAAATTTCACAAAACTCGAATGCTTAAGTATAAATAAAAAAAAAAATACAGGTGATTAAATGTTAATTTGACATAACCTGAAAGCATAAGTATAAAATTTTAAAAAATACAAAATGAATAGGTATCGATTTGAAAAAAAAATAGAGAAAGTGTTGTGATTAGTTTTAAAAAATCCTTATAGGTTTAAACATAAAATTCTAAAAAAAAAACAAAGTAGGTTTTTATTATTTTGAAGAAAAAAATAATTCTTATATTGACATTAAGAAAAACTTCACATTTACTACTCATAATTTTTTCTATTTGTTATATATAGTAATGTGACATGTGTTATCAAGTATCTTTTCCGACCTGCCTTAAACACTAATATATTTGGGTGTTATTATTATTATTATTATTATTATTATTATTATTATTATTATTATTATAACTATATAAATATTTAGTGATTATAAACTTAAATGTTTAAATAAATATTATTTAATCAAATAGTATTAAGTTATAAAAATATAATTAATAAATTTATATATTTTGATCATTTTAAAGTATTATAAATAAAATAATACTTAACATAAATATATATTAAATAATAAATTAATTAGGAGAAATTTATTAAATATGAGCAAAATTAAAAACTATTGCATATAACATTTGTACCTTTTGGTTAAAAAAATTATATTAAATGTCTTTAATTTTGAGTAATATTACACATGCGTACTTCTCAAATGATTTATATAATATAATAGATTATAGATAATATAGATATAGATTATTATTATCATCATTAGCAAAAAAATAGTTAATAATTATATAGTTAAGTATTCAATTAAGATACCACTTATATATATATATATATATATATTATTATATAAGTAGTATCTAATAATAATAATAATTATTATTATTATTATAATAAAAGTATTAGTACTTATATAGTTTAGTATTCAAATAAGATAATACTTATTAATAAATTTAAATGTTAATTTAAAGTATTTAAAATAATAAAAGATATAATTTAGTGAATTAAATAATATCATATTATTAAATAATATATAAATAATATGAATTAATTAATGTATTAATTAGAAGAGCTTTATTAAATGAGGGACAAAATAAGAATGATTTCATAAAACAGTTGTACCTAATGCTTAATAAGTTGTATTAGGTGTTTTAATTTTGTATGAAATTACATTTGTGTCCCAAGATTATGCTTTATAAAATAGTATAGATTATAAGAAGTACCATGAATCCGTTTTAAAATTTTAAAACGTAGAATCAAAAGTACGTTGCCAAAATAGTTTAAAAGAAGCATGCCAAAATGCTAATAAAAACAAGGTCGTCGCAATGGCAAATCCGGTATCATATAAGACTAGATCTTTTGGGGCGTGAAGGGTGGGGCGCGACCCACGTGGTTGCCCACCCTGGTCACGAAAACCGCAACAGGGTGGGGCGAGTCGAGGCGCTATTGGGGGGGGGGGGGTGAGGGGCATCACGGCTGGATTAGGGGCTCTATTTGGTGCATAGTCAACATTTAGTTAACGCCATATGTCGTAATATTACAGGATAACCTCACAACACACGTGGATAGAGTCCTTGATAGAACCCCTCCACAACACATAGCCTAAGACATTATGTTTTATAAAGTGTAAAAAAATATAAAATGTAAAAGGACAAAATTTTGAAACGGTTTTGACGACTTGTACGTTTGTGTTTCGCTATCTTGTGCAATATCATGTAAAACTACATTTTGTATGTAATTTACACTGAAACGTATATAAAAATAAGCACGTCGCACAAATATATTTGAAATTTTATAAAAGTTTATTTTTAAAAGTTATAAGAAGAAGAAAGTTAAAAAAAAGTTATGAATGTGAAGTGACGAATTATTGTTAGACAAAAGAACTTAAAAAATCAATTGAAAAAATATAGTATTTATATGTTAAGCCTATTTATATTTGAGAGGGTTAAAACTTAAAAGTAATACTTTCATTGAACATATTGCTTTGTTGACTTTAACCACTATATATGAATCTATCTGAGAGGCTCAACTCGAATTTAGTGTCAAGAGTATTTCATAACTTTTTTCGCAATCACATCTTTCTAATAACCCTTAAACTGGGTCGCAAATTATAATATATATTTAAAAGCAACTTCAGTGCTACTGTATAATTTGCTTTTTAATATATTAGTCACGTAGTTTTACAAAATATATTTAAAACCCATATTATAATTAGGATTAATAATAAAATTTTATATTTTTGTTTTTTGCCCACAAAAGTTTATTTTTTGTGTTTTGGCGTCAAATATTGGTATTTGTATTCGATATTATCAGAACCGGTATCGGTATACACTTTAATGGTTTCCGATGAGCCGACTCGACAACGAAGAAAGTCACGGTAGCGTAAGACAGGGGAAAACTGGGAGAAAACACTAGTTAATAATTAAGAAAGAAGTTATGAGCTTTTAAAGTATTTTGAAAAGATTATTAATAGAGAAGAAAGTTACACCAAAGAAAAATATCTTTAAAACAATCCCTCACCCAAATTACCGATGAAAGAAATTGCATGTAACAATTTAAAAAATGTTTTTAAAAGACACTATGTCACAATCCCAACTTGAGTTTTACAACTGACTCATCAATACATCTTCCAAATTTTAACAAGGGCTTTTAAAAATGTAATGGACGTGAAAGCTTTATCTTTTTTAAATAAACTATAGAGCCGCGTATGGCTTCAGCATTCATCGTGCTGTTAAATTTAATAAACCAATAAAGAATAAATTCAATATATAATTTTTTATTTGGATTCAATCATCGCAAATGAAAATAGATCAAACAATACACCCTACAGATTATAATTCTATTAAACAACTTTTTTAATAGCGTGATTCGCCGAAAGGGTTGCCGGCGATGTGAGTCGCCGGTGACTAGCGTGGGGGAGTTGACGAGACAAATGTTTTTGTTTTCCAAACGATTATCGTGACTGTAGATGTGAGTCGATTGTTGTGGTGGTGATGGTGGGCTGCTAGGCATCCGAGTCCCTTCGTTTTACAACGACGATGATGATTGTAGATCTGAGTCGATTATTGTGATGATGATGGTGTTGCAGCCGTGGATGCATCTAAGTCTTTGGTTTAGCAACGACAATCATGGTTGTAGATCTGAGTCGATTGGTTATATTAAATTTGTTTGCGACGGTTGTGTTGGTGGTGGTGACGTTTCTATCTCATGATGATCCTCGCAGTAGTTGTGTTAGTGGTAAGCTTCGAAACGATGATGATGATTGTAGATCTGAATCAATTTGTTCATTTACTTATTTTTTATATTTTTTGATAAAACCTACTTTTAGCTCTGATCCTTTAACGTTCTGAGTTTCCCTCCACAGGGCGCGGGTGCATAATACTACTATACATTATACATTACATATGTTATAAGTAAGCGCATACATATATATGAGATCAATAAAAAAATTTAAAACCATCCTTAGCACATGAAGGAACCAAGAAGCGACATATATGTTGATCTATACATTCAGTCAAAGTAATACAATTGTTGAGATCCGTATAGTTTTTTTTTAGAATTTTGAACTTGTTCAAACCAATCTAGAAAAACTATTCATATCTTTCATATGTTAGGAACCTTTCTACAAAATCATCTATATGCATTGTATATATTTCTTCTAAACAACAATTTTTAACATCTAATTTCATTAAACCCTACACTTGCAATGATCTAAACCTATACCACTTTTATTTCAACAAATACTATACGTCTATACGCTAGACCAATTTTATTTTAACATGTCTAATTTTGTTTTAACGTGTCTTTTTATGTATCGTGTATGTATTCGTATCATTTTATGTCGTAACAAAAAAAGAAAGGAAGAAAACAAAATAAGGATAATGAGGGGGTATATTTGGAAATAAAAAAAGATTCTCATGCCCGACAAAACCAATGGGCACGAGAAGCTTCAAACGAATCTCAACAAGGACCCAATGAAATCCTTTCAATAATAGATTCTTTACCATCTTTTTATTTTTTTCGTCACCGAATCTAACGGCTATCAAAATTATTTAAAAGGAATATTGTACTTTTTTGAAAAATAAGGATTGGGTTTTGGTTTCTTTTATTTTTAAAATATTCTTTTATATCTTTTCTCAAATGATAAAAAGAGTTTAGTTTCACATTAAAATTTTGATTTTATTATAATGCGTTTTAATCATTTTACTAGATTATTTTCTTATTTATATTTGTACAAAACTTACTCATTAGAGCATTCACAATTTATCCCCTGTCTGTATTCATATAATTACACTAAAAATCACTATTTTTTCTTTTCTTTTTCAATTAAATAATACTTTTTATATATTTATCATTACTTTTTCTCTCTCATTCACTCACAATCATTTAAAATATATTAATAAACATTATAGGATTTTGAACAGTGTTTCTCAAAAATACAGATTGAACAGTAAATTTCTCATATCCTTCACCCACAACCACTTATAACCATACCATATAATATATGAAATACACTCATATAAATTTAGGTAACGGACAGTGAATGCTCTTAGACATTTGTACTATAACATAACATATAATTTGATCAAAGCATGAGATCGTACATGTTCATAATCGTCTACACCATCGGTTTGGCATATACCTAATGTGAGTTCAAGTTGACATATATCCATTTCATAAATAGGACTTCAGAAGTCGACAAAATTTATGTTTACATATCCATAAAGTAAGACCATATAGAGTCATGGTCGATGTCGTGTGGTCGGTCAAAAATATTAATAAAATAGTGTCTACTCGCTCTTAATAGTAAAGGGTAAAAAGAGCGTCGAATCCACAGGGAATCACAAAAAAAGTGCAAGTAACAATTAACCGAAAAACATTAAATATTGAAAAGTAAATTGCTTGATTGATTAATTTGAGAAATAGTTAACTTAACAAAATAAAAGTTTAGGTTTTTAATAATATTGGGGAAGAAGCAACCCACTTCGGGATCCTGGTTTGACAAAATTATGTTTTCGTAGCTAAACCTATTGAGAGGTCATTAATGGTGACCTACATGTGACAAGATCTAAGTGATAATTATGAACCAAAGCTTAAAAGACTTCATTCACACAATTACCAATTTAGGTTATGTAATCTTAATTCTAAGAACCAAACACACAATGAGTAACTGAAATCAAAGTTATATGAAACTAATATTTGGTTTAAACACAATCAAATTGTTTAACTAATTAAATCACAAATTGAATCCAAAAGAACTTAAAAAGATCAAGGTCCAATCCCAATATTAGGTTACAAACTAAGAAAACACAAACTAGCATAAACCTGTGAAGTGAATCACAATTAGTTTATCCTTGTCTCATCAATGAATCTTCAATATGAATGGAATTGATTATGTGAATTCGGATGAACTCGATGTTGGAAAGCCTTGGAATGGTGAAAGATGATTGCTTTTTTGTCATTTATTGCAGTCTAGAGAGGTGTTTTTCGTTCTAGTGATAATCTCTCTTTAAAACCTCTCAAATTAGGTCAAAATCCACCAAAACGCGGCGCCCGCGTCAATGGCCAACAGTGGCTTCAATGGCGCCTACCAGCGTCAGTTGAGCTAAAATCTACTATTCAACGTTGGTTATGACGGTAATGGTGGCGGTGGCGCCTAGGACGACGTTTGTGACCTTTCGTACTTTTGTTAATTATTTGTTAACTCCGTTATCTCTTGTATGTGTCATTGGTGTTATTAATAAAATTATGAGGGTTCTCTTGGAAATTTAATAGTCCCCATGTCTTATCGAATTATAATCTTAATTAAGTTTGGTTAGAATTTTATAACTTGATGAGTACTAAATAAATAGATTCTTACATTGTTAAAAATTGTGCTCTTAGTCTCTTAATAAAAACAAATAAGTTAATGTTAATCTTTACAAGATTAACAAAGAATATATTAAAAAAATATAATAATAATAAAAATGATAACAATAATAAGTGATAACTTATGAAATAAATAAAATTATATAAGTTTAATAAAAATCTATTTATTTAAAATTAAGAAAACTTGTATTTAAACTTCTGGCATAAAATAATAAGTTAGAAAACCCCAGGGACCAAATTGTAAATTTTTTTTAACTCATTCCCCCCCTGGTCGCCCCCGTTTTTCGGCCAACTCCGGCGAACTCTGGCGAGCACCAAACCACGTTATCACGCGTTGTAAAGCCTCCAAATAGCCCCAATCAAATCGTAGAACCGTTTCGAGCTTGTGGAGGCACATTAATTGAATTTTAAATGCGGTTTTGTTAATCTATAAACCTGAAACCGAATACCATCAAATCTCAGAGCCGTTCTACACCTAAATCGTAATAATAATTCAATTTAACGGGCATAAACGTTCCTCTAATCATCTCGAAATCAATGGAATTTTAATTTCAATTGAAACGGCAATAGCACATCCATATTCCACCCGTAACTCCCGAATGTAAATCAAACTCATTGAACTCGAATCGGTTCTAATGAGGCTTATAAACAGAGGGGAAAGCTTCCACTCGACTTTCTTACACTCTCTGAACCCTCAATTTCACCTTAACACACACACGCATAGTGATTAAAGCTTGACCAGTCGGGATCTCTGTTCGAACATTGTATCTGTCAATACCACATAAATTCAGGTAATTCAATGGGGTTTTACACTCGTTTTACATCGGAACAAAACCCCATGATTTGACTCACTAACAGAATCGAAGAAGGCCTCAATTGGATCGATCTTGAAGCTAGGGTTCTTGGTGGATTTGGGGATCTTTTCAGATGCAACTTTTATTTATTACTTTGCGAATTGAGACAGGAATTTGGGGCTTGGCCCACCGGTTAAGGCACATGGGTGATGGGCAGGAGGTTCCGAGTTCGAACCCGGGCACCTGCAATTGTTTTTAAAACAATGATTTAACCTATTTTTAAATTCCAGAAAAATTCTAAAAATTATTTATGTCATATAAAAATCATTTTTTATACTAAAACAAGAGTTAATTAAAAATATTTTCCTTAAAATTCATTGAAATTACAATTTATAAAAATCTTCATTTATTTTGAAAGTTATAAAATTACTATAAAATATATATATTTAAAATGTTTCATCTGTTGTATTAATAATTCTTTTTTATATACAACTATATTATTATTAGTATATAAACTACCAATTAATTATTATACCAAATAGTATTTCAATAACATCTTTAATTATAAAATTTTAATTTCTTATTAATGAAATTATTACAAAGTTTCTTAGTTGGTTATTTAAATTTTAAAATAATTATTTAATGTGTCTATTTCATATTTACAATCATTGGCTAAACGATTTATAAGTTTTCTAATAAAGTTGTTATATTATCACGTTGCTATCTAAAATCTCAAATTCCACGTTAAAATTTAAAATAATTATGGGTTAACTTTAAACGCCGTTCTTTAGGTTGAATCTTAACGAACCTCGGCGTATAGTTCAAGTCTCCATATCTGTTCTTCTTTATCATCCAAGTGAGTTTTCATACCCCGTTTTACTTTATTTCACATATTTTGGGGTGAAAAATGTTAACCGTATTAAAATCATACTTGTAAAGACGTTTGTATTCTTGTAACACACATGCAATTCATCTTATGTTTTGTCATGGTTATTTGGGACCTTGTGAATATTATGTGATAGAATCTTGTAAACACAATCATTAACTATTGCTAGCCTAGTGACGTCATAGATCTATGGGCCTGACAAGCCTATTTGGTGCTAAAGCCGAGGTTATTGCCGGCTCCTGATGACGTATTCTTGATCATCATGGGAACCAAGTACACTTAGCTAATCGTATATTTTCGTTGTGGCCATATTTGTCAAGGTTTGATTGTTACATTTGTTATCCATTTATATTTGCATTATCTTTAAACTTATGACATGAATTGCCATCTTAAAAGATTATATATTATGTATGTACATTTTATGGAAACTCACCAACATTATATGTTGACCGTATTTTTAACATGTTTCAGGAAGTGCTCAAGTTTAGTATTGCTTTTGAAGACTTGATATCATCTAGGATTGGACCTAGAGAATAATAAAGGACATGCTTTGTTACTTGATGTTCAAATTAAACTTATAATATGTTTGGTTGCTTTGAGACTTATGATTTATATTTTTGTATGTCATGAATTAGGTATTTAATAATATTTACACTTTGAATTAGCGTTGTGTGGCATGAACAATCTTAACCCTCACATCTCAATGTTTCCGCCGTTAAGGTGGGGTGTGACAGATTGGTATCAGAGCCCATAACTATAGGGATTTAGATTATTAGAAATGGTGACCTAAACTATGGTTAACGTAGGGACCCTTTTCCATGAGCATTCTTTATAATTTTGTAAGCGTACTATATGCATATCACATGATGTTACATGCTACATGATGAATCCCTTATGTGCTACTTGACTTTACATAGTAAATCATGCCTTAGATGTTTGACTCGAATGACAAAATCCCTTACCTTGTACCTAGTCCTCTTCACCCGCCCTTAGTTCTATCACGCCTAATCTCTTTCTAAAACTTATTCTTGACTACGTGTGGAATCTTACGCATTATAGCGAATGGATAAATCCTTTAGACAATATGTCTAAATCTTGAAAATCTCATCAAGGTTTTGATTCTAATAGCCTATAAGGAAGTGTGTGACACATAAACACCTGTATCCTGGATTTCCTAGCAAAAAAGCCCTCGGGCTAAGGTAAGCATTTCGCATAAATCCCAATCAAATGTGAGACCTGTTATGCTTACCTGGGGACTTTCGGGATGAGTGATAAATTATGATTAAAATACACATCTTCCCCAAGGTAAATTGGAATTAAGTCACCTTGACGTGTCAACGTTCCTAATGGATGTGTGTTACCAAATGGAACCATTCTGTATACGTTTGTGAATTCCAAAGATTTGTGTCTATATGAACTAGTTTCATCTCCAAAACTCTAATATCTCCTCTATTTTTGCATTTTAGAATGTCTCGTCATCATGAAAAGCGTGGTAGCTCCGACCGAAAACTCGCCGCTATGATTGCCCGACAAATGGCTGTTGTTCTTCCAACCATGGTCGCTGAATTAAGTAGTACCCTAATGGCTAATAATAGTAACAATGCAAACGAGAATAATGGTGGTGATAACAATGGTCAAGGGGAAAATAGCAACAACCAATGAGGAAATAACCGAACTTGTATCTTCAAACACTTCAACTCTTGCAAACCCACTAGTTTTAGTAGAAAGGAGGAGCCACTGGACTTCTCGAGTGGTTCGAGAGCAAGGAGAAACACTTTCATCAATAGTGAGTGTTCTGAAGAACTCAAGGTTCGTTATGCCACGAGTGTCCTTCAACAACAGGCACTTTCATCAATAGTGAGTGTTCTGAAGAACTCAAGTTTATCAAAGGGGTACTACCACAAATTCAAGATGTTGTTGTGGGAAGTAGGCCCACGACCTTGGAAGAAGCAATAAACATCACTGCGCAGCTCACCGAGAATCACATAAGAGCTGGCACCTTGACGGTGAAGGGTGCAAAACCAACTGCAAAACTCCCAAGGCAACTAAGGAGATGAAGGTTGAACCCTCATTTAAGGGCAAGAAGCGTAAGTTTACACCTGCCCGCAACTTTGCTGTGACAGCACCCAATGCCCCACAAAAGCAAGCTGCTATTGCAAATCAAGCACCTATTGCTAGAGCTTATACTGGTCCACATCCGATGTGCAATATCTGCAAGTATCACCATGCGGGCAATAATCCATGTCGTATTTGCTCACTCTGTGGGAAATATGGGATTTAGTGGCTACATGTCATCGTGCACCAAACAACACTGCTGTAGTCGCCAATCGAGCTTGTTACAATTGTGGTGAAATTGGCCATTTTCGCCCACAATGCCCTCGTCTTGCGGGAAATGTCCCACCAGCTCGAGGACGTGCTTTCAACATCAACACAAACCAAGCTCAAGAAAATAACGACATGGTGAACGGTACGTCCTTTCTATTACTCGAACTCATGTTGAATAAATTTTCTACTCTGCTTTCCATGTACCAACAGTAGCTCTATATCTGAGCAGGTATGTATCTTGTAAATAATTGCTATGCTTCTTTGTTGTTTGATTCGGAGCGGATAAGAGTTTTGTGTCCTTAGAGTTTGAACCCGCCCTTGCTAAGTCGCGCTCTAAGTTAGAAAAATCCTTTACGGTCGAAGTCGCTGATGGCAAATATATCGTTATTGACGTTATCATTCGTGATTGCACCTTGAGCCTTAACGAGCATGAGTTCCCTATTGACCTTATTCCTATGCAACTGGGGAGTTTTGACATCATTATTGCATGGATTGGTTAGCCAAACACTACGTGGAAATTATTTGTTTCGAGAAGTGTATTCGAATTCCTCTACCTTCGGGTGATACTCTAAAAGTTTTTGGGGAGAGATCGTCTAAAGGACTCAAGCTTATGTCGTGTACCAAGGCCCGAAAGTGCTTGAGTAAGAATTACATAGCCTTTATGGCTTACGTAGTCAACACGAAAGCCAAGGGAAGGAACTTAAGGATATTCCTATCGTACGATACTTTCCAGATGTGTTTCCTGAGGATCTTAGTGGATTACCTCCCGTTCGAGAGGTTGAGTTTAGATTGATCCGATTCCTGGTGCAAACCTTGTGGCTAAGTCACCTTATCGTCTTGCACCTTCGGAAATGCAAGAACTAGCCAGGCAACTGCAAGAACTGTCTGATAAGGGCTTCATTCGTCCTAGTTCTTCACCATGGGGTGCACCTGTGCTATTTGTGAAGAAGAAAGATGGCTCATTTCGCATGTGTATCAACTATCGAGAACTCAACAAACTCACCATCAAAAACCGATATCCTCTCCCTCGAATTGATGATCTCTTTGATCAACTCCAAGGAGCCACTCAATTCTCAAAGATCGATTTACGCTCTGGATATCACCAATTGCGAGTCCATGGCAATGACATTCCAAAACCGCCTTTCGTACCCGATATGGACATTATGAGTTCATGGTCATGCCTTTCGGTTTGACTAATGCTCCTGCTGTTTTCATGGATCTCATGAATCGGGTATGTAAACCGTATTTGGACAAATTCATGATTGTGTTCATTGACGATATTCTTATCTACTCCAAGACGAAAACCGATCATGAGTTGCACTTGCGACAAGTTCTTGAGCTTTTGAAGAAGGAACAACTGTACGCAAAGTTTTCTAAATGCGAATTCTGGCTTGAAGAAGTCCAATTTCTAGGTCATGTGGTGAATAGCCAAGGAATTCACGTTGATCCTGCTAAAATAGAAGCCATGAAAAATTGGTGTTTTCCCACAACTCCCACTGAAGTCCGCTCTTTTCTTGGATTAGCGGGTTACTACCATAGATTCATTGCAAATTTCTAGAGGATTGCGAAACCACTTACGGTGCTAACCCAAAAGAATAGAGTTTTCAAATGGGGACCCGAACAAGAGGAGGCTTTCGAGACTCTAAAACACAAGTTATGTAATGCTCCTATTCTAACCCTCCCTGACGGAATGATGATTTTACTGTGTATTGTGATGCATCTAGTCAAGGCCTTGGTTGTGTTCTCATGCAACGAGGAAAGGTCATACCATATGCGTCAAGACAATTGAAGGTTCATGAAGTGAACTACACAACCCATGATCTTGAACTTGGTGTCGTGGTTTTTGCCTTAAAGATTTGGAGGCATTACCTTTATGGGACACAATGTATAGTCTACACCGATCACAAGAGCCTTCAACACGTGTTCAGCCAAAAGGATCTCAACATGAGGCAACGACGTTGGGTTGAGTTGATTAGCGACTACGACTGTGACATTCGTTATCATCCTGGAAAGGCGAATGTTGTAGCCGACGCGCTAAGTCACAAAATCCACAATAAGACCGTCTTATTTCAAGAAATTCGAGAACGACGATAATGGTTTGACACACTGGGAGAATTTGACATGGAGATTCACGTGGATGTCAACGAGGCTACTATTATGCTTCAAAATATAAGGATTGATAGTGACCTCGAGTTTTACATTCGTGAGGCTCAACAAGTGGCGTTAGCCGAAGGAAAGGAGGATGAAGAACTTGCGTATAATGTTCGGTCACAACTGGAAACAAAACCGAATGGTATGTTGTATTTCTTGAACCGACTCTAATTCCGAATCGCGACAATCTCCGTAACTTCATCATGAACGAAGCTCATCAAACACGTTACTCTATTCACCCTGGGTCTGATAAGATGTATATGGATCTACGTGGCCAATATGGTGCCAGGAATGAAGAAGGACATCGCTTCATACGTAGCCAAATGTCTTACATGTGCAAAGGTCAAGGCGGAGCACCAACGACCTAGCGGATTACTTGAGCAACCCGGAATCCCTATGTGGAAATGGGAGCACATATCCATGGATTTCGTAACCAAGTTACCTCGTACTCCTCGTGGTCATGATAGTATATGGGTGATCGTTGACCGTTTGACCAAAACAACACATTTCATACCAATACGAGACACTTACAAAGTTTCAAAGTTGGCTCGTATTTACATTGATGAGATTGTGAGTCGTCACGGCGTGCCTTTACACATCATATCCGATCGAGATGCTCATTTCACTTCACACTTTTGGTCGTCCATGCAAGAACATTTGGGTACACAACTGGATTTAAGCACGGCTTACCATCCTCAAACAGATGGTCAAACCGAGCAAACCATTCAAACTCTTGAGGATTTGCTACGTCTTTGTGTTCTTGACTTTGGTGGTGACTGGGATACGCATTTACCATTAGCGTAATTTTCTTATAACAACAGTTACCACTCAAGTATCAAAATGGCTCCATTCGAAGCTCTATATGGTCGTAAATGTCGTTCCCCGATTTGCTGGATTGACATCGGAAAACTTCATTACCGGCCCTGAACTCATTCAAGAAACGACCTATAAAGTTTCCAAAATCCGTAATAACCTTGAGGTGGCTAGAAGTCTACAAAAGAGTTACGCGGATAAAAGACGCAAGCCATTGGAATTCCAAGTCAACGACATGGTTCTTCTTAAGGTCTCACCATGGAAGGGCGTGGTTCGCTTTGGGAAGAAGGGTAAGTTAGCCCCATGGTTTGTAGGACCTTCAAGATTCTAAAAAGGGTCGGAAAAGTGGCCTATAAACTGGAGCTACCCTCTGAACTTAGCGGGGTTCATCCTGTCTTCCATGTCTCAAACTTGAGAAAATGCTTGGCCGATGAAAGTTTGCATTTTCTTTGGAGGAGATCCAAATAGACGAGTCCTTGCATTTTGTCGAGAAACCTGTTGAGATCATGGATTGAACACTGAAGAAGACCCGAACAACTACCACGCTAATCGTCAAAGTTCATTGGGAAAATAAACGTGGAGCTGAATTCACCTGGGACGTGAGGATTATATGAAGAGAAAATACCCCCATCTGTTTGACTAGTCTTATCCTTAATTTCGGGACGAAATTTCTTAAAGTTGGGGAGACTATGACCTTTTGTACTTTTGTTAATTAGTTGTTAACTCCCTTATCTCTTATATGTGTCATTGGTGTTATTAATAAAATTATGAGGGTTCTTTGGAAATTTTAATAGTCCCCATGCCTTATCGAATTATAATCTTAGTTAAGTTATAGTTTGGTTATAATTTTATAACTTGATGAGTACTAAATAAATAGATTCTTACATTGTTAAAAATTGTGCTCTTAGTCTCTTAATAAAAACAAATAAGTTAATGTTAATATTTACAAGATTAACAAGGAATATATTAAATAAATAAAAAATAATAATAATAATAATAATAAAAAAAAAAAAATGATAATAATAATAAGTGATAACTTATGAAATAAATAAAATTATATAAGTTTAATAAAAATCTATTTATTTAAAATTAAGAAAACTTGTATTTAAACTTCTGGCATAAAATAATAAGTTAGAAAACCCTAGGGACCAAATTGTAAATTTCTTTTTAACTCATTCCCCCCCCCCCCCCGGTCGCCCCCGTTTTTCCGGCCATCTCCGGCCGAACTCCGACGAGCACTAAACCGCGGTTATTACGCGTTGTAAAGCCTCCAAATAGCCCCAATCAAATCGTAGAACCGTTTCGAGCTTGTGGAGGCACATTAATTGAATTTTAAATGCGGTTTTGTTAATCTATAAACCTGAAACCGAATACCATCAAATCTCAGAGCCGTTCTACACCTAAATCGTAATAATAATTCAATTAAACGGGCATAAACGTTCCTCTAATCATCTCGAAATCAATGGAATGTTTAATTTCAATTGAAATGACAATAGCACATCCATATTCCACCCGTAACTTCCGAATGTAAATCAAACTCATTGAACTCGAATCGGTTCTAATTGAGGCTTATAAACAGAGGGGAAAGCTTCAATCAACTTTCTTACACTCTCTGAACCCTCAATTCACCTTAACACACACACGATAGCGATTGAAGCTTGACCAGTCGCGATCTCTGTTCGAACATTGTATCTGTCAATGCCACATAAATTTAGGTAATTCAATGGGGTTTTACACTCGGTTTTACATCGGGAACAAAACCCCATGATTTCACTCACTAACAGAATCGAAGGAGGCCTCAATTGGATCAATCTTAAAGCTAGGGTTCTTGGTGGATTTGGGGATCTTTTCAGATGCAACTTTTATTTATTACTTTGCGAATTGAGACAGGAATTTGGGGCTTGGCCCACCGGTTAAGGCACAGGGTGATGGGCAGGAGGTCCCGGGTTCGAACCCGGGCACCTGCAATTGTTTTTAAAACAATGATTTAACCTATTTTTAAATTCCAGAAAAATTCTAAAATTTATTTATGTCATATAAAAATCATTTTTTATACTAAAACAAGAGTTAATTAAAAATATTTTCCTAAAATTCATAGAAATTATAATTTATAAAAATTCTTCATTTATTTTAAAAGTTATAAAATTACTATAAAATATATATATATTTAAAATGTTTCATCTGTTGTATTAATAATTCGTTTTTTTAATATACAACCTTATTTATTATTAGTATTTAAACTACCAATTAATTACTATACCAAATAGTATTTCAATAACATCTTTAATTATAAAATTTTTAATTTCTTATTAATGAAATTATTACAAAGTTTCTTAGTTGGTTATTTAAATTTTAAAATAATATTTAATGTGTCTATTTCATAATTTACAATCATTGGCTAAACGATTTATAAGTTTTCCAATAAAGTTGTTATATTATCACGTTGCTATCTAAAACCTCAAATTCCAAAAGAAACCGTAGATTCCCGAGTAGCCGTTAAAATTTAAAATATTATGGGTTAACTTTAAACGCCGTTCTTTAGGTTGAATCTTAACGAACCCTCGGCGTATAGTTCAAGTCTCCATATCTGTTCATCTTTATCATCCAAGTGAGTTTCTATACCCCGTTTTACTTTATTTCACATATTTTGGGGTGAAACATGTTAACCGTATTAAAATCACACTTGTAAAAATGTTTGTATTCTTGTAACACACATGCAATTCATCTTATGTTTTGTCATGGTTATTTGGGACCTTGTAAATATTATGTGATAGACTCTTGTAAACACAATCATTAACTATTGTTAGCCTAGCGACGTCATAGATCTATGGGCCTGACAAGCCTATTTGGTGCTAAAGCCGAGGTTATTGCCGGCTCCTGATGACGTATTCTTGATCATCATGGGAACCAAGTATACTTAGCTAATCTTATAATTTGTTGTGGCCATATTTATCAAGGTTTGATTGTTACATTTGTTATCCATTTATATTTGCATTATCTTTAAACTTATGACATGAATTGCCATCTTAAAAGATTATATATTTATGTATGTACACTTTATAGGAACTCACCAACATTATATGTTGACCGTATTTTTAATATGTTTCAGGAAGTGCTCAAGTTTAGTATTGCTATTGAAGACTTGATATCATCTAGGATTGAGCCTAAAGAATAATAAAGGACATGCTTTGTTACTTGATGTTCAAATTAAACTTATAATATGTTTGGTTGCTTTGAGACTTATGATTTTATTTTTGTATGTCATGAATTGGGTATTTAATAATATTTACACTTTGAATTAACGTTGTGTGGCATGAACAATCTTAACCCTCACATCTCAACGTTTTCGCCGTTAAGGTTGGGGTGTGACAACGTTGGTGGCGGCACCTCGCAACAACCTTGATTTTCACTTATAACTTTTCAATATCTTGCCGTCAATAGGTTGTGGGTCCCGTAACTCTTTTCTAGCTCAAGTTATATGCTTTAAGTTACCATGATCTTGCAACTTGTCTTTTGCATTTCTTCACCTCCCGGGTTTCGATTTCATCCCGTTTCTTCACCTTCTTCATATCCTTCATATTTGATCTACAAAAACATAAACCTTTTAAAAGTACTATATTTCTTATGGATTAATCCATAAAACACGAGAATAAAGCACTTAAACATTGACATTCTACCATCTGATTACCCAAACCATACATGATCACATAAAACATAGACGTATGTCATTTAAAACATATAACATCAAAGATATGTGTGTGTTATATATCATTTGTGATTGTTGTATATAAAGTCATACATGTGTTTTGTAAAACCTTTTTTTCATATTGATTTTGGAATCATAATGTTAAGTTCATCAAAACATATATATTAGCCCTAGAGGTTTAATGTATTTAAAAGAGGGCACGTAGAACTCACTGGGGACGAGTTTTGGTACCGAGTACCCAAAAATAGTTTTTTTAACCATTTTGATATAATTTTTAAGATATTTTTAGATGTTCTATAATCCAAGTATTTTTTTTTCTTTTTTTTGGTACCGGTACCAACTATA
The DNA here is from genome assembly GCA_025506505.1 of Flaveria sonorensis. Lineage (NCBI taxonomy): Eukaryota > Viridiplantae > Streptophyta > Magnoliopsida > Asterales > Asteraceae > Flaveria > Flaveria sonorensis. The sequence goes on from CM046435.1 coordinate 55,638,276, forward strand.
GATTCGATACAAGATTCGGTACCAATTTTGCATAAATTTTATATCTTTACATATCATTATTGAATCTTAGCCTTAACAAGAACCGAATGGAGTTGAATTTTACCTTGAATTCCAACCTATCTCCACGTTCTTTATTTCCTTGCTGTACTTATCATTGTTGAATTTTACCTTGAATTCCAACCAATCTCGACATGTTTGATGGCTTGATTTTGGCTTCTGGAATATATGAATTAAAGATTAGTAGTATCCAAACAATCTGTATGAAACATTTTCTGAATGAAACCAGAAAAGTTGAAGCAAGAAGATTGAGATATGTTGCATTGATAGTTCTCAATTTCATAGGTTTTCTATGACGAAAAGCATTACCATCAGATAGAGGGACTATCTAAACTTTAATCAAGGTTGTCCTAATATGTACAAGAATCCATCCACTCAAAATGATACAAAAGTTGGTTAATACTAACATAAAGGAAGGTGTGTTTGTATTAGATACATTAATAGGTTCAATATGATTCTCTCGGCCAGTCTATCTAAAGATCACATAAGTAAACACCCTTTTACTACTACCTTCATTACATAAAATCAGTCTAATACTATACATTAGTTACAAGCCTGTCAACGGATTTACTACTGATTTACTACTCGAAGATGATATCCCTAGAAGAAGTTGCTAGGAATTGGGATTTTTATGTCGGTCTTCAAGAGACACTGATTTAAAATCTTTCAAAAACCTCGTACTAGTAGATCAGTAAGATGACCGGATCATCATCCATGTGTTGTGTGACGAACGAGTGGGCTCCTTACCCGAGGGTGCCACGTCACCCCTATCAAAACCCAGATCAAGAGAATCTTTCACCCCTCTATCCCTCTATATTCCCACATTCTTGTTTTCTTTCTCACAAATTCATCTCCACATGACATAATATACAAGCACACTTCATCATCACTCCCTCTCTTTATCTTTGTCTCCATTTTGATCATCAATATCAAAGATCAAATCGGAAATACAGGGAGAAATCATAGATGGGGAGCTTAAATCAACCTCCTGAGCTAACTTTGGGGTCAAATCAACATTTATCCCCAAAACAATCACTCAATTTCTACACAAGTATCCACAATCGATAAGTATCTGAAAAAATATTGAAACTCGATGATTTCGTTAGCCGATTAGAAACCGAAATGCGGAAGATCGATGCCTTTAAACGCGAACTCCCTCTGTGCATGCTGTTAATCAACGATGGTCCGTTTTATCTTTCAGTTTAATGGGTTTTGTTTGTGTTTATGAGTTTATTCATGATTTCAATGGCGTTTGCAGAGGGGTTTTTGATTTTAATCATTTTATGATGTGTTTACAGATGGGTTGTTTTTAGTTTTGAATGTGTAGAAGTTAGAACAGAGGAATAGAATTTCACTAATCACTACTATGATGAATGATCGCTAACTGTTTGATGAATGTAATTGGTTGTCTGCATTCCAACTGTTCGACGATTTGTTTATGACAATCGACTGTTTGTTTTTCCAGCGATTGTTGCATTGAAAGAGGAATCAATGGTGTTCAAGAGATCATTAAATGATGAGCCAGTGCTTGAAGAGTTCATACCAGTTAAAAAGAGTGGTGATGAAGATGCAGAAGTGGAGATGATGGTGAAAGAAAAGAGTGGTGGTGATAAGAAGAATTGGTTGAGTTCACACAGCTTTGGAATGCTAATGATGATAACTCAAACAGTGGTCTAATTCCGAATCAGACTGAATTCGACAATCAAACAATCAAAAAGGTAAAAAGGTGTCAATGATCTTGTTCCATTTTAGAATCAAACAAGCAAAGTATATTGATTTATAATTTATATGTTTAATATACACTGCAGAGAGGTGTGGAAGAAGATGGTGTAATGATGATCAATGATTCGTATAAACAGTTTGGAAATGTCGATAGAGATTTTATCCCATTGAAGGGTTGTTATGGGTTAACAATGGTAAGTGCAATAAGAGAGAAGATAGGGGGGATTTACCAGTTCCTGGGCTCTCTTATTACTCCTGGAATCAAGAATTCGATTAGGGGTGGCGTTTACTTGCCAACACTAGTCCTAATGGCAAATTGGTTCCTTCGTCACCAAATGATCAATCAAATTTCGAGCTGGTGGCGCTCAGGGTCATCACCTCAGCAAACAAAATCTAGGAAACAAAGAAGATGTTGGTCCATGAGTTGCATAGACGATTTGTTGACGCCCTGCAACAACTGGAGGTCACAAGGTTAGCCCTTGAAAGTTAATAACTTGTTTCATACTAATCATCCTAATTAATTTGGATTTTGTGTTTTACAGCATATAATTTGTGGCTAAGATTCTTTAGACCTGTTATTAGTAGTGTCATGATCTATATATATGCGGCTTAGTAAGATTTTTTGGTTAAGATGATTGATCTTTCGTCTTTGAATAACAAGTATAAACCGAGTATGATCATTATACTAAACCATGGATTATTTGAATCTTTTGCAGCTGCCACCCTAAGCAAATTAGAGAGCTTATGCAAGTTGATGGTCTTACCAATGACGAAGTGAAAAGCCATCTGCAAGTGAGTTGTAACCTTCAAGGCTTTATCATATTAGCTCTCAACTTTTTTAAGCATATATTCATATAAAACTGTCCAAATTAAGGTGAACTTCTTGAATATTAAACATGAACCAATTTTTGTCCTGTAAATTGTAGAAATACAGACTTCATACCCGAAGACTCCTTCTTCCAATACCTCGTCTGCAAATCAATCTGGTGGTGTTATTTGGTAGCGGATTTCAGATGCCGCCCCAAGATCAGTATGTTGTAATCCTCAAAGCATGGAATTTCTCAGTTGGGTTCTCTGATGGCCCGCTCCTTATTGGCACCGCCACTGGTGGAAACTTCCACCACTGGCGGTGGACAGTATGGATGATGGAGAAGACTCAAATCTGAGAACTACTGCTGGAAAAGTGTATAAATCTTGGAACTTTTATGAAAAATAATCTGTTAATTAATATAGGTGAGATTATATAACATAGATAAGGTGAAAAAAAAAACTTATACAGAAAGAATGATGAAATTTGCAGGATTAGTATCCTTTTTATGTCCATATTAAAGTCTTACATATTGAGTTGTTACAATTTTCTGGATTCTTGTCCAAGTAGCTCTCTTGTGAAGCACATCTGTATTCGAGATGAGGAACATGATGATTGAGTATGCAGTATTTTAAGCATTTTATTCCCTTGATAGATCTTTATGAAATCTTGATCTTTTTGTTCTTTTTTCCCTTTGGATTTACTTTATCCATCACTTCTTTCCTTTGGGATCATAAAAAGGTTCCTTTTTTTGCGTTTAAATTCCATCACATTGGTTAAAACATGGCTAATTATATTTTGATGCATTCTCAACTAAATGTATTGGACATGATACCGAGTATGAGATGAATAAAAAGTTCACGCGTTTGGGTAGAAGTATAACACTAGTCCACTGCTTTTTAGTATTTATAGTTTTCTAATAGTTTTAGGCAATAAAATTATATAAAAGTTAGAATAGCAAAAAATAAACTTAAAAATCCTAACTGGTGATTTGTAACAAGCTAACGGATATACTTGATACCTAAAACGTAACCAGTAATCAGGTATCGGTGAGTATGAAACAAGGTAAGCACTCAATTTTTAATCATGTTACCGATTCTCATCCCAATATTCCATTCTCAACTTGATAGACCTTGGTTTTTTTCATCTATATATTGTATATATAAATTTATATAGATAGACCATAGTTCAATACATAACCAAGAAATGTTATAATATATAAGATTTTTATTTAATAACATAATTTATTATTATTATTTTCCTTCAATAATTGTTGTTAGTGGTATATATAAATATTTTGTGGTTTACACGATTTTTAAACTTGCATAGTGTATGTATGCATCCATATATGTCCATGCAATGTATAAGAGTCCCTTGTGCCAAATACAAACAACAATCT